>JARQOD010000001.1:41837859-41968951 GCA_033576555.1 Oophaga sylvatica | reverse complement strand
CTGACAGTGACAGTGACAATTCCGATTCCGGTATCCGATAAGACGAAAATATCGGAACTAAGTGTCGAAAGTCCGATAGGGCTAATATCGGCCGATACCCGATACTTGCGGTATCGTATCGCTCAACACTACTCATGACATATTGTACTTCATGACAGTGGTAGAATTTATTTGATATGACTTGCGTTTATTTGTGAAAAAAATGGAAATTTGGCAAAAATATTGAAAATTTCACAATTTTCCAAATTTGAATTTTCATGCTCTTAAATTACAGAGATATGTCAAACAAAATACTTAATAAGTAACATTTCCCACATGTCTGCTTTACATCAGCACAATTTTGGAGCCACATTTTTTTTTTGTTAGGAAGTTATAAGGGTTAAAAGATAAATATCGATTTCTCCTTTTTACAACATGATTTTTTTTTAGGAACCACATCACATTTGAAGCCACTTTGAGTGGTCTATATGATAGAAAATACCCAAAAATTCTAAAAACTGCACCCCTGAAGGTGCCAAATACCACATTCAAAAAGTTTATTAACCCTTCAGGTGCTTCACAAGATTTTTTGAAATGTTTAGAAAGAAATGAACATTTAACTTTTTTCACCAAAAAATTACTTCAGATCCATTTTTTTTATTTTACCAAGGCTAACAGGAGAAATTGGACCCCAAAAGTTGTGCAATTTGTCCTGAGTATGCTGATACCCCATATGTGCAGGTAAACCACTATTTAGGCGCATGGCAGGGCTCGGAAGGAAAGGAGCTGGAACTCAGATCGGACTCCATGTCGCATTTGGAGAGCCCCAGATGTGCCTAAACAGTGGAAACCCCCACAAGTGACACCATTTTAGAAACTAGACCCACCCATGGAAATTATCTAGTTGTGTGATGAGCACTTTGAACCCCCAAGTGCTTCACAGAAGATTATAAGTTAGAGCCGTAAAAGTAAAAATCATATTTTTCCTCAAAAATCATCTTTTCTCCCCCAATTTTTTATTTTACCAAGGGTGACAGGAGAAATTGGACCCCAAAAGTTGTTGTGAAATTTGTCCTGAATACGCTGATACCCCATATATTTGGGTAAACCACTATTTGAGCGCATGGCAGAGCTCGGAAGGGAAGGAGCATTGTTATGTTTCGGTAGCTGAGGAGTGCAGGTAAAAAAGGCAATACACCAGAGCAGTTGGAATCTATGGGATTGCAGTACCCTGACTAACCATCACAACTAGAGGCAGCCGTGGAGCGTTCCTACGTTGGTCCTAGACGCCTCGTCACAGCCTGAGAAACTAACTACACCTAAAGATAGAAATAGGAAAGCTATCTGCCCCGGAGCAGAACCCCAAAGATAATAGAAAGCCCCCAAACATGTAATGGCGGTTAGACAAGAGGAAATACTGACACAGAAAGAAAATAGAATGAGCAAACGCTGGGGCCCAAACTATCTAAATAGAAAAGGACAGGAAGGGTACTTACTGCAATCCCAGAAAACCCTGAAAAACACCAACTCTACTAATTTCAAAATCACCTGAGATCACACGACCTCTACCACCTAAATTAGCTCTCTGGTGTAACAAAATCAAAACAGCAGCCACTGAAAAAAACTGGAAAAAGCAAAAGAACAAAACTCAGTGGCTGAACTAAACTGAGAAGGCAGAAGCCCCCGGAGGGGACCCAGAAGGCCCCAAAAGAAGTGCAGGAAAAAATGCAAAAATATAGCAACAACACAAAAGAAGAAAAATTCTTATCTGGTAGCAGGAGATGCAGACACGACACAGCAGGCTACAAGGGAAACTGGAATGAAGGATTCAGACCAGAACAATTAATCACCGGCAACCCTGATGGGAAAATGACTCCCTTATATAAGACCAGTCAGTAACACCTGATTCCCAGTCCTCACAATCTTCACTAGTACCGCTTGTAACCACCAGAGGGAGCCTCTGCTCAGAACTCATCTCAAACCCATTCACAACAGTACCCCCCCCTTGAGGAGGGGTCACCGAACCCTCATTTGAGCAACCAGGTCAGTCAGGATGAGTTCTATGATACGCACGGATAAGTCTCCTAGCATGGATGTCCGAAGCAAACACCCAAGAATTGTCTTCCTGACCATAACCTCTCCATTTAACCAAATACTGGAGTCTTCGTCTAGAAAAACGAGAATCCAATATTTTCTCAACCACATACTCCAGATTGCCCTCAACCAAAACAGGGTCAGGAGGCACAGTAGCAGGAACCACTGGCTCAACAAACCTCTTCAACAAGGACTTGTGGAACACGTTATGGATCTTAAATGTCCCTGGAAGAAGCAAACGAAAAGAAACAGGATTAATAATCTCCATGATCTTATAAGGTCCAATGAACCTAGGCTTAAATTTAGGAGATGCTACTCTCATAGGAATATTCTTTGAGGACAACCAGACCAAGTCCCCCACTTTAAACCGAGGACCATCAGTCCTATGCCGGTTAGCAAACCGCTGGGCCTTCTCCTGAGAGAGGGACAACCTCTCCACTACCTGGTCCCAAATCTGTTGCATACGCTCAACAACAGAGTCAACACCTGGACAGACAGAAGCTTCCGTCTGTCCTGAAGAAAATCGAGGGTGAAAACCAGAATTACAGAAAAACGGAGACATCAAAGTGGCAGAGCTAGCCCTATTATTAAGAGCAAACTCAGCCAAAGGCAAAAAAGAGACCCAGTCATCCTGATCAGCAGACACAAAGCATCTTAGATAAGTCTCTAATGTCTGGTTTGTTCTCTCAGTTTGACCATTGGTCTGAGGATGAAATGCCGAGGAGAAAGACAATTGAACACCCAGTTTAGAACAAAAAGTCCTCCAAAATCTGGAAACAAACTGGACTCCTCTGTCAGACACAATGTTCTCAGGAATGCCGTGTAAACGAACCACGTGCTGAAGAAACAACGGCACCAATTCAGAGGAGGAAGGCAACTTAGGTAATGGCACAAGATGTATCATTTTGGAAAACCTATCACAAATTACCCAGATGGTGGTCATTCTCTGAGAAACAAGAAGATCGGAAATGAAATCCATAGAGATATGGGTCCATGGTCTCTTGGGCACAGGCAATGGCATCAACAAACCACTAGAGCGAGAGCAAGGCTTGGAGCGAGAGCAAGTCCCGCAGGACTGCACAAATTCCCTGACATCGCGAGACAAGGTAGGCCACCAAAAGGACCGACTAACCAAGTCTCTGGTACCAAAAATTCCGGGATGCCCAGCCAATGCGGAACAATGAATCTCAGACATCACACTCTTTTTCCATTGGTCCGGGACAAACAATTTTCCAACAGGGCAGCGCTCGGGCCTATCCTCCTGACACCCCTCCAGAGCAAGTCTCAAATTGGGCGAGATGGCGGAAAGAACTACACCCTCTTTCAAAATAACAGAAGGATCAGATAACTCAGGAGAGTCCGCAAGGAAACTCCTCGAGAGGGCATCCGCCTTAACATTCTTAGTGCCAGGAAGAAAGGAAACCACAAAATTAAAACGTGTGAAAAACAAGGCCCACCTGGCCTGTCTAGGATTGAGTCGCTTGGCAGATTCCAGATAGACCAGATTCTTATGGTCCGTAAGGACCACCACCTGATGTTTGGCTCCCTCCAGCCAATGTCTCCACTCTTCAAAAGCCCACTTCATGGCCAATAACTCCCGATTACCCACGTCATAATTACGTTCAGTAGGAGAAAATTTTCGAGAGAAAAAGGCACAAGGGTTACTTTTAGAGGTCTCTGGATCTTTTTGGGACAAAATGGCACCTTCCCCAATTTCAGAGGCATCAACCTCCACCTGAAATGGCAGAGAAACATCAGGCTGCCGTAGAACAGGAGCAGAAGTGAATCTCTGCTTAAGTTCCTGAAATGCAGAGACTGCCTCAGGAGGCCAATTCACCACATCAGAACCCTTTCTGGTCAAATCAGTTAATGGTTTAACAATAACCGAGAAATTACCAATAAATTTACGATAAAAATTGGCAAAACCCAAAAATCTCTGAAGAGCCTTTAATGAAGTAGGTTGGACCCAATCACAGATGGCCTGAACCTTGACCGGGTCCATTTCAATAACAGATGGGGACAAAATGAATCCCAGAAATGAGATCTTCTGTACGCCAAAATGACACTTTGATCCCTTCACATACAGAGCATTATCCCTCAAAATCTGGAACACAGTCCGAACATGTTTCACATGAGAGTCCCAGTCATTAGAAAAAATCAAGATATCATCCAAATAAACAATCAGAAATTTGTCCACAAAATCCCTGAAAATGTCATTCATGAAGGACTGGAAGACGGAAGGGGCATTAGTGAGCCCAAAGGGCATCACTAGGTACTCAAAATGCCCTTCAGGGGTATTGAATGCCGTCTTCCATTCATCCCCGTGCTTAATGCGAATAAGGTTATACGCCCCCCTGAGGTCAAGCTTGGTAAACCAAGTAGCGTTTTTCACCCTGGAAAACAGGTCAGAAATCAAGGGTAACGGGTATTGATATTTCACAGTAATATTGTTCAAGAGACGATAATCAATACACGGCCTTAATGAACCATCTTTTTTGGCCACAAAGAAAAAACCGGCACATAAGGGTGAAGAGGATGGTCTGATATGACCCTTCTCCAATGATTCCTTGATATAAGACCGCATAGCGTCATGTTCAGGTACAGACAAGTTAAAAAGGCGACCTTTAGGGAATTTACTACCTGGCACTAATTCAATAGCGCAGTCATAGCTCCTATGGGGAGGTAAGGATGCAGATTTACTTTCGCTAAACACATCAGAAAAATCAAACAAAAAGTCAGGAACATCCTGAGCTTGGGGGGAGGCAGAAAAAACAGGAGTGTTGGTATTAACACATTGGCAGCCCCAACTGGTTACAGACACAGATTTCCAATCCAAAACAGGATTATGAGACTGTAACCAAGGGAAACCCAGCACGATAATGTCATGCAGATTATATAGAACCAAAAATTTGCAGCACTCCTGGTGATCAGGTTCAACCCTCATTATCACCTGAGTAGAAAACTGGGGTTTATTCTCAGCCAAAGGGGTAGAATCGATCCCCAGTAGGGGAATAGACTTCTGTAGGGGTATCAAGGGAAACCCACAACGTTTAGCAAAATCATAATCCATCAGGTTAATAGCTGCTCCAGAATCAACAAAAGCCTGAGCAGAAAATGAGGACAGAGAGCATATCAGAGTGACAGTTAATAAAAACTTAGTCTGAACACTACCCAAGACAACTGAGCGTGCAAAACGTCTTCCCCGCTTAGGGCAGACTGAAATAGCATGAGAGGCATCACCACAGTAGAAACATAACCTATTGCGCTTTCGAAACTCATGACGCTGTGCCCCAGACACCACTCCATCACACTGCATGGGCTCAGAAGCTGGCTCACAAGGCAACACCACTCCACGCATACTTCTCCGCTCACGCAAACGTCTGTCAATTTGAATCGCTAATGACATAGAATCATTGAGACCAGAGGGGACAGGGAATCCCACCATAACATCCTTTACATTATCCGACAGACCCTTCCGGAAAAGGGCCGCCAGAGCGTCGTCATTCCATTTGGTCAGGACTGCCCACCTACGGAATCTCTGACAGTATAACTCAGCATCATCAAGCCCCTGATTTAATGCCAACAAGGCTTTTTCAGCTTGATCAGTGACATTAGGCTCATCGTACAATAACCCCAAAGCCTGAAAAAACGCATCAACATCACTCAAAACAGGATCCCCAGGTATCAGGGAAAAAGCCCAATCCTGAGGATCGCCGCGCAGGAGAGAGATGATAATTTGAACCTGCTGCGCTGCGTTTCCTGAGGACTTAGATTTTAAGGCAAAAAACAATTTCCAATTATTTTTGAAATTCTGAAACTTAGCTCGATCCCCTAAAAACAAATCTGGCATGGGGATCCTAGGTACCACAACAGGCAACCCAGCAAGATAGATAGCAATACTCCGAACCTCAGTGGCAAGCTGATCCACACGGCCAGACAACTGTGCAAACTCCATTGGGAGAAAAGATCCTCCCCAGCACCCAGAGATACAGAGGGAAAAAAAAAAAAAAATGCAACAAACAGAAAAATATCTCTGACAACTCTGACAACCTTTTTTTTCTATCACAATATTTTTTCCCTTCTGTGAGTACCATACAATTTTCAATTTTTAGGCCGGTGATACTGTTTGTTTCGGTAGCTGAGGAGTGCAGGTAAAAAGGCAATACACCAGAGCAGTTGGAATCTATGGGATTGCAGTAACCTGACTAACCACCACAACTAGAGGCAGCCGTGGAGCGTTCCTACGTTGGTCCTAGACGCCTCGTCACAGCCTGAGAAACTAACTACACCTAAAGATAGAAATAGGAAAGCTATCTGCCCCGGAGCAGAACCCCAAAGATAATAGAAAGCCCCCAAACATGTAATGGCGGTTAGACAAGAGGAAATACTGACACAGAAAGAAAATAGAATGAGCAAACGCTGGGGCCCAAACTATCTAAATAGAAAAGGACAGGAAGGGTACTTACTGCAATCCCAGAAAACCCTGAAAAACACCAACTCTACTAATTTCAAAATCACCTGAGATCACACGACCTCTACCACCTAAATTAGCTCTCTGGTGTAACAAAATCAAAACAGCAGCCACTGAAAAAACTGGAAAAAGCAAAAGAACAAAACTCAGTGGCTGAACTAAACTGAGAAGGCAGAAGCCCCCGGAGGGGACCCAGAAGGCCCCCAAAGAAGTGCAGGAAAAAATGCAAAAATATAGCAACAACACAAAAGAAGAAAAATTCTTATCTGGTAGCAGGAGATGCAGACACGACACAGCAGGCTACAAGGGAAACTGGAATGAAGGATTCAGACCAGAACAATTAATCACCGGCAACCCTGATGGGAAAATGACTCCCTTATATAAGACCAGTCAGTAACACCTGATTCCCAGTCCTCACAATCTTCACTAGTACCGCTTGTAACCACCAGAGGGAACCTCTGCTCAGAACTCATCTCAAACCCATTCACAACAGAGCATCGCTTGACTTTTTCAACTCAAAATTGGCTCGAATAGAGATTGCACGTCATGTGGAGTTTGGAGAGCCCCTGATGTGCCTAAACAGTGGAAACCCCCCACAAATGAGACCATTTTGTAAACTAGACCCCCCACAAGGAACTTATCTAGATGTGTGGTGAGCACTTTGAACCCCTAGTGCTTCACAAAAGTTTATAACGTAGAACCATGAAAATAAAAAATAATTTTTTTTCCACAAAAATAATCTTTTCGCCCCCAATTTTTATTTTACCAAGGGTAACAGGAGAAATTAGACCTCCAAAAGTTGTTGTGCAATTTCTCTTGAGTACACTGATACTCCACATGTAGGGGAATACTACTTTTGAGGTACAGTGCAAAGCTCAGAAGGGAGGAGTGTTGTGAATGTGCTAGAAATGAATTCTGAGCAGAAGCGCCCTCTGGTGGTTACAAACAGTACTGAACTATCCAATGAAGTTTGTGAAGATTGGCGATCAGGTGTTACTGACTGGTCTTATATAAGGGAGGTTCCCTCCCATCAGGGTTGCCGGTGATCAATTGTTCTGGTCTCATCTTTGATTCCTGTTCACTTTGTAGCTTGCTGTTTCGTGCCTGCATCTTCTGCTAACAGATAAGACATTTTCTTCTTTTAGTTTTTTGTGCTTGCTTTTTGCATTTTGTCCTGCACTTCTGTGGGGGTCTTCCGGGTCCCCTCCGGGGGCTTGTGCTCCTCTCAGTTTAGTTCAGCCACTGTTGTTTGTTCATTTGCCTTTTCCAGTTTTTTCAGTGGCTGCTGTTTAGTTTTGTTACACCAGAGAACTAATTTAGGTGGTAGAGGTCGTGTGATCTCAGGTGTTTTTGTAATTAGTAGAGTTGGTACTTTTCAGGGTTTTTTGGGATTGCAGTAAGTGTCCTTCCTATCCTTTTCTATTTAGCAAGTTTGGGCCCCAACGTTTGCTCATACTATTTTCTGTCTGTGTCTGTATTTCCCTTGTCTAACCGCCATTACATGTTTGGGGGCTTTCTATGTTCTTTGGGGATCTGCTCCGGGGCAGATAGTTTTCCTTTTTCTGTCTTTAGGTGTAGTTAGCTTCTCAGGCTGTGACGAGGCGTCTAGGACCAACGTAGGTACGCTCCACGGCTGCCTTTAGTTGTGGTGGTTAGTCAGGGTACTGCAATCCCATAGATTCCAACCTCTCTGGTGTATTTCCTTTTTTGCCTGCTCTCCTCAGCTACCAAATCATAACAGTATTACCGGCCCAAAAACTGATATTTGTATGGTACTCACAGAAGGGAAAAATAGTGTTAAAGAAAGAAGATTGTCAGAGTTGTCAGAGATATATATATATTTTTTTCCCTCTGTTTCTCTGAATGCTGAGGAGGATTTTTTTTTCTCTCAATGGAGTTTGCACAGTTGTCTGGCCGTGTGGATCAGCTTGCCACTGAAGTTCGGAGTATTGCTACCTATATTGCAGGGTTGACTGTTGTGGAACCTAGGATTCCCATGCCAGATTTGTTTTTAGGGGATCGAGCTAAATTTCTGAATTTCAAAATAACTGTAAGTTGTTTTTTGCCTTGAAATCTAAGTCCTCAGGGAACGCAGCACAGCAGGTTCAAATTGTCATCTCTCTCCTGCGCGGCGATCCTCAGGATTTTGCTTTTTCCCTGACACCTGGGGATCCTGTTTTGAGTAATGTTGATGCATTTTTTCAGGCTCTGGGGTTATTGTACGATGACCCTAATGTCACTGATCAAGCTGAAAAAGCCTTGTTGGCATTAAATCAGGGGCTTGAGGACGCTGAGTTATACTGTCAGAGATTCCGAAGGTGGGCAGTCCTGACCAAATGGAATGACGATGCTTTGGCAGCCCTTTTTCGGAAGGGTCTGTCAGAGAATGTAAAGGATGTTATGGTGGGATTCCCTGTCCCCTCTGGTCTCAATGATTCTATGTCATTAGCGATTCAAATTGACAGACGTTTGCGTGAGCGTAGAGGTATGCGTGGAACAGTGTTGCCTTGTGAACCAGCTTCTGAACCCATGCAGTGTGATAGAGTGGCTTCTGGGGCACAGCGTCATGAGTTTCGAAAACGCAATGGGTTATGTTTCTACTGTGGTGATGCCTCTCATGCTATTTCAGTCTGCCCTAAGCGGGGAAGATGTTTTGCACGTTCAGTTGTCTTGGGTAGTGTTCAGACTAAATTTTTGTTGACTGTTACCCTGATTTGCTCCCTGTCCACATTTTCTGCTCAGGCTTTTGTTGATTCGGTAGCAGCTATTAACCTGATGGATTTTGATTTTGCTAAACGTTGTGGGTTTCCCTTGATACCCCTACGGAAGTCTATTCCCCTACTGGGGATCGATTCTACCCCTTTGGCTGAGAATAAACCTCAGTTCTCTACTCAGGTGATAATGAGGGTTGAACCTGATCATCAGGAGAGTTGCAAATTTTTGGTGCTGTATAATCTGCATGACATTATCGTACTGGGTTTCCCTTGGTTACAGACTCATAATCCTGTTTTGGATTGGAAATCTGTGTCTGTAACCAGTTGGGGCTGCCAATGTGTTAATACCAACACTCCTGTTTTTTCTGCCTCCCCCCAGGCTCAGGATGTTCCTGACTTTTTGATTGATTTTTCTGATGTGTTTAGCGAAAGTAAATCTGCATCCTTGCCCCCCCATAGGAGCTATGACTGCGCTATTGAATTAGTGCCTGGTAGTGAATTCCCTAAAGGTCCCCTTTTTAACTTGTCTGTACCTGAACATGACGCTATGCGGTCTTATATCAAGGAGTCATTGGAGAAGGGTCATATCAGACCATCCTCTTCACCCTTGGGTGCCGGTTTTTTCTTTGTGGCCAAAAAGGATGGTTCATTAAGGCCGTGTATTAATTATCGTCTCTTGAACAATATCACTGTGAAATATCAATATCCGTTACCCTTGATTTCTGACCTGTTTTCCAGGGTGAAAAGTGCTACTTGGTTTACCAAGCTTGACCTCAGGGGGGCATATAACCTTATTCGCATTAAGCACGGGGATGAATGGAAGACGGCATTTAATACCCCAGAGGTGCATTTTGAGTACCTAGTGATGCCCTTTGGGCTCACTAATGCTCCTTCTGTCTTCCAGTCCTTCATGAATGACATTTTCAGGGATTTTGTGGATAAATTTCTGATTGTTTATTTGGATGATATCTTGATTTTTTCCAATGACTGGGACTCTCATGTGAAACATGTTCGGACTGTGTTCCAGATTTTGAGAGAGAATGCTCTGTATGTGAAGGGATCAAAGTGTCTTTTTGGCGTACAGAGGATCTCATTTCTGGGATTCATTTTGTCCCCATCTGTTATTGAAATGGACCCGGTCAAGGTTCAGGCCATCTGTGATTGGGTCCAACCTACTTCATTAAAGGCTCTTCAAAGATTCTTGGGTTTTGCCAATTTTTATCGTAAATTTATTGGTAATTTCTCTGTTATTGTTAAACCATTGACTGATTTGACCAAAAAGGGTTCTGATTAGTGTTGAGCGATACTGCTCGATATCTAAAAATATCGGATCAATGGTATCGCCGATATCACTAAATATCGTCGATATCCGATTCCGATACCGGAAGTCCAATGTAAGTCTATGGGAACCAAATATCGACATTAAAAAAACCATTCTTGCCTTGTTGGTTAATTGTACATGAAGGAAAACAACAAAGACTAATGTAGAATGTATTGGGGGAGGTTGAGGAGACAATAAAGGCATACATGTTTAACCCAATGCATTGGAATAGCATTAATATATTTTTTTTTGGAAATACGTTTGGATTGACTAACAAATTGACAATGTTGTTAACCTTTTTTCTATTTTGGCAAATATGTATGTTTCACAACTTCCATGCTCTTCACCTTTTTAACTTTTGCCAGTGCCACACTTTCTCCTTCATAATCAGCAGCAGCATCATCTTTCTCATCAAATTATTCTTCATCTTCACCTTCTTAATCTTCTTCTTAAACTTCTTGCTATTCATGTTTTTGTTTACATTACTCATATTGTTATTATTAAACTAATTAATCTTCTTCATATTCAAATTCTTCATCTTCTTCCTCTTCATCTTCTTCATCATATTCTTATTTGTGACAGAGATTCCTGTACTTGTAATCTGTAAAAGTATGAATTGTTCATCCTTCCGTTCTTGCTGTCACAAAAGATTTAAATTACAACAGTATTTGTCCGTGTTCAGTTTAGCCTGCAGCAGCAGGCATTTTCCAGGGGCACCACGAGGAGGAACGGACTCACCCCCATACACTGCTTAGTCTTCTTCTGCTTAGAATTTAGAGCATATATTTTGCTCTTCATTTTGGTCTTATACTTCATGTTCTTCTGCTTTTTGATCTTCTGCTTATTGTTCTTCTGTCTCTTGTTCTGTATCTTGTAGTTTGTCTTAACCTTCTTTGTCCTGTTGGTGATCTTCTTCTGGGTAATCTTTTATTTTTTCTTTGTGATGGTGTTCAGGCTGGTTGGCTTCATGCTCGTCGTCCTTGTTGTCGTCATCTTCTTCTGGGTGGTCTTTAAGGTCGTCTAATTTCCGAGAACCAGCTGACGTTACTGGAACCCTGACGGGTATCAGATGGAGCAAGAGACAATGGAAGTAACGAGAACCAGCTGACTGTGCTGGAACCCGGAGGGGCAGCAGAAGGAAAAGAGGCAATGTCACAACCGAGTACCAGCTGACGTTACTGTGACACGGTTACTAAGCAGGAGGTACCTGTGCTCCAAAGCACTACCAAGGACCAGCAGACGTTGGTGGAACTCGGATACGGAGATGGAGGCACCTAGGCCAAAGGCACTGGGGAGAACCAGTTGACGGTACTGGACCCCGGACGGGTAGCAGAAGGAAAAGAGGCAATGTCACAACCGAGTACCAGCTGACGTTACTGTGACACGGTTACTAAGCAGGAGGTACCTGTGCTCCAAAGCACTACCAAGGACCAGCAGACGTTGGTGGAACTCGGATACGGAGATGGAGGCACCTAGGCCAAAGGCACTGGGGAGAACCAGTTGACGGTACTGGACCCCGGACGGGTAGCAGAAGGAAAAGAGGCAATGTCACAACCGAGTACCAGCTGACGTTACTGTGACACGGTTACTAAGCAGGAGGTACCTGTGCTCCAAAGCACTACCAAGGACCAGCAGACGTTGGTGGAACTCGGATACGGAGATGGAGGCACCTAGGCCAAAGGCACTGGGGAGAACCAGTTGACGGTACTGGACCCCGGACGGGTAGCAGAAGGAAAAGAGGCAATGTCACAACCGAGTACCAGCTGACGTTACTGTGACACGGTTACTAAGCAGGAGGTACCTGTGCTCCAAAGCACTACCAAGGACCAGCAGACGTTGGTGGAACTCGGATACGGAGATGGAGGCACCTAGGCCAAAGGCACTGGGGAGAACCAGTTGACGGTACTGGACCCCGGACGGGTAGCAGAAGGAAAAGAGGCAATGTCACAACCGAGTACCAGCTGACGTTACAGTGACACGGTTACTAAGCAGGAGGTACCTGTGCTCCAAAGCATTACCAAGGACCAGCAGACGTTGGTGGAACTCGGATACGGAGATGGAGGCACCTAGGCCAAAGGCACTGGGGAGAACCAGTTGACGGTACTGGACCCCGGACGGGTAGAAGAACGCACCCATGAAAAAGTAAGTTGACAGGACGCAAGCCGTCCGCAGTTACCGAATCACACAGTCCTACAGTGGGTGCTTGTCCTATTGTCACAATGGAAACCGCCTTTATTTACATATCCCACAGCACACATAGGAATCACCTAAACTGCAGGCACCATAGAGTCGGCTAACCCGAATGCAACACGACAGCACAACTTATTGGAGGATAATTGACGTTCACACTGCCAGGAAACAGCTGTCGTGCTGTAACCAGGCTGGCCAGGAGTCAGTACCCCTGCCAATTACTTACGAGCAACAAATGGCGGTGTTGTAGCCCAGGGAGTACAGTTCAGGTGGTAGAAAGATGAACATAACAGGAGACATGGAAAACATTGCCAAACAGTTATTTAATCTGAAAACGGACAGGCAAATTCAGGTGAGATCCATGCCTTGTTCATTTTCAGAAAAGTAAGCCGGTCTACATTCTCTGAGGATAGTCGCATGCGACGGTCTGTTACTACACCACCTGCAGCACTAAAGACACGCTCAGATAATACACTGGCAGCAGGGCAAGCCAGCACCTCCAATGCATACTGGCTAAGCTCTGGCCATGTATCCAACTTAGAGACCCAAAATTTGAAAGGGGAAGAGGCATCTGGGAGTACACTTAGAGGGAAAGCCAAGTAGTCTGTCACCATCTTACGGAAACGTTTCTTCCTGGTGACTGGAGCCGTCTCGGATGGTGTAGACCTTGCTGGCGCTGTCACAAAACTTTGCCACATTTGTAATATACAGCTCTTGCCCTGTGCAGAGGCGCTGCTTCTGCTCCCTCTTGTTGTAGAGGTGTCTACACTGCCTCGACGCACAGAGCTGCTTTGTAAAGCAGTAGCAGCAGCAGCAGCTCTCTCGGCTGGAATGTACAACAGTATGGATTGCACCAGTGTGTCTTGGTACTCCTGCATTTTACGGTCCCGGTTCACCGGTGTGATGAGGGTTTGTAAGTTGTCCCGGTAGCGAGGGTCTAGGAGGGTGTACACCCAATAATCTGACGTGGTGAGAATGTGGGTGATGCGGCGGTCGTTTCTCAGGCACTGAAGCATGAAATCAACCATGTGCTGCAGACTCCCAACTGGCCAACAAAGGCTGTCCTCTGGAAGAGGCGTCATCTCTGCCTCCTCTGCATCACCCCACCCTCGCTCTACATACTGACTAGAGCGTTGTGTACCTCCCTCTGTAGGATTTCTTCCTCCTCCATTGACTCCTCCTCCTCCTCATCCTCCTCACAAACTGAGCCCTGCCCAGCCCTTTGTGAGGAACCACGTTGCGCTGACTGTCCTGAAGGTAATTGAATTTGTGACTCCTCATCCTCCACCTCTTCCAAAACCTCTTCCTTTAGTGCTTTCAGTGATTTCTGAAGCAGGCAGATAAGGGGGACAGTCATGCTGACTAGTGCATCATCTGCACTCGCCATCCGCGTTGAGACATCAAACGCACGCAAAACGTTGCAGATGTCCTTCATAGAGGCCCACTCAGTAGTGGTGAAGTGTGAACGGCGCAAATTGCGAGTTGATTGCGCCTGTTGCAGCTGATACTCCATTACTGCTGGCTGCTGCTCACACAACCGCTCCAACATATGTAACGTGGAATTCCACCTGGTGGGTACGTCACATATGATGCGATGTTCAGGAAGGCGAAATCTGACTTGCAGAGCTGCAATGCGCGATCTGGCCATGCTGGAACGTCGCAAGTGAGCGCACTCTAGGCGGACCTTGTGCAGCAGTGCATCAAGATCCGGATAGTCCCTCAAAAAACTCTGCACGACCAAGTTGAGCACATGTGCCAGACATGGTATGTGAGTGAGGTTGCCAAGGCCCAGAGCTGCCACCAGATTTCGGCCATTGTCACACACTACCAAGCCTGGCTGGAGATTAGCTGACAAAAACCACACGTCGCTCTCCTGCTTGATGGCATCCCAGAGCTCCTGCGCTGTGTGGCTTCGATTCCCCATGGAAATTAATTTCAGGACGGCCTGTTGACGTTTGGCCACGGCTGTGCTCATATCGGTCGCAACAGGTAAGCGTTCACGGGTCCATGTGGAGGTATACCGTGATGGCTCGTGCAGCGATGATTCTGAGGAACTGGAGTAGGAGGAGGAATCAATGTGTACAGACTGGATTCCTGCAATCCTTGGAGTTGGCAGAACACGTACAGCGCCACTGGCAAGATCTGTACCCGGCTCCACAACATTGACCCAATGGGCAGTGAGGGAAAGGTATCGTCCCTGGCCATGGGTACTGGTCCACGCATCGGTGGTCAGGTGGACCCTGCTACTGACGGCGTTTAGTAGCGCATGTTTAATGTTTCCCTCGACATGTTTTTGCAGAGCAGGGACAGCTTGCCTGCTGAAATAAAATCGGCTTGGCACATTATATTGTGGGACTGCCAATGCCATAAAGTTCCTGAAACTGTCAGTCTCCACCAGCCTGAATGACAGCATTTCAAGGGACAGGAGTTTTGCAATGCCAGCATTCAGAGCCTGTGCTCGTGGATGGTTTGCCGAGTATGGCCGTCTTTTATCCCATGCCTGTGGTACCGATGGCTGTTTTTTGTTCTGGGAGTGTGACGATGACTGTGAACTTGCTGCTGTGGGTGGAATAACAGTTTGTCTATGGACAACAGTGACCGAGGTTCTTCCATGGAGATCCTGTGAGGAAGCCGAACCAGGTGTGTGTGAGCTGGAGGTAGAGGCTCGAACACGACCTGAAGATGTAGGTGCTGCTGTAGGTTGGCCTACATCTCCAGTGTGTCTTTGTAACTCAGCTACGTGCTTTGTCCGTACATGTTTCCACATATTTGTGGTATTCAAGTTACTGATATTTTTACCTCTTTTAACTTTTTGCTTACACAGCTTGCATTGAACATAGCAAATATCATCTACAAGTCTGTCAAAAAGGACCACGCAGTGCAAGTCATGGGAGCGCCAATTTTGACATTTCTAAGAGAACTGCTCCCAACAGGTGCCAAACTGGAGGCTACAGGCAAGCGAGTCTGCAGCCTACCTCTCCCTCCTCTTTGTACCGTTGGGACAATCTCTTCCTCAGAGCTGCTCCCACCACCTTCCTGTTGCTCACGCCATGTTGGGTCTCGGACTTCATCATCTCCACTACCTCTTCCAACACCTGCTGCTGTTGGATGGTCTGGGCAGCACCATGCTCCACAAAACCTGGCACCTGAGTCTCATCATCATCATAAGATGCGTTCTGCGGTGTGCTGTCCATCGGCACTGGCTCACCCGCCTCTTCAGATTGAGAGAGACACAGCTGTTGTGCATCACTGCATACTCCCTCTTCTTCAAATTGCAGAATGCTGCTTGCCTGTGCCCGTGTTTGCGAGCCAACAGATTCTGAGAACAGAAGCAGAGACTCAGCTGGCTCCTGTACAGAACTCTCTGACTGTCATTGGTGCATCGCCACGAAGATCGTCGCGATTGCACATTCTGACTTCTCACAGCTGAGCTGCTGTTTCTTTGTGTTTGGTAATGAGAGAGTTAATTTTACCTAGCTCTTTGCTAAGACTAGGTCCAGCCTCGCCCGGCTGCTTTTGATTATGTTCTAATTAGTTTCCTTTATATTCCTGCCAGTCTGGGTGTTAGACGCCGGTGAAAGCATTCATGTAGTCTAGCAGACTGAAGCGGTTCTGAGAATACTTAAGCTAAGAGCTCCTTAGTTGTTTTTACTCTTATAGCTTATAGTTTATCTCTGAGACCTTAGGTGTTCATACTGTGTGTGAGTGTTGTATGTAAGACTTTATTTACTTTATTTCTTGTCTTTCTTGTATGTCTTTCTGTTCATTAACCATTACCTGTTCATTCCCTTTGGTGATATTCAGGGTCCTTCTTAGGACTAGAATACAGTTGGCAGGGATTGATAGGAGACAGGGTTTACGCTGGTGGCCTGGACCTCTGTACCTTTAACAGTACCTCCAGGTTGAGGGATTAGTTAGGACCCCAGTTTAGGGTCAGCTTAGACCCCGGTCACCCTCTAGCCGGAGACAGCGTATAACGGATTCCGTTTTGACCCACTGGACATTCTGTCAGGTAAATCTATGTTATCATATATCTATGCGCATGTTATATAGTATGTTGCCCTTTTGATATAGATTACTGACATCACATATATATATCTGCTATACAGCGTGACATTTTCACCGGCCAAACTAAAGATTCTCCCCAGCTGTCATGGATCCAGTAGCCCAGCTGGCCCGGCAGTTGCAGGGGTTGTCCATGGAATTTGCAGACATTAAGTCCAAGGTTTTGTCCCCCCCGGAGCAAACCAGATCTGAACCTAAGGTTGCGCTCCCGGATAGGTTCACTGGTGGGCGGGACAAATTTTTTACTTTCCGGGAGGCATGTAAATTGTACTTTCGGCTGCGGCCTCGGTCATCTGGGAGTGAAGAGCAGAGGGTGGGAATTGTTATATCGCTCTTACAAGGGGACCCTCAATCTTGGGCGTTCTCTATTCCTCCAGGCTCCCCAGATCTCCAGTCAGTGGATCGATTTTTTACTGCCCTGGGTCTGGTATATGATGATCCGGATCGAGTCTCCCTTGCTGAAACAAGGTTACGTAAAATACGGCAAGGAAATCGTCCAGCGGAGGAATATTCTTCTGAGTTCCGTAGATGGGCAACAGATACTCAGTGGAATGACCCAGCTCTTAGGAGCCAGTTTTGTCAAGGGTTGTCTGACAAATTAAAAGATGTGTTGGCTCAGTATGATTCTCCTCCATCACTGGAGGCTGCTATGGCCCTCGCTATTCGCATTGATAGACGACTTCGGGAAGACGCGAGGTAACTCCGCCCCCCGTGATGACTCCACCTACTACTAAAGTCCCTTTTACTGAGGTTCCCCTGGTCTGTTCTGAGGAACCCATGCAGTTGGGAGGGACATCATTTTGTAGGAGGGAATCGGCGGTGCGCCGCAAGACTAGAAGGTGTTTCTTTTGCGGCAGAGAGGGACATTTTGTTGGGGGGTGTCCATCCCGGACCTCTTTGAGCCAAGGAGTTAACCTGGGTGTGTGTATTTCGTCCCCAAATCCCTCTCAGTTTCTCGTGCCTGCGGAGGTGGTGATTGGTACTAGAACTGAGAGGATTTCTGTTTTTCTTGATAGTGGGTCCGGGGCTAATCTGGTGGACGCTCGGTTTGCCCAGGTGCATGGTATGCAACTGAGTGTATTGGCCAAACCGGTCCCTATACTCTCTATTGATTCTAGACCTCTTGGTCATGGTAGCTTGGTACAAGCTGTTCATAACATAGATCTTCGAGTAGGGGCAATACATAAAGAGCAATTGTCTTGTTATGTGTTGGAGGGTCTACCTACTCCTATTGTGTTGGGACTTCCTTGGTTGGCTAAACATAACCCAGTGATTGATTGGCAATCCAGAAAGATAAGCCAGTGGGGTGAATTTTGCAAGAATAACTGCATGAGCACGGTCATCGGTGCGGTTGTGCCTAGGACTTTGCCTCCTTTTCTGGAGGACTTTGGGGAGATGTTCTCAGAGGAGGGGTGTAAAGAGTTACCTCCTCATCGCGCATATGACTGCTCAATAAAGTTGCTTCCTGATGCCTTATCTCGTACTTTCCCAGGGACCGGGAGGATGGATGATCCGGTTCCTATTACTCAGGAGGGAGTTGTAGTGTCAGCTGTATGCTCTGAGCTTGAGGGGGAGGTATTGGGGGCTCAGGGGGACGCCCCTGTGGGACTTCCAGGGAGACTGATAGTTCCAGATCGGTTAAGACTGAAGGTTACGGAGAACCATTACAAACGGATGGCTGATAGGGGGAGAGTTTCTGGTCGAGATCTGAAGGTGAACGATCTGGTGTGGTTGTCTACCAGGAATATAAAACTTAAAGTTCCCTCCTGGAGGTTGGGTCCCAGATTCATTGGGCCGTACAGGATCAGTTCCATAATTAATCCTGTGGCATTTCGTCTGGACCTCCCTCCTACGTTTAAAAATCATAATGTGTTTCACAAGTCATTACTTAAAAAGTATGTGGCACCAGTCATACCGTCACCTCTACCTCCTCCTTCAGTGGTAGTCAATGATAACGTGGAATTTCATGGGTCGAAAATCATTGACTCACGTCTCAGTCGCCGATCCCCTCAGTACTTAGTTCTTTGGAGGGGGTATGGTCCTGAGGAGAGGACGTGGGTCCCTGCGTCTGATGCTAACGCAGATCGATTGGTTCGGACCTTTCACACAACTTACCCGGACAGACCTGGTCATGAGGGTCCGGAGGCCCCTCGTAGAAGGGGGGGTACTGTCATGGGTGCATCGCCACGAAGATCGTCGCGATTGCACATTCTGATTTCTCACAGCTGAGCTGCTGTTTCTTTGTGTTTGGTAATGAGAGAGTTAATTTTACCTAGCTCTTTGCTAAGACTAGGTCCAGCCTCGCCCGGCTGCTTTTGATTATGTTCTAATTAGTTTCCTTTATATTCCTGCCAGTCTGGGTGTTAGACGCCGGTGAAAGCATTCATGTAGTCTAGCAGACTGAAGCGGTTCTGAGAATACTTAAGCTAAGAGCTCCTTAGTTGTTTTTACTCTTATAGCTTATAGTTTATCTCTGAGACCTTAGGTGTTCATACTGTGTGTGAGTGTTGTATGTAAGACTTTATTTACTTTATTTCTTGTCTTTCTTGTATGTCTTTCTGTTCATTAACCGTTACCTGTTCATTCCCTTTGGTGATATTCAGGGTCCTTCTTAGGACTAGAATACAGTTGGCAGGGATTGATAGGAGACAGGGTTTACGCTGGTGGCCTGGACCTCTGTACCTTTAACAGTACCTCCAGGTTGAGGGATTAGTTAGGACCCCAGTTTAGCGTCAGCTTAGACCCGGTCACCCTCTAGCCGGAGACAGCGTATAACGGATTCCGTTTTGACCCACTGGACATTCTGTCAGGTAAATCTATGTTATCATATATCTATGCGCATGTTATATAGTATGTTGCCCTTTTGATATAGATTACTGACATCACATATATATATCTGCTATACAGCGTGACACTGACTGCCTGGGCAATTTGACAGGCGGTGAACAGACAGATGGTTGCTCAACAGTGTTGTGTTCCTGAGAGGAGGTGGAAGGAATTGAAGTCGATGCATTGGCTGCCATCCAACCAACAACGGCTTCAATTTGTTCTTCCCGCAGCAGGGGGGCACGCCAAGCTCCTACCAAAGTGCGCATAAAGGAACGCTCATGGGTAAAACTGGTGGATGCTGTGTCACTGAGGGCGGCAGCAGCCACAGAATCCCCACGTCCTCTCCCTGCTGAAACTCCACGGCCACGACCACGTGCCTTACTCACTGACTTCTTCATCTTGGTAAATTGATAAAGAAAGTCAGAAAAGTTATAAGGCCTAAGTGTGGTTATTACGCAGAGACTGAAGTGAACACTGAAACACAACTGTTCACAATCTGTGAAAGGCTACTCCTTTGTCTACTTCTATAGTGTTTGCAACCAATGTATTGGATACGGATGGAAGCGCGTCACACTAATAGATTATATTTTAAATGGAATGGAGCAGAACCAATTGGAGAGAAATGAAAAGGATGAGGCACTGAGACACGCTCAGCAGAGTACAAGCAGCAGTGCTTGATCAAGTAACTGGAGCGTGATGTGCACTCAAAAAATAAAAAACACAGACTGAAGTGAACACTGAAACACAACTGTTCACAATCTGTGAAAGGCTACTCCTTTGTCTACTTCTATAGTGTTTGCAACCAATGTATTGGATACGGATGGAAGTGCGTCACACTAATAGATTATATTTTAAATGGAATGGAGCAGAACCAATTGGAGAGAAATGAAAAGGATGAGACACTGAGACACGCTCAGCAGAGTACAAGCAGCAGTGCTTGAACAGGTAACTGGAGCGTGATGTGCACTCAAAAAATAAAAAACACAGACTGAAGTGAACACTGAAACACAACTCTTCACAATCTGTGAAAGGCTACTCCTTTGTCTACTTCTATAGTGTTTGCAACCAATGTATTGGATACGGATGGAAGCGCGTCACACTAATAGATTATATTTTAAATGGAATGGAGCAGAACCAATTGGAGAGAAATGAAAAGGATGAGGCACTGAGACACGCTCAGCAGAGTACAAGCAGCAGTGCTTGATCAAGTAACTGGAGCGTGATGTGCACTCAAAAAATAAAAAACACAGACTGAAGTGAACACTGAAACACAACTGTTCACAATCTGTGAAAGGCTACTCCTTTGTCTACTTCTATAGTGTTTGCAACCAATGTATTGGATACGGATGGAAGCGCGTCACACTAATAGATTATATTTTAAATGGAATGGAGCAGAACCAATTGGAGAGAAATGAAAAGGATGAGGCACTGAGACACGCTTAGCAGAGTACAAGCAGCAGTGCTTGAACAAGTAACTGGAGCGTGATGTGCACTCAAAAAATAAAAAACACAGACTGAAGTGAACACTGAAACACAACTGTTCACAATCTGTGAAAGGCTACTCCTTTGTCTACTTCTATAGTGTTTGCAACCAATGTATTGGATACGGATGGAAGCGCGTCACACTAATAGATTATATTTTAAATGGAATGGAGCAGAACCAATTGGAGATAAATGAAAAGGATGAGGCACTGAGACATGCTCAGCAGAGTACAAGCAGCAGTGCTTGAACAAGTAACTGGAGCGTGATGTGCACTCAAAAAATAAAAAACACAGACTGAAGTGAACACTGAAACACAACTGTTCACAATCTGTGAAAGGCTACTCCTTTGTCTACTTCTATAGTGTTTGCAACCAATGTATTGGATACAGATGGAAGCGCGTCACACTAATAGATTATATTTTAAATGGAATGGAGCAGAACCAATTGGAGAGAAATGAAAAGGATGAGGCACTGAGACATGCTCAGCAGAGTACAAGCAGCAGTGCTTGAACAAGTAACTGGAGCGTGATGTGCACTCAAAAAATAAAAAACACAGACTGAAGTGAACACTGAAACACAACTGTTCACAATCTGTGAAAGGCTACTCCTTTGTCTACTTCTATAGTGTTTGCAACCAATGTATTGGATACGGATGGAAGCGCGTCACACTAATAGATTATATTTTAAATGGAATGGAGCAGAACCAATTGGAGAAAAATGAAAAGGATGAGGCACTGAGACACGCTCAGCAGAGTACAAGCAGCAGTGCTTGAACAAGTAACTGGAGCGTGATGTGCACTCAAAAAATAAAAAACACAGACTGAAGTGAACACTGAAACACAACTGTTCACAATCTGTGAAAGGCTACTCCTTTGTCTACTTCTATAGTGTTTGCAACCAATGTATTGGATATGGATGGAAGCGCGTCACACTAATAGTTAAATTGCATGGAGCTGCAAGAATTACACTGAAGAAAAAAAAAGTGTCTGTGAGTGACACGTGCAGATGCCTACAGACAGCGTTGCATGCAGAGCAAACTGCAGCGTCACTTACACTCACACACACACCTTGCAGAGCTGTTAAAACAACACTGCAGGCAAAAGGAATCTTTACACAGCGGTTGGTGCTAGCCTGCCTACAGCACAGTACACTAAATCGCAATCTCTAACTGTCCCTCAGAGTCAGCACAGCAGCGTTCTGTCCCTTACTGAATTCACAGCACAGTGACGCTAAAATGGCGGCGGCGCCTTTTATAGTGCATTCTGACATCATTTCAGCATCCAATCACAGCCATGCCATTAGTTAACATGACCGCAGCAGTACAGGATGTGCCCACACTTCTTAGGATTCCTCATTGGCTGACTAAAATCACATTGCCTCTCAAAGAATTATGGGAACTTCCGATTCCGGTATACGATATATGGAAAATATCGAAACTAAGTATCGAAAAGCCGATAGAGCTAATATCGGCCGATACCCGATACTTGCGGTATCGTGTCGCTCAACACTAGTTCTGATGTGGTGAATTGGCCTCCTGAGGCAGTCTCTGCGTTTCAGGAACTTAAGCAGAGATTCACTTCTGCTCCTGTTCTACAGCAGCCTGATGTTTCTCTGCCATTTCAGGTGGAGGTTGATGCCTCTGAAATTGGGGCAGGTGCCGTTTTGTCCCAAAGAGATCCAGAGACCTCTAAAAGTAACCCTTGTACCTTTTTCTCTCGAAAATTTTCTCCAACTGAACGTAATTATGACGTGGGTAATCGGGAGTTATTGGCCATGAAGTGGGCTTTTGAAGAGTGGAGACATTGGCTGGAGGGAGCCAAACATCAGGTGGTGGTCCTCACGGACCATAAGAATCTGGTTTATCTGGAATCAGCCAAGCGACTTAATCCTAGACAGGCCAGGTGGGCCTTGTTTTTCCACACGTTTTAATTTTGTGGTTTCCTTTCTTCCTGGCACTAAGAATGTTAAGGCGGATGCCCTCTCGAGGAGTTTCCTTGCGGACTCTCCTGCTGTTATTTTGAAAGAGGGTGTAGTTCTTTTCGCCATCTCGCCCAATTTGAGACTGGCTCTGGAAGGGTGTCAGGAGGATAAACCCGAGCGCTGCCCTATTGGGAAATTGTTTGTCCCAGACCGGTGGAAAAAGAGTGTGATGTCTGAGATTCATTGTTCCGCGTTGGCTGGTCATCCCGGAATTTTTGGTACCAGAGACTTGGTTAGTCGGTCCTTTTGGTGGCCTATTTTGTCTCGTGACGTCAGGGAATTTGTGCAGTCCTGCGGGACTTGCTCTCGCTCCAAGCCTTGCTCTCGCTCTAGTGGTTTGTTGATGCCATTGCCTGTGCCCAAGAGACCATGGACCCATATCTCTATGGATTTAATTTCCGACCTCCCTGTTTCTCAGAGAATGACTGTTATCTGGGTGATTTGTGATAGGTTTTCCAAAATGATACATCTTGTGCCATTACCTAAGTTGCCTTCCTCCTCTGAATTGGTGCCTTTGTTCCTTTAGCACGTGGTTCGGTTACACGGCATTCCTGAGAACATTGTGTCTGACAGAGGAGTCCAGTTTGTTTCCAGATTTTGGAGGACTTTTTGTTCTAAACTTGGTGTTCAATTGTCTTTCTCCTCGGCTTTTCATCTTCAGACCAATGGACAAACTGAGAGAACAAACCAGACATTGGAGACTTATCTGAGATGCTTTGTGTCTGCTGATCAGGATGACTAGGTCTCTTTTTTGCCTTTGGCTGAGTTTGCTCTTAATAATAGGGCTAGCTCTGCCACTTTGATGTCTCCATTTTTCTGCAATTTTGGGTTTCACCCTCGATTTTCTTTAGGACAGACGGAGGCTTCTGTCTGTCCAGGTGTTGACTCTGTTGTGGAGCGTATGCAGCAGATTTGGGACCAGGTAGTGGAGAGGTTGTCCCTCTCAGGAGAGGGCCCAGCGGTTTGCTAACCGGCATAGGACTGATGGTCCTCGGTTTGAAGTGGGGGACTTGGTCTGGTTGTCCTCAAGAAATATCTCCTAATTTAAGCCTAGGTTCATTGGACCTTATAAGATCATGGAGATTCTTAATCCTGTTTCCTTTCGTTTGCTTCTTCCAGGGACTTTTAAGATCCATAACGTGTTCCACAAGTCCTTGTTGAAGAGGTTTGTCGAGCCAGTGGTTCCTATGGCTGTGCCTCCTGACCCTGTTTTGGTTGAGGGCAATCTGGAGTATGTGGTTGAGAAAATATTGAATTCTCGTTTTTCTAGACGGAAACTCCAGTATTTGGTTAAGTGGAGAGGTTATGGTCAGGAGGACAATTCTTGGGTGTTTGCTTCGGACATCCATGCTAGGAGACTCATCCGTGCGTATCACAGAGCTCATCCTGACCGACCTGGTTGCTCAAATGAGGGTTCGGTGACCCCTCCTCAAGGGGGGGGTACTGTTGTGAATGTGCTAGAAATGAATTCTGAGCAGAAGCGCCCTCTGGTGGATACAAACAGTACTGAACTATCCAATGAAGATTGTGAAGATTGGCGATCAGGTGTTACTGACTGGTCTTATATAAGGGAGGTTCCCTCCCATCAGGGTTGCCGGTGATCAATCGTTCTGGTCTCATCTTTGATTCCTGTTCACTTTGTAGCTTGCTGTTTCGTGCCTGCATCTTCTGCTAACAGATAAGACATTTTCTTCTTTTAGTTTTTTGTGCTTGCTTTTTGCATTTTGTCCTGCACTTCTGTGGGGGTCTGCCGGGTCCCCTCTGGGGGGCTTGTGCTCCTCTCAGTTTAGTTCAGCCACTGTTGTTTGTTCATTTGCCTTTTCCAGTTTTTTCAGTGGCTGCTGTTTAGTTTTTTTACACCAGAGAACTAATTTAGGTGGTAGAGGTCGTGTGATCTCAGGTGTTTTTGTAATTAGTAGAGTTGGTACTTTTCAGGGTTTTTTGGGATTGCAGTAAGTGTCCTTCCTATCCTTTTCTATTTAGGAAGTTTGGGCCCCAACGTTTGCTCATACTATTTTCTGTCTGTGTCTGTATTTCCTCTTGTCTAACCGCCATTACATGTTTGGGGGCTTTCTATGTTCTTTGGGGATCTGCTCCGGGGCAGATAGTTTTCCTCTTTCTGTCTTTAGGTGTAGTTAGCTTCTCAGGCTGTGACGAGGCGTCTAGGACCAACGTAGGTACGCTCCACGGCTGCCTTTAGTTGTGGTGGTTAGTCAGGGTACTGCAATCCCATAGATTCCAACCTCTCTGGTGTATTTCCTTTTTTGCCTGCTCTCCTCAGCTACCAAATCATAACAGAGGAGGCACCGTATTGGAGTTCAGATTTTGCTGGAATAGTTTGAGGGTGCCATGTCAGATTGGCAGAGCCCCTGAAGTGCCAGAACTACAGAAACCACCGATATGTAAACTCATTGTACAAACTCTCTTCACAGTGAATTCATCTAGGGGTGCAGTGATCATATTAACACCACATGTGCCTCACAAAATTTTATACCACTGAGAGGTGAAGAAAGAATAAATTACATTTTTACCACTGAAATGTTTTGGCCCCAAGTTTTAAATTTTTCAAAGGGTTAATGGGAATTTTTTTTTACTGCAATCTGAGGTACATTTTTTCCTGAGTGTGCCAATACCCTACATGTAATCGGGAAATATTTTTTAGGCACAGCGCAAAGCTCAGAAGGCAAGGAGCGCCAGATTATAGTTATAGTTTGCAGGTGTCATCATGACCCACTGGGAGAGCCCATGAGGTGCCAAAACAGCAGAACCCCCCATAAGTGACCCCATTTTACGAATGACACCTCTCAATGAATTCATCTAGGGGTGCAGTGATCATGTGGACACCATGGGATGCGTCACAGAATTTTAAACCATTGGGCAGTGAAGACAACTACATTTTTACCACCAAAATTTTGTTATAGCCAAAGATTTTAAATTTTCACACAAGAAGTGGGTAAAAATGGCAACAAAATTTGTCCCACAATTTCTACTGAACTTGTCAATACCTCATATGTGGCTGTACAGTACTACTTAGCCATGTGGAGAGACTCGGGAGGAACGGAGCTCTATTTGCCTATTTAAGTGAATGGGTCTGTGCAGATGTCCGTTTGTCCGTGGACAAAACACGCTGATATGTCCATTTTATAATGTTAGCACGGGCCATAAAAAGTCCCGTACGCATGCATACACATAACACACATGGATGTCATCCATGTGACACGCATCGGCGCCGGTGAAGAAGCGTTAAAGTAAGCGCTGTTCCACAGTGATCAGCGCAAGCACAGGAGAATGATGAAAGTTATATTTGAGTAATAAAAGAGACAGCAGTAGGTGGCTGATGAGACTATTACTCCCATCAGCCTACCCCTGCTGCTGCTGCTAATAACAGTGACAGCAGGAGCGGTGGATGGGAGTAATCATTAGCAACTACTGCGCTATAAATAAATGAAAAAATGGCATGGGTTCCCCTGTATTTTCTATAACCAGCCAGGCAAAACTCACAGCTGGGTGCTGCAACCCTCAGCTGTCAGCTTCAGCAAGGTTGGTTATCAAGAATAGAGGGGTAGCCATGCAGCTTTTTTCTTAAATTATTTAAATAATTTAAAAAAATGATGTGGGGTGCCTGGCTCTTCCCACTTGCCCTGTAGCTGTTGAAAGTGGGGTTCATATTTGTGGGGTTAATGTCACCTTTGTATTGTCAGGTGACATCATTCCCACTGCTTGGCAATGGAGAAGCATCTGTAAGACATCTATCCATTACTAATCCTATAGTTGTGTTGTAAATAAAGATACAGAAAGAATAAAGTCCTTTAATTGAAAAAATGACACAGACTCCTTTAATAATCTTGATTAAACCATACTTACAACCTCGACTACCGTATTTTTTGGACCATAAGACGCACTTTTTTCCCAAAAAATATACGGTATGTCCCCTCCTGGAAAGAAAACTTTTCCCATCTCCTGTGGCGGCGCGGTCCCGATGCAGCCTCCCTGCGGTGGTGTCAGGGCTCTGTGCTGTGGCGGCAGCGGGGTTCTGTGCTGCGTGGGGGCTCCGCCGGCATTTCATCATAGCCCGAATCCCCCCGCAGCTACGCTGCTGCAACGTGGTGCCCTCCTGAAAGATGGCCGCCAGGGGCCTCCGGAAAGATGGTCGCCGCATCCTCAAATTCAAATCTCGTCAACAAGATCTCGGGACAAGATCTCGTTGCGGAGATCTGAATCTGAGCATGCGCCGCCTCCAGACAGATGGCAGCTGGAGGCAGCGCATGCTAAGATTCAGATCTCTGCAACAAGATCTTGTCCGGAGATCTCGAGAGACGAGATCTCGGGAAGAGATCTCGTTGCCGAGATTTGAATTTGAGGATGCGGCGGCCATCTTTCCGGAGGTCCCTGGTGGCCATCTTTCAGGAGGGCACCGCGTTGCAGCAGCGGAGCTGTGGGGGGCTTCCGGCTATGATGAAATGCCGGTGGACCCCCCCACGCAGCACAGAGCCCCCCACATCACTGAGTCCCGACACCAGCGCACCACATGGAGGCTGCATCAGGGCCACCGCCATGGGATTTTGTAAGTATATTGCAACCCCAACCCACAGAGTACAGCTGTTATGATGTGCTACAAGCACTAAGGAAAGATGGGAATTCTGTCCCTACAATAGAACTAAGCTGGATCCCTACTATGTAACGGGGAACCTGATCCTGCGACCAGACCCGTTAAAGTCCTCAGCTAGTCTGAACGAAGACCTATAGTTGCGAGGGAGGAATCCCTACAAGATCTAGGGACTGGGAGAAAAGGTGGACACCTCCTAACAGAAATTGTAGCAGGGAAAAATTAAGCAGAAAACAAAATACTTAGAGATCCAAAGATCAAGCAAAACTGACTAAGGCACCTAAGCACCCGGCTAGCTTAAGAGTAGATAATACAATGAAGTCCAGCAAGGCCAGAAGGGCGGAGCCAGACTAAATAGGAAAAAAAGGTCATGTGACCAGCAAACTGAAACAAAACCTAACAAGAGGGTTCTAACAGTACCCTCCCTTCTAAGAGGATCCTCCGGATCCCCTAGGCCTTAGGCTTATTCGGAAACCTCTTGTGAAACGCTCTGACAAGTCTAGACGCAGAAACATCATCCGCCCTCACCCATGAGTTATCCTCGGGTCCATAACCCTTCCAAGCGACGAGGTACTGCAAACTCCCTCTATACCGTCTAGAATTTAGGATGCGGGAAATCTCATATTGCCCGTCCTCCACCACCAGGGGAACAGTGGCCGAGACGTCTCCATCTGAGACCTCAGCTTTTTTCAAGAGAGAAACATGAAACACCGGATTAATCTTCCAGGAGGTAGGAAGCTCCAATTTAACAGCAGATTGGTTAATAACCTGAAGCACCTTAAAGGGCCCTACAAACTTGGGACCCAATTTCTTAGACGGAATCCTCAAGCGCAGATTCTTAGAGGACAACCAAACCATGTCACCAATAGCAAACAAAATCTCTTGTCGTTTTCTATCAAAATACACTTTGGATCTTTTGTTAGCCTCCTGAAGATTACCACGCACATCAGTCCAAACTCTCTCCAAAACACCAGAAAAATTCTCCTCTTCAGGTACAGCCGATCCCAATTTGGAAAATGACCCAAATGACGGATGTCTCCCAGTACAACAAAAAAAAGGCGAACAACCAGCAGAAGCGGATGTATGGTTGTTAAGAGCAAACTCAGCAAGTGGCAGAACTCAGACCACCCCTCTTGATTATCAGTCACAAAACAACGCAAGAACTGCTCAACATCCTGGTTTTTCCTTTCTGTCTGGCCATTAGACTCAGGATGATATCCGGATGAAAACGACAAATGAAATCCCAACTTGTCACAAAAGGCGCGCCAAAAACGAGCCAAAAACTGAGGTCCCCTATCAGAAACAATGTTAGTAGGAACGGCATGTAGTCTGACAATTTCCTTGACAAAGGCTTTAGCGAGTCTTAGCGCAGGGCAGTTTGATGAAAGGAACCAAGTGACACATCTTGCTAAAACGGTCCACGACCACCCAGATGACAGTGAAACCCTCAGAGGGGGGAAGGTCAGTAATAAAGTCCATAGCCAAATGTGTCCAAGGTGCACTAGGGACCTCCTGAGGGCAAAGCAACCACGCAGCAGGAGTATGAGAAGACTTAGATCTAGCACACACCCTGCATTGACGCACCCATTTAATGACTTCCTTCTGCCATCCAGGCCATCAAAAGCTGCGACCCACAAGTCTCTTGGTCTCAGAGATTCCAGGATGACCTGCCAACCGAGAGTCATGACATTCAACAAACAAATCTCTCCTCAGGGTACCAGGCACAAACAACCTCCCATGCGGCGTGTTAGATGGGGCATTCTCCTGTGCTTTAAGAATCTCATCTTCCAACACAGAGTCCAAAACAGCAATAACAACCCCCTCTTGCAAAATGTTTTCCTCCTCCTCAGTACCCACCATAGGAGAAAAGCTGCGAGACAAAGCATCGGCTTTCACATTTTTAGTACCTGGGATGTAAGTAACGGTAAAATTAAACCGCGAGAAAAACAGTGCCCACCTAGCCTGAGGGGCATTCAAGCGTTTGGCAGCATCAAGGTAGACCAGATTTTTATGATCGGTGAAGACTTGAACGGGAAATTCCGCTCCCTCCAAAAAATGACACCAGTGTTCAAATGCGAGTTTAATTGCCAACAATTCCCGATTACCGATATCATAATTTAGTTCAGACTCAGAAAATTTCTTTGAAAAAAAAGCACAGGGATGTACTCCACCCGTCTTTTCCTGAGACAACACCGCGCCGACCCCCACAGAAGAAGCATCAACCTCAACCAAAAATGGTTTAGTCACATCAGGCTGCGTAAGGATGGGAGCAGAGCTGAACCTCTCCTTTAGCAACACAAAAGCCTCAATGGCCTCAGTAGTCCACTGAACCGCATCAGCACCTTTCCTGGTGAGATCGGTCAGAGGTTTGGCAATCACAGAAAAATTTTTAATACATTTTCTATAATAATTGGCGAACCCCAAAAACCTCTGTATTGATTTCACACCAATAGGTCTAGGCCAATCCTGCACAGCTTGCACTTTCACCGGGTCCATCTCAAAACCTTCACTGGAAACAATGTAGCCCAAAAAGCTAAGTCTCTGTACAGCGAACTCACATTTTTCTAGCTTGGCAAAAAGTGAATTATCATCAGTAACTGTAATACTTCACGCATACTCCTCCAATGAGACTCCAAATCCGGTGAATAAATCAAAATGTCATCCAAATACACAACCACACTTCTGCCGATCAAAGGTCTAAGGATGTCATTAATAAGATTCTGAAAAAATGCCGGAGCACTGGAAAGCCCAAAAGGCATAACCAGATTCTCAAAATGACCCAGTGGAGTGTTAAACGCAGTCTTCCATTCATCCCCCTCTTTCATGCGCAACAAATTGTATGCCCCTCGAAGATCAATTTTGGAAAACCACTTGGCCCCCACTAACTGGTTAAACAAATCAGGAATCAATGGCAGTGGGTAAGGATTGCGTACAGTAATCTTATTAATCTCATGAAAGTCTAGACAAGGCCGTAAACCGCCGTCCTTTTTTTTAACAAAAAAAAATCCAACCGCCACAGGAGATTTGGAAGGCCTAATGTGACCGGCGGCCAAGCTTGTCTGTATGTATTCCTCCAAAGCCTTTCTCTCAGGAATAGTCAAATTAAATAAACGACTTTTAGGAAGAGTAGCTCCAGGAACAAATTCAATTGCACAATCATAATCTCTATGAGGAGGCAATACCTGCGATTCCTTATCAGAAAAAACTTTCCAAAAATCCTGAATAGGTACAGGTAACTCCCCCTTAACTACAGCAGCAATACGCCCGTTACAACACTTGTCATAACAATTAGGACTCCAGGACTTAATTTCATTGGTAGACCAATCCAGTACCGGATTGTGCAATTTTAACCAAGGTAACCCCAAAATCACCGGTGAGGGCAAATTATTCAAAACTACCAAATCCAAATTCTCTTGATGAACACCATTAATAGTAAGAGGAAATTCACAGATATGGTGAGTAACATTTTTCAAGGGCGAACCATCCAAAGAAACCACATTAATAGGGGAAGACAGAAGTTTGGGTTTTAATTTTAGTTTTTCCAAAAATTTCCCATCAATCACATTGAGAGTTGAACCACAATCCATAAATACCCGAAACTCCATTAATTCCTCCTCAACAGCAGTGGTAGCAGAAAGAAAGACACCTTTATTGTTTAAACAAGCTATACGGGCGAAACAGACCTCATTTTTTTTTTCTCTTTATTCATTCGAAGCGCACAGTTCTTAATAAAATGCTTAGATTTGCCACAATAGAAACACAAACCTTCAGCAAATCTGTGCTCTTTTTCCCGAGAGTGAGGTGCCATTGCTCCAATTTCCATCGGCTCTCCAATGTCAGTACAGTCCCTCTCCAGACTTGGAGCTGACAAGGCAGATTTACTCTCATTAACCCTTGCACGCAGTCTCCTATCCACCCGTATGGCTAATTGCATAGCCTCTTGCAAGTTACCAGGTATAGGATAAGCAATCAGCAAATCTTTAACCCTTTCACTTAACCCTGCAAGAAATAAACTTTTCAAAGCTGAATCGTTCCACCCCACCTGAGTGGACCACCTTCAGAAGTGAGTACAATATTTTTCAACATTACCTGATCCCTGTCTCAAACGTCTCAACTCTGTCTCAGCTGATGAAACACGATCAGGATCGTCATACAATAACCCCAAAGCAGAAAAAAAACTATCCACTGATCTAAAGCATGAATCACTAGGCTGCAGAGAAAAGGCCCAGTCCTGAGGTTCTTTGCGCAAAAGTGACATTATGAACCCTATGCGCTGTGATTCATCACCAGAGGATCTGGGTCTCAAACGGAAATACAACAAGCAAGCATTTTTAAAAGAAAAAAAATCTTGCTGTTCACCAAAAAATAAATCAGGCAAACGTACCTTTGGCTCCACGAAATGTGCTCCAGAACAACTACTCACGTGTTGCTGGATCTCAGCCACCTCCAGAGAGAGTCCCTGCAGGCGTTGAGCCAAATCCTGAACCAACACCATGATGGAAACAGAAAATCTTTCCTTAGAGATTTTTTTTTTTTTCTTGGCTGGACTTACTGTTATGATCTGCTACAAGCACTAAGGAAAGATGGGAATTCTGTCCCTACAATAGAACTAAGCTGGATCCCTACGATGTAACGGGGAACCTGATCCTGCGAACAGACCCGCTAAAGTCCTCAGCTAGTCTGAACGAAGACCTATAGTTGCGAGGGAGGAATCCCTACAAGATCTAGGGACTGGGAGAAAAGGTGGACACCTCCTAACAGAAATTGTAGCAGGGAAAAATTAAGCAGAAAACAAAATACTTAGAGATCCAAAGATCAAGCAAAGCTGACTAAGACACCTAAGCACCCGGCTAGCTTAAGAGTAGATAATACAATGAAGTCCAGCAAGGCCAGAAGGGCGGAGCCAGACTAAATAGGGAAAAAAGGTCATGTGACCAGCAAACTGAAACAAAACCTAACAAGAGGGTTCTAACAACAGCCACCCCACAGAGCACAGCCACCCCACAGAGCACAGCCACCCCAGAGAGCACAGCCACCCCACAGAGCACAACCACCCCACAGAGCACAGCCACCCCACAGAGCACAGCCACTCCACAGTGCAAAACCACCCCACAGAGCACAGCCACCCCACAGAGCACCACCACCCCACAGAGCACATCTATCCCACAGAGTACAACCACCCCACAGAGCACAGCCAACCCACAGAGCACAGCCACCCCACAGTGCACAGCCACCCCACAGAGCACCCCTGCAACACAGAGCACCACCACCGCACCAGCCAGGACCACTGAACGACCCCTGTGACCACTCCTCTACCTGTGCTGATCTGTTCACTGGTAACCTGAATTCAGACTGTAAGACGGACCCCCATTTGACACATTATTTTTTTTCCCTATTTTCCTTCAGAAAATTTGGGGTGCATTTTATGGTCTGGTGCGTCTTATAGTCCGAAAAATACGGTAATTCCACCGAAGCCCTCGTTCTCCTGTAATAAAAGTAAAATAAAAAAACAACAATATACCATACCTGTCTGTCGTTCTGTCCCACGCCATAATCCATGGGACAGAATGACAGACAGTTATGACTTCTATTGGGTTCAGGTTTGGGGTCAAGTTCAGCAGAACCTGCCGAACCCAAACTTCAACTGATTCGCTCATCACTACTCTGCTGAGAAGCACAGAATGATAGAATGTTAGAGTTGGAAATTACCCAGAGGGTCATTGTGTCCAACCCCCTTGGCAATACAGGATTCACTAAAACATCTCAGACAGTTGCCTATTCAGTCTTTGAAGACTTCCACTGAAGGAGAACTCACCACCTCTCATGGCAGCTTGTTCCACTCTGATCAACCTCACTGTCAAAGTTTTTTCTCATATCTAATCTGTATCTGTTAGGGTCTGCGGAACGCACCAAATATAAGATGTGGAGAGGTGCGTTCGCAGCTCGGGGTCCACCGTGCAGGCAGAGCCTGCTGCTAGTAAAATGGTGTAAGAAGCAAACTCTGTTATCCCGCAGAGTCGCCAACATAAACGCCGTCACGCGCTGTGGCAATAAGTGTGAACTCTGTTACTCCACAGAGCCGCTAGAAGGAGAGCCGCAGCGCTATATGGCGATGTGTGCGAACTCACTAAACACAACTGAGTCGCAAAGAAAACACGCTAGGGCGCTGTCTAGCGTTGAAAGCGAACCCTGTTACGTCACAGGGCCGCTGAGAAAAAGTGCTGTGTCCTGTCAGGCTCTCAGGTACACAGTTAAGTGCTAAGCGTACATAAAGCGTGATCATGTGCTAACGTCCTCGCGGGAGTCACCCGCAATCTATGGCGTCTGAACGCCAGACCCTGAATACGGCAATCAAAACTCCTCACCGGTTATGCCGGTAATCTAGGGCATCTAGGACGCCGACCCTGACCAGCTAGCACACCAAACTCCTCACCGATTAAGTCGGTATTCTAGTGGCTTATTTCAGCCGGGTCCCTAACCACACACACACATGACCACACTGGCGCATAGCATACAATGGTTGATATTAGCGCATGGCGGCCCAGCCATGCTACCCTTTTATAGTAACAGCTACAGGACCTGCCAGAAACAAGGACCAATGAAGCTTGTTCCAGAACAACAGTAGTCACAGGACCTTCCTGGCAGACCAATAGGAGCTGCTGCAGTACCTGAGCATGTGACCCTGATCTCCAATGAGAGATCTCACTCTGGGCATGCTCAGAAGGGAAAACGCAGGACTTTGTCCCAAAGACGTCTGCTCCAGCACTGGCTATAATAGCAGATCCAGGAAAGGCAGCAGCAAGTCACTGCACAGTACTGGAGTGGGCAAGACGCTTGGACCGACGTCTCTGCAGAGCAGGCTCCACTGCGGCCGGAGATGAATGGGAGACCGCAGCTGGGCTGGTTCGAGACTCCCCTTGTGCAGTAGCGGGAACTCGAACCCTAACATTACCCCCCTCCTAGGGCCCCCCTTCTTTGGGCCTCGCTGCGCACAAAGGCAGTGATGAGCTGCGGAGCGTGAACATGCTCGGCAGGCTCCCAGGACCTATCCTCAGGCCCATAACCCCTCCAATCCACCAAATAAAATTTTTTGCCTCGTACCACCTTGTACCCAACAATGGCGTTCACCTCATGATCATCGGTAGATGAACCCGACATCCCGGCAGATGACTCGGAAAACCGGGAAATGGTCACGGGTTTCAGGAGGGACACGTGAAAGGTGTCAGTGATACCAAGGCGAGGCGGAAGGGCTAGGCGGTAAACCACCAGGTTCACCTGCTCAAGAACTTTAAAGGGGCCCAAAAAGCGAGGTGCCAACTTGGTGGACTCTACACGTAGCCTGATGTTTCGGGCAGAAAGCCACACTAGGTCACCCGGAGCAAATGTAGGAGCGGGGCGCCGATGGGCATCGGCCGAAGACCTCATCCTCTCTTTGGAGGCCTGAATGGCATCCTGTGTGCGATCCCAAATGTCCCGTGCCTCCACAGCCCAGTCTGCCACCCTGGAATCGGCGGAAGACACGGGCATGGGCACTGGTACCCGCGGATGCTGACCATAGTTCAGGAGGAATGGGGTCTGTCCGGTGGAGTCAGCCACAGCATTATTTAGAGCGAACTCAGCCCACGGTAGCAAGGATGCCCAGTCATCCTGCCTGGCAGAGACAAAATGTCGCAAGTATGTGACCAAGGTCTGGTTGGCCCTCTCTACCAACCCATTCGTCTCGGGATGGTATGCAGAGGAGAGATTCAACTCAATACTGAGTAAACGACACAGCTCTCTCCAGAACCGAGACGCAAACTGGGGACCTCGATCACTGACAATTTTGTCTGACATACCGTGAAGGCGGAAAATATGCCTAATGAATAATGCTGCCAAGGCCCGTGCAGACGGTAACCGTGGTAAGGGCACTAAGTGCACCATTTTGGAGAAGTGATCGGTTATCACCCAGATGATGGTGCAGTCCCGAGACTTGGGTAAGCCCACCACAAAATCCATCCCGACCATCTCCCAAGGCCTGTCTGCCACCGGTAAAGGGAAAAGTAACCCAGCTGGCCGTTGTCGAGGGGACTTATTCTTGGCGCAGGAGACGCACGCCTAAACGTATTCACTGACGTCATGGGCCATCTGCGGCCACCAGTATGTTCTCGCCAGCAACTCAGAAGTCCTTTTTGTCCCAAAATGTCCACCCACCCTGGACGAATGTGCCCAAGAGAGTACTTCCGGTCGCAAATTGATGGGCACAAAAGTCTTGCCCGGAGGCACAGACTCAAGCGAAACCGGAGCCACCATTCTTAGGCTTTCTGTGGGGACAATAAGCTGAGGCTCCTCCTCCACCTCCTCAGAGGACACCACGGAGCGGGATAGAGCGTCTGCGCGAATGTTCTTCTCACCGGAGAGGAAATGGAGGGTGAAATGGAACCGGGAGAAAAACAAGGACCATCTGGCCTGACGGGAATTTAGCCGCTGGGCTGTCTGCAAATACACCAAGTTCTTGTGGTCCGTGAATACTTGGAAGGGGAAGCGAGCCCCCTCCAGAAGATGTCTCCACTCAGAGAAGGCCAACTTCATAGCCAGTAACTCCCTGTCCCCGATGGAATAATTCCTCTCTGCTGGTGTAAAGGTCTTGGAAAAGAAGAAGCAGGGATGCTTCCGACCCTAGGCATCCTTTTGAAAGAGGACTGCTCCAGCACCAACAGAAGAGGCATCCACCTCTAAGATAAACGGTTTATTGACATCGGGACGATGTAAGATGGGAGCACTGGCGAAATGCGACTTGATGGAGGAGAACGCCTTTGTGACCTCCTCTGACCACAACTTGGGATTAGCTCCCTTCTTGGTGAGGGCTACCAAGGGAGCTACCAAAGTAGAGAAGTGGGGAATGAATTGGCGATAGTAGTTAATGAATCCCATAAAGCACTGCACCGCCTTAAGGGAGTGGGGTTCTTGCCAATCCATCACAGCCTGTAGTTTGGTAGGATCCATAGCCAATCCCTGGGTGGAGATGATATAGCCCAGGAAAGGTAGAGACTCCTGCTCAAACATGCACTTCTCCAACTTCGCATATAGGGAATTTGCTCGCAAGAGGTCGAAGACCTTGCAGACATCTCTCCGGTGGGAGGCCATATCTGGAGAAAAGATGAGAATGTCATCCAGATAGACTACCACCGAGGTGGTCAACATATCCCGGAAAATGTCATTCACAAAGTCTTGGAAGACAGCTGGGGCGTTACAGAGCCCAAAGGGCATTACCAGATATTCATAATGCCCATCCCTGGTGTTAAATGCCGTCTTCCATTCGTCCCCCTCACGGATGCGAATCAGGTTATACGCACCCCGCAGGTCTAACTTAGTAAATACCCTTGCTCCCCGAAGCCTGTCAAAGAGCTCAGAGATTAGCGGCAAAGGATATTTATTTTTCACTGTGATAGCGTTGAGACCCCTATAATCAATGCACGGACGTAATTCTCCGTTCTTCTTCTGCACAAAGAAGAACCCCGCTCCCGCTGGTGACACCGACTTCCTAATGAATCCCCTTGCCAAGTTCTCCTGAATATATTGGGACATGGCCTCTGTCTCAGGAAGAGAGAGGGGATAAACCCTTCCTCTAGGAGGCTCAGCGCCAGGCAAGAGGTCGATAGGACAGTCATAGGGGCGATGAGGCGGAAGAGTCTCCGCAGCCTTCTTCGAGAAAACGTTGGCATAAGACCAATAGACCTTGGGAAGAGGAGAGAGGTCTATGGGTATCTCAGTGGTGTTGATCTGCACGCTGTCCCTAATGCATCTGCCTTTACATAAATTACCCCAACCCAGAATTCTCCCTCAAGACCACTCAATATGGGGAGAGTGGTGGCGGAGCCAGGGTAATCCCAACAAAACCTCATCTATACCCTCAGGGAGGATAAAAAATGATATATTCTCCTGATGGGAAGGAGACAAAGACAAGGTGAGTGGGACAGACTGATGGGTGATTTGTGAGGGCAGAATTGCTCCGTTCAACACCCGTACCGATACTGGTTCAGCCAGCAACACCAAAGGCATGGTGTGGCGAGAAGCAAAGGAGGATGACATAAAATTCCCCTCTGCCCCAGAATCCACACACAGCTTGACGGGTAGGGTGGTAGAACCGTGGGTAATTATCCCCTTGAGGAGCACTTTAGGGGCAAAACTCATGGCGTCCAGTGACCCTGTTCCTACGGTTACTGGGCGTGACCGTTTATTCAGCCGCTGTGGACATCGGTTGGCAAAATGTCCCTGCTGCTGGCAAATATAACAAATCGGGGATGGACGAGTGACCGGAGATTTAGATCCTGCAGGAGCAACCTCCTGAAGGTCGGGCGCCTGAACGGGCGACTCCAGAGGGGTGGTGAAGGTTGGAGCCAACCGAACCCTCTGCCTACACTGGGCACGTTCCAGCCTCCGCTCGTGGAAACAGAGGTCGACGCGGGTGGAAATAGCGATAAGCTTCTCCAGTGTGGCAGGAATCTCTCTGGTAGCCAAGGCGTCTTTCACATGACCCACCAGTCCTCTCCAGAACACGGGAATGAGGACTTTATCTGGCCACTCTAATTCCAAGGCCAGAGTCCGAAATTGGACAGCAAACTGGCTGACCAAAGCCAAACCCTGGGTACTTGCCAGCAGTTTGAGCGCCGTATCGTGGGTGATCTGAGGTCCTAGAAAAACCTTTTTCAGAGCCTCCAGAAAACGAGAAGCACTCCGCACCACACGGTCGTCGTGCTCCCACAGCGGCGTTGCCCACTCCAACGCTCTGCCCGACAGAAGAGCTATCACAAAGCCCACTTGTGCCCGATCCGTGGGGAAACGTGCAGCCAGAAGCTCGAGGTGTATGGAGCACTGACTCACGAATCCCCGACATTGCTTGCTGTCACCAGCAAACTTGTCTGGAAGCGGGAGGTGGGACAATGTAGGGACAGAGGTGGCAGAGGACAAACTGGCTGCAGCTACGCTAGCAGCCTGAACAGCGACTGCGGTAACATCCACAGCTGAGGTTGTGCGCTCAAGAGCCGCCAACCTACCCTCCAGCTGCTGGATGAACAGCTGTAAACGCTGTTCATCCGCCATTTTACTAGCCAGACCCTGGCGCTAATATTATGTTAGGGTCTGCGGAACGCACCAAATATAAGATGTGGAGAGGTGCGTTCGCAGCCTGGGGGCCACCGTGCAGGCGGAGCCTGCTGCTAGTAAAATGGCGTAAGAAGCAAACTCTGTTATCCCGCAGAGTCGCCAACATAAACGCCGTAACGCGCTGTGGCAATAAGTGCGAACTCTGTTACTCCACAGAGCCGCTAGAAGGAGAGCCGCAGCGCTATATGGCGATGTGTGCGAACTCACTAAACACAACTGAGTCGCAAAGAAAACACGCTAGGGCGCTGTCTAGCGTTGAAAGCGAACCCTGTTACGTCACAGGGCCGCTGAGAAAAAGTGCTGTGTCCTGTCAGGCTCTCAGGTACACAGTTAAGTGCTAAGCGTACATAAAGCGTGATCATGTGCTAATGTCCTCGCGGGAGTCACCCGCAATCTATGGCGTCTGAACGCCAGACCCTGAATACGGCCATCAAAACTCCTCACCGGTTATGCCGGTAATCTAGGGCATCTAGGACGCCGACCCTGACCAGCTAGCACACCAAACTCCTCACCGATTAAGTCGGTATTCTAGTGGCTTATTTCAGCCGGGTCCCTAACCACACACACACATGACCACACTGGCGCATAGCATACAATGGTTGATATTAGCGCATGGCGGCCCAGCCATGCTACCTTTTTATAGTAACAGCTACAGGACCTGCCAGAAACAAGGACCAATGAAGCTTGTTCCAGAACAACAGTAGTCACAGGACCTTCCTGGCAGACCAATAGGAGCTGCTGCAGTACCTGAGCATGTGACCCCTGATCTCCAATGAGAGATCTCACTCTGGGCATGCTCAGAAGGGAAAACGCAGGACTTTGTCCCAAAGACGTCTGCTCCAGCACTGGCTATAATAGCAGATCCAGGAAAGGCAGCAGCAAGTCACTGCACAGTACTGGAGTGGGCAAGACGCTTGGACCGACGTCTCTGCAGAGCAGGCTCCACTGCGGCCGGAGATGAATGGGAGACCGCAGCGGGGCTGGTTCGAGACTCCCCTTGTGCAGCAGCGGGAACTCGAACCCTAACAGTATCATTTCAGTTTCATTCCATTGCTTCTTGTGTTTCAATGTGCAAATGTGATTGAGAATGATCCCTCTAAATTGACTTCCCTTCACATATTTGCAGACAGCTTTAAGTCTCCTCTAAGCCTTCTTTTTTGCAATCCAAACACTCCCAGATCTTTTAACCATTCCTCGTAGAACATAGTTTGCAGTCTGCTCACCTTCCTGGTAGCTTTTCTCTGCATTGATCCAGTTTTTCTATGTTTTTTAAACGTGGTGCCTAGATCTGGACACAGTATTCCAGATGACCAAGAAGAGACTGAGGAGTAGAGGGGATAATCATTTCACGTGATCTAAACTCTGTTTCTCTTAACACATCCCAGAACTGTGCTTGCCTTTTTTCGCATCAATACACTGTTGACTCATATGGAGTCTGTGATCTATGAGTATAGACAAGTCTTTTTCATAAGTGCTTTTGCTTAGTTCTATTCTCCCCATTCTGTAGATATAATTTTTATTTTTCTTGCCCAGATGGAGAATCTTGCATTTCTCCCTGTTAAATACCATTCCATTACTTACTGCCCATTCTTCAAGCTTATCTAGATTCTTCTGAATCCTTTCTTTTTCTAGTCTAGAGTTATCTATCCCGCCTAGCTTTGCATCATCGGGAAATTTGACTAGTTTGACTTCAGTTCTCTTGTCTAGATTACTTATAAAACTGTTGAACACTGGGGTCAGGACAGAGCCTTGTGGTACTGCACTTGAACCACTCTTCCAATAGGATGTGCAGAACAATCACTGGGCCACTTATGAATCCATCTAACTGTAACCTTGTCAATCCCATACTTGGTCATTTTTTCAATAAGGATAGTATGAGATACTTTATTAAATGCTTTGCTATAGTTGCTATATACCATATATATATATACTATATCTACCTCATTTCCATGATCCATCCAGTCAGTGTTTCCATCCTACAAGGAAATTAGATTAGTCTGGTATGACTTGTTTGCTAAAAACCCATGTTGGCTCTGGTTAATTACTGTATTGTTAAGTAATTACGTACATGCTGTTTAATTATTTGTTCAAAGATCTTTCCTGGTATAGAAGTAAGGGCCCCATCTCACATAGCGACGCACCAGTGATCCCGACAACGATATGAACTTGTCAGGATCGCTGGTGTCGCTACATGATCGCTGCTGAGCTGCCAAACAGGCAGCTCAGGCAGCGATCAGGACAGCAACACTGCGGGTAACGTCGCTTAGTAACTCGCAGTGTACGTTGGATAGCAGCCCGCTGATGCAGGGAGCTGGTAACCAAGGTACACATCGGGTTTCCAGGTGCTGCACGGTGCCTGGAAACCCGATGTGTACCTTGGTTACCAGCTCCCCTGCAGCAGCGCGCTGGTATCCAATGTACACATCGGGTTTCCAGGCACAGCCCCGCGCCTGGAAACCCGATGTGTACCTTGGTTACCAGCTGATCGCTGGTCTCCTGTCTGCCACACGCAGTGATGCGTGCTGGCCAGCAGGAGACCAGCGATCAAAAAAAAGTCCAGGCATTTCTGACACGACCAGCTAACAAGAAATGGGGTCACTGTTATATGTTTTATATATATATATATATATATATATATATACCGTATTTTTCGGATTATAAGACGCTCTTGATTATAAGACGCCCCCTAAATTTTGAGGAGAAAAATAGGCAAAAAACTTTTTTTTTAATAAAATGGTGGTGCTTCTTATAATCCATGTGTCTTATTGCTTACCGCGGGTGGTGGCTGTGGTGAAGCGGGGTCCAGGGTCGCTGCTGGAGGAGGCAAGAGTGGAGCATTGCTGAAGGCACCATGCTGAGATGAGGGGTTTGTCCGATGTGCGGCGCGCCACTGCGGGTGTCCGGTGCTGCACTTACTGTTCAGCCATGGACACCGAATATGGACTTCTCCAGGAAATCCGTGTTACTGTTCGGGTTCAGCTGCCTGAACACTGGGTGTTTGTCACGCTGTCATGTGTATGACAGCGCTGCAAACACCGCTTCTGATTGGCGGAGCCACAGTTCCCACACTGTTAAAAGACAGCGTGAGTGCTCAGCTGTGATTGGAGGTATAAAGTTTACCTTCGGTCATTGGTTTCAGCTGATGGGACAACTGCTCTCATCATCGACACCTACTGCCACTAATTACAGTGAGAGCAGGAGCGCGGATGGGAGTATTCATCAACCCCTCCTGCGCTGTAAATAAATAATAAAAAAAATGGCGTAGGTCCCCCTGTATTTTTGATAACCAGCCAGACAAAACTCACAGCGGAGGGCTGCAACCCTCAACTGCCATCTTCAACAATGCTAGTTATCAAGAATAGAGGGGTCCCCACACTGTATTTTTTAATTATTTAAATAAATAATTTTAAAAAACTGCGTGGGGTCCCCCATTTTTTACAACCAGCCTTGCTAAAGCAGACAGCTGGGAGCTGGTATTCTCAGGCAGGTAAGGGGCCATGGATAATGGCCCCACCAGCCTAAAAATAGCAGCCCACAGCTGCCCAGGAAAGGCTCATCTATTAGATGCGCCAATTCTGGCACTTTGCTTGGCTCTTCTCCATTACTAATCCTATAGTTGTATGGTAAATAAAGACATAGCCAGAATAAACTTCATTATTAGAACTAAAACAAAACACAGTTTTCCATTTTTATTTAACCCCTTACTGCCATCGGACGTACTATCCCGTCCATGGTACCTGGGCCCGTATGACCGGGGACGGGATAGTACGTCTCGTGCGATCGGACGCGCTCCCAGGGGGAGCGCAGCCGATCGCGGCCGGGTGTCAGCTGATTATCACAGCTGACACCCATGACTGTGTGTCAGGAGCGGTCACGGACCGCTCCCGGCACATTAACCCCTTGCACACCGCGATCAAACGGTGATCGCGCTGTTCTGAGGGCTTCCTCCCTCCCAGGACCCGGATCCAAGATGGCGCCGGGGTCCTGGAGGGAGGCGGCTACCTCAGTGCCTGCCGAGAGCAGGCACTGAGAAGCCTGCTGCACTGCCTGAGCGATCGCTGGTGTGACAGAGTGCTGTGCACACTGTCACACCAGCGATCTGATAAAATACAGTGATGTCCCACCCTGGGACAAAGTAAAAAAGTTAAAAAAATAAAAATAAACATGTTTTAAAAAAAAATCCAAAATAAATAAAAAAAAATATATATATTCCCCAATAAATTCACTTCTTCCTGTAAATAAAAAAAACAAAGCAATAAAAGTACACATATTTGGTATCGCCGCGTCCGTAACGACCCCCCTTATAAAATTGTCCCACTAGTTAACCCCTTTAGTGAACCCCTTAAAAAAAAAAAAAAAACCGAAGCAAAAAATCAATGCTTTATCATCATACCGCCGAACAAAAAGTGGAATAACACGCGATCAAAAAGACCGATATAAAAAAACATGGTACTGCTGAAAACGTCATCTTGTCCCGCAAAAAACGAGCCATCAAATAGCATCATTAGCGAAAAAATAAAAAAGTTATAGCTCGCAGAATAAAGCGATGCAAAAATAATTATTTTTTATATAAAATTGTTTTTATTCTATAAAAGCGCCAAAACATGAAAAAATGATATAAATGAGGTATCGCCATAATCGTACTGACCCGAAGAATAAAACTGCTTTATCAATTTTACCACACGCGGAATGGTATAAACGCCTCCCCCAAAAGAAATTCATGAATTGCTGATTTTGTTCATTCTAACCTCCCAAAAATCGAAATAAAAAGCGATCAAAAAATGTCACCTGCTCAAAAATGGTACCAATAAAAACGTCAACTCGTCCCGCAAAAAATAAGACGTCACATGACTCTGTGGGCCAAAATATGCAAAAATTATAGCTCTCAAAATGTGATGATGCAAAAACTATTTTTGCAATAAAAAGCGTCTTTTAGCGTGACAGCTGCCAATCATAAAAACCCGCTATAAATAGTAAATCAAACCCTCCTTTATCACCCCCTTAGTAAGGGAAAAATAATAAAATTAAAAAAAAGTATTTATTTCCATTTTCCCATTAGGGTTAGGGTTAGGGTTGCGGCTAAAGTTAGGGTTAGGGTTGGCGCTAAAGTTAGGATTAGGGTTAGGGTTGGGATTAGGGGTGTGTTAGGGTTAGTTTTGTGGTTAGGGTTGGGACTAGGGTTAGGGGTGTGTTGGGGTTAGGGTTGGAGTTAGAATTGGGGGGTTTCCGCTGTTTAGGCACATCAGGGGCTCTCCAAATGTGACATGGCGTCTGATCTCAATTCCAGCCAATTCTGCGTTGAAAAAGTCAAACGGTGCTCCTTCACTTCTCAGCTCTGCCATGCGTCCAAACAGTAGTTTATCCCCACATATGGGGTATCAGCGTACTCTGGACCCCAAGAGTTATTGTGCAATTTGTCCTATTTCTTCTGTTACCCTTGGGAAAATAAAAAACTGGGGGCGAAAATATCATTTTTGTACAAAAAAAATTATTTTTTTGTTTTTACGGCTGTACATTATAAACTTCTGTGAAGCACTTGGGTTTTCATAGCGCTCACCACACATCTAGATAAGTTCCTTGTGGGGTCTATTTTCCAAAATGGGGTCACTTGTTGGGGATTTCCACTGTTTAGGCGCATCAGGGGCTCTCCAAATGCGACATGACGCCTCCAGACCATTCCATCAAAGTCTGCAATCCAAAACGTCACTACTTCCCTTCCGAGCCCCAACGTGTACCCATACAGTAGTTTTCTCCCACATATTGGATATCAGCGTACTCAGGACAAATTGGACAACAACTTTTGGGGTCCAATTTCTCCTGTTACCCTTGTAAAAATAAAATATTGGGGAAAAAAAATCATTTTTGCAAAAAAAAAAAAAGATTTTTTATTTTTATGGCTGTGCGTTATAAACTTCTGTGAAGCACTTCGGGGTTCAAAGTGCTCACCACACATCTAGACAAGTTCCTTGTGGGGTCTATTTTCCAAAATGGGGTCACTTGTGGGGGGTTTCCACTGTTTAGGCGCATCAGGGGCTCTCCAAATGCGACATGACGCCCCCAGACCATTCCATCAAAGTCTGCAATCCAAAACGTCACTACTTCCCTTCCGAGCCCTGACGTGCGCCCATACAGTAGTTTTCTCCCACATATTGGATATCAGCGTACTCAGGACAAATTGGACAACAACTTTTGGGGTCCAATTTCTCCTGTTACCCTTGTAAAAATAAAATATTGGGGAAAAAAAATCATTTTTGCAAAAAAAAAAAAAAGATTTTTTATTTTTATGGCTGTGCGTTATAAACTTCTGTGAAGCACTTCGGGGTTCAAAGTGCTCACCACACATCTAGACAAGTTCCTTGTGGGGTCTATTTTCCAAAATGGGGTCACTTGTGGGGGGTTTCCACTGTTTAGGCGCATCAGGGGCTCTCCAAATGCGACATGACGCCCCCAGACCATTCCATCAAAGTCTGCAATCCAAAACGTCACTACTTCCCTTCCGAGCCCTGACGTGCGCCCATACAGTAGTTTTCTCCCACATATTGGGTATCAGCGTACTCAGGACAAATTGGACAACAACTTTTGGGGTCCAATTTCTCCTGTTACCCTTGTGAAAATAAAATATTGGGGAAAAAAAATCATTTTTGCAAAAAAAAAAAAAGATTTTTTATTTTTATGGCTGTGCGTTATAAACTTCTGTGAAGCACTTCGGGGTTCAAAGTGCTCACCACACATCTAGACAAGTTCCTTGTGGGGTCTATTTTCCAAAATGGGGTCACTTGTGGGGGGTTTCCACTGTTTAGGCGCATCAGGGGCTCTCCAAATGCGACATGACGCCCCAGACCATTCCATCAAAGTCTGCAATCCAAAACGTCACTACTTCCCTTCCGAGCCCTGACGTGCGCCCATACAGTAGTTTTCTCCCACATATTGGGTATCAGCGTACTCAGGACAAATTGGACAACAACTTTTGGGGTCCAATTTCTCCTGTTACCCTTGTGAAAATAAAATATTGGGGGCGAAAAAATCATTTTTGTAAAAAAAAAAAGGATTTTTTATTTTTACGGCTGTACGTTATAAACTTCTGTGAAGCACTTTGGGGTTCAAAGTGCTCACCACACATCTAGATAAGTTCCTTGTGGGGTCTATTTGCCAAAATGGGGTCACTTGTGGGGGGTTTCCACTGTAAAGGTGCATCAGGGGCTCTCCAAATGTGACATGACGCCCCCAGACCATTCCATCAAAGTCTGCAATCCAAAACGTCACTACTTCCCTTCCGAGCCCTGACGTGCGCCCATACAGTAGTTTTCTCCCACATATTGGGTATCAGCGTACTCAGGACAAATTGGACAACAACTTTTGGGTTCCAATTTCTTCTGTTACCCTTGTGAAAATAAAATATTGGGGGCGAAAAAATCATTTTTGTAAAAAAAAAAAAAGATTTTTTATTTTACGGCTGTACGTTATAAACTTTAGTGAAACACCTGGGGGTTAAAAGTTCTCACCACACATCTAGATAAGTTCCTTGAGGGGTCTAGTTTCCAAAATGGTGTCATTTATGGGGGTTTCCATTGTTTAGGCAGATCAGGAGCTCTCCAAACACGACATGGCGTCCAGCCAATTCTGCGTTGAAAAAGTCAGACGGCGCTCCTTCCCTTCCAAACTCTGCCATGCACCCAAACAGTGGTTTACCCCCACATATGGGGTATCAGCGCACTCAGGACAAATTGCACAATAACTTTTGGAGTCTTGTTACCCTTGGAAAAATAAAAATTGGGGTGAAAAGATCATTTTTGTGGAAAAAATATGATTTTTAAATTTTACGGCTCTACGTTATAAACTTGTGTGAAGCACTTGGGGGTTCAAATTGCTCACCAAAGATCTAGAAAAGTTTATTAGGGGGTCTAGTTTCCCAAATGGGGTCATTTGTGGGGGGTTTCCACTGTTTAGGCACATCAGGGGCTCTCCAAATGCAACATGGCATCCAATCTCAATTCCAGCCAATTTTGGTTGGAAAAAGTCAAATGGTGCTCCTTCGATTCCGAGCTCTGCCGTGCGCCCAAACAGTGGTTCCCCCCCACATATGGGGTATCAGCGTACTCAGGACAAATTGGACAACAACTTATGTGGTCCAATTTCTCCTGTTACCCTTGGGAAAATAAAAAATTAGTGACTAAAAGATAATTTTTGTGGGAAAAAAATAGGATTTTTTATTTTCATGCCCGGGCATTATAAACTTGTGTGAAGCACTTGGGGGGTTCAAAGTGCTCACCAAAGATCTAGATAAGTTCCTTAGGGGGTCTAGTTTCCAAAATGGGGTCACTTGTGGGGGGTTTCCACTGTTTAGGCTCATCTGGGGCACTGCAAACGGAACATGACCCCCATCAACGTCTGCACTCCAAAACGTTACTACTTCCTTTCCAAGCCCTGCCGTGCACCCAAACAGTTCCCCCCCCCACATATGGGGTATCAGCGTACTCAGGACAAATTGGACAACAACTTTTGGGGTCCAATTTCCTTGGGAAAATTCAAAAATTTGGGACTAAAAAATCATTTTTGTGGAAAATTGTTTTTTTTTTTTTTTCACACCCAGGCATTATAAGCTTTTGTGAAACACTTGGGGGTTCAAAGTGCTCACAACAGATCTAGATAAGTACCTTAGGGGGTCTAGTTTCCAAAATGGTGTCACTTGTGGGGGTTTCCACTGTTTAGGCGCATCAGGGGCTCTCCAAACACGACATTGCGTCCAATCTCAATTCCCGCCAATTTTAGTTTGAAAAAGTCAAACGGCGCTCCTTCCCTTACGAGCTCTGCCGTGTGCCCAAACAGTGGTTTTCCCCCATATATTGGGTATTGGCGTACTCAGGAGAAATTGCATAACAACCTTATCTGTCCATTTTCTCCTTTTACCCTTGTGAAAATAAAAAAAAAGTTTGTAAAAGATCATTTTTGTGGCTAAAAGTTAAATATTCATTTTTTCCTTCCACGTTGCTTTAGTTCCTGTGAAGCACCTGAAGGGTTAATAATCTTCTTGAATGTGGTTTTGAGTACCTTGAGGGGTGCAGTTTTTAGAATGGTGTCACTTTTGGGTATTTTCTGCCATATAGACCCCTCAAAGTGACTTCAAATGAGAGGTGGTCCCTAAAAAAAATGGCTTTGTAAATTTTGTTGTAAAAATGAGAAATCGCTGGTCAACTTTTAACCCTTATAACTTCCTAACAAAAAAAAATTTTGGTTCCAAAATTGTGCTGATGTAAAGTAGACATGTGGGAAATGTTATTTCTATCACACTATTTTGTGTGATATATTTCTCTGTTTTAAGGGAATAAAAATTCAAAGTTTGAAAATTGCAAAATTTTAAAAATTTTCGCCATATTTGCATTTTTTTCAAAAATAAACGCAAGTTATATTGAAGAAATTTTACTTCTAACGTGAAGTACAATATGTCACGAGAAAACATTCTCAGAATCGCGAAGATCCGTTGAAGCGTTCCAGAGTTATAACCTCATAAAGAGACAGTGGTCAGAATTGTAAAAATTGGCCCGGTCATTAACGTGCAAACCACCCTTGGGGGTGAAGGGGTTAAATGCCTAATCCTGCCGAAACCCTAGTTTTCCTGTAATAAAACTAAAATAAAAATACAACAATAACCCTCACCTGTCCGTCGATCTGTCCCACGCCGTAATCCATGTCTGGGGGAAAAATAGTTTTCAACCTGGACGGTGCCAAGACGTGACCGTACAGGTTGAGAACCACTGGGGAATGAACTGCTGTGAGTGCAGCCTCAGTGACTGGGGGTGACGTCATCAAGGTTACCTCCTGTCAGTGAGGCTCCGTTCCCAGCTGGGTTGAGCTGCAGTGACCTCGGTGAGATCACCGCTAGCACCGTGAGTTTTTGCAGCCCCCAGCTGTGAGTTTTGCCTGGCTGGTAAGCAAAAAATACAGGGGAACCCATGCCAGGTTTTTTAAATTATTTATTTACAGCGCAGAAGCGGCTGATGATTACGCCCATCCGCTGCTCCTGCTGTCACTCTTATTAGCGGCTGCAGGTGTTGGATGATCAGCTGACACCAGTGACCGGAGGTAAAATTTATACCTCCAATCACATCTGAGTGCTCACACTGTCTTTTGACAGCGTTGGAACCGCAGCTCTCTGACTGGCGGGGAGGATTTCACAGTCAATCAGAAGCAGTATTTGCCATGCTGTCATGCACATGACAGCATGGCAAACACTGGATGTTCAGGCCCCCCATTCAAGTGAATGGGGTTCGGGTCCAGGTACTGTTCTGGTACACAGACCCGAACTTATTGGAACTGTTTGGCCAAACCCGCCAGACCCGAACATCCAGGTGTCCGATCATCTCTAATTGACAGTCATTTTGTATTTCTTCCATTTTCTTACTATTGCACCAACAGTTGTCTCCTTCTCACCCAGCGTCTTACATATTTTTTGTACCCCATTCCAGCTTTGTGCATGTCTATGATCTTGTCCCTGACATCCTTATAAAGCTCTTTGGTCTTGCCCATGGTGTAGAGTTTAAAGTCTGACTGATTAATTGAGTTTATGGACAGGATTCTTTTATAAAGGTGACTTTGTAAGACAGCTGTCTTTAATGCAGGTAATGAGTTGATTAGGAGCGTCTAAATGGTCTGTAGGAGCCAGAACTCTTAATGGTTGGTAGGGGATCAAATACTTATTTCTCACTGCAAAATGCAAATAAATGAATATAATTTATACAATGTGATTTTCTGGATTTTAATTTTGATATTCTATCTCTCAAAGTTAAAATTAACCTACCCTTAAAATTATAGACTGTTCATGTCTTTGTCACTGGGCAAACGTACAAAATCAGCAAGGGATCAAATACTTATTTCCTTCACTGTATATGATCAATGTGACTATTACAGTATGTGCCCTTCTATGTGAGACTTCTACTTTCATATAGAGATGGGCGAACCGTAACAGTAAAGTTTGGGGTCCATACTGAACATCTACTGTTTGGGCATGGACACCAAACACGGACTTCATCAGGAAGTCCGTGTTACTGTTTGGGTTGGGCCCCGAATATCGGATGTTTTTTGCTCTGTCATGTGCATAAGAGCGCAGCAAACACTGCCTCTGATCAAATGACAGCGTGAGCCCGCAGCTGTGATGGAGGTAAAAAGTTTACCTCCAATCACTGGCGTCAGCTGATGGGTCTACTGCTCCCATCAGCCTACACCTGCTGCAAATAATAACAGGCACAGCAGGCGGCATCTGATGGAAATATTCTATTCTTGATAACCGACTTTGCTAAAGTTGACAGCTGAATGTTGCAATCCACAGCTGTCAGTTTTGCCTGGCTGGTTATCAAAAATAGAGTGTGGTCACAGGGGGTGTTTGGTGGTCTGGCGATGAGATGACTCCCATCCCAGACTGGTGCGGTAGGTTCTGCGGTGCTTGTGGCGCGGGGGCTCCGCAGATATTTTGTGAAAGCCCAGAGCCCCCACACATCCATTGCTGTGAAGCAGTGCCCTCCAGGAAAATGGCTTCCGGGAAAATGGCCACCGCTCAGATTGAGATCTCAGCACTGAGATCTTGTCTCCCGAGATCTTGGGATGAGATGTCGTTGCCGAGATCTCAATCTGCACAGGTACCGCTTCCGGCCGCCATTTTCCCAGAGGCCACCCACCACATGGAAGTGTGGGGGCTCCGCGCTTTCACAAAATGTCGACGGAGCCCCGCACCACTGAGCACTGCCAAATACTGCCACACCAGCCTGGGAAGGGAGTGTGATCATTGCCCTGCAACGTTGGCTTACAAATACTGATGTAAAATACTGACCAAATACTGAACGTGTGAACATGGCCTAAGGCAGACTATTCTCTGTGCTCACTGAAAGTGAGAGCATGTGTTCAGCTCAGGATTTGTCAGTTGATGCTCATTCCTTTCAGCTGCCGTAATTCACACTGTTGCACTGTACAGGAAGTAATTGTCTATCTACAATATGGCTGCCATCACCTTAGCTTTTTAGAAAGCTAAGAAATTAATAGCTACAACGTTTAAAGAATAAACTCAATATTTCTCTTCTACAGACTGATATCTAATAAAGGACGCTAAATCAAATACATGAGACATTTCCTTTAAGGGGAAAATTAAATAGCATAGTTAATCCTATAATAATTGCAATTTTTTGGAATAAACTCATTGCTCTTTTTTTCATGCAGAAATAGACTGCAGTGAAGCCTCCAGACCATTTCTGGACGGCCTCATTCTTCACTGTTTGTAAAAGAGGTCATAATTTGTGGAAGGAATAAAAATCTTTTAAAGCTTTACGCTCGAAATCCCCGGAGTGAATAGGATCCAACGTAGCATAGATAATTTGTTTGCTTTGCAATTATTTTCCGTCAGTGGAGACAAATTGATTCATACTAGAAAACTGACTGTCACTGGAAGACAGCTGGCTCTCTAAACTGTAAAAGGATTTGACTAGTTAAAGTGAGTGTTGAAACTCTGATATATGGCGTTTTACAAACTAGGTTGCGGGTAATTATAAGATTTGATATAAGTGAAACACCATCCGTGTTTTTATGGGTCAGCCATGGCAATTTGAGAGTTATGCATGCTCGGGTGGTCACCTTATCTCTAAATGCTTCCCTTTTTGAATTAAAGCAATCTAAAGACGCTCAAACAGCTTGTGTTCTATATTTGAGACGTCTTACATTGGCTATATAAATAGTTCCTTTAATGCCTTGTTAATAATTCATGGAAATGACTTAGTTTAAATGGGCCACATTTCACAGTCTCCTGCACTGTCATAGCTTATGTGTGCAAGTAAAGGAAAGAAAAGTTTATGTTAAATCAGCATCGCCATCTGTATTATCTTCTAGAATTGAAAAGTTTGGAATCAAAAGAAAGACACTAGTTCTAAATCCTTTCCCAAACTATCTATCTATCTATCTATCTATCTATCTATCTATCTATCTATCTATCTATCTATCTATCTATCTATCTATCTATCTATCTATCTCTATCTGTCTGTCTATCCACAATATCTATCTACAAGTAAACCTGCTGTCATGTAGTCCTTCATATTCATCAGCTCTGTATATACCTGTCCTGAATCACTGATTTGCAGGTTTCTGCCTATGCACAGTGTGCACGGAATTCTGCAAATAAGTGGTGTGGGCAGGGTTATACACAGCTCAGAATTCAGAGCACTGGTAGATCTTCAGCCAAATAAGTGATAAATTGCTGGAATCAGGGTCTCTGACCCTACATCATGGTGCTCTTAAGCCTGGGTCTCACATAGCGATACACCAGCGATCCCGACAACGATCAGGATCGCTGGTGTATCGCTATATTATCGCTGCTGAGCTGCCAAACAGGCAGCTCAGGCAGCGATCAGCACAAGGACACTGCGGGTAAACATCGCTAGTTACCCGCAGTGTACCTTGGATACCAGCGCCCTGATGCAGGGAGCTGGTAACCAAGGTACTCGTCGGGTTTCCAGGCGCTGCGCGGTGTCTGGAAACCCGCTGTGTACCTTGGTTACCAGCTCCCTGCATCAGGGCGCTGGTATCCAAGGTACACAGCGGGTTTCTAGGCACAGCCCCGCGCCTGGAAACCCGCTGTGTACCTTGGTTACCAGCGGATCGCTGGTCTCCCGCCTGTCACACGCAGCGATGCGTGCCTGTCAGCGGGAGACCAGCGATCAAAAAAATGTCCAGACATTTCAGCGATGATCAGCGATACCCAGCAGGGGGGCTGATCGTCGCTGAATGTCACACACAGCGATATCGCTGGGGAGCTCGGTGCTGCGTCACAAAACTAGTGACTCAGCAGCGATCTCGCTAGCGATATCGCTATGTGAGACGGGCCCTTTAGATAGGATATCTAAAACCTGGTGAGCAGATTCCTTTTAAGCTGCAGTCTGTTGGTGCATTTCTTAGCATGTGGTGATAATATGTTATATTTGTATTGTCAAAATCTGGAGTCCTCAGGTTTTCTGATAAGATAACCTACTTAACTCTTCTCCATTATCTTAAAGAGTCTCAACTTTAAAGTTTCAGATTCCCTTATGGTCAGATTTATCCCTGGATGACTCGTCAGAGCAGGGGTCTCAAACACACAGCCCATAGGCCGCATGCAGCCCCTGAGGCTCCGTTGTGCAGCCCTCGATCCCTTGAGACAGTCTTGTCCAGCGAGCCAGGGGGCCACCGATGTCAGCGCTTCTTTTCAACTGAAAGTGCATCCTGAGGGTCAAGTTAGGGAGCTGCCTAGTCTATATTGGAACTTGTGGTGTGCAGATGTAAAATATCCCCTGGTTTGTTCATCCCCGTGAGAGTGTTAGGGCTCATAACATTATAGCAAGCCCATTTAGTGTTCTGGGGCATGATAATAATAATAATAATAATAATTTTATTTCTATAGCGCCAACATATTCCGCAGCACTTTACATTATAGAGGGGACTTATACAGACAATAGACATTACTGTTGTGAATGGGTTTGAGATGAGTTCTGAGCAGAGGCTCCCTCTGGTGGTTACAAGCGGTACTAGTGAGGATTGGGAATCAGGTGTTACTGATTGGTCTTATTTAAGGGAATCATTTTCCCATCAGGGTTGCCGGTGATCAATTGTTCTGGTCTGAATCCTTCTTTCCAGTTTCCCTTGTAGCCTGCTGTGTTGTGTCTGCATCTCCTGCTATCAGATAAGACAATTTCTTATTTTGTGTTTTTGCTATATTTTTGCATTTTGTCCTGCACTTCTGTGGGGGCCTTCAGGGTCCCCTCCGGGGGCTTTTGCCCTCTCAGTTTGGTCCAGCCACTGTGTTTTGTACTTTTGCTTTTTGCAGTTTTTTCAGTGGCTGCTGTTTTTGTTACACCAGAGAACTAATTTAGGTGGTAGAGGTCGTGTGATCTCAGGTGATTTTGAAATTAGTAAGTTGGTGTTTTTCAGGGTTTTCTGGGATTGCAGTAAGTACCCTTCCTATCCTTTTCTATTTAGATAGTTTGCGCCCCAGCGTTTGCTCATACTATTTTCTTTCTGTGTCAGTATTTCCTCTTGTCTAACCGCCATTACATGTTTGGGGGCTTTCTATTATCTTTGGGGTTCTGCTCCGGGGCAGATAGCTTTCCTGTTTCTGTCTTTAGGTGTAGTTAGTTTCTCAGGCTGTGACGAGGCGTCTAGGACCATCGTAGGAACGCTCCACGGCTGCCTCTAGTTGTGGTGGTTAGTCAGGGTACTGCAATCTCCTAGATTCCAACTGCTCTGGTGTATTTCCTTTTTTACCTGCACTCCTCAGCTACCGTAACATAACAGTATCACCGGCCATAAAAATTGTATGGTACTCACAGAAGGGAAAAAATATTTTGAAGGAAGAAAAGTTGTCAGAGATATTTTTCTGTTTGTTGCATTTTTTTTTTTTTTTTCCCTCTGTATCTCTGGGTGCTGGGGAGGATCTTTTCTCCCAATGGAGTTTGCACAGTTGTCTGGCCGTGTGGATCAGCTTGCCACTGAGGTTCAGAGTATTGCTGCATATCTTGCTAGGTTGCCTGTTGTGGAACCTAGGATCCCCATGCCAGATTTGTTTTCAGGGGATCGAGCTAAGTTTCAGAATTTCAAAAATAATTGTAAATTGTTTTTTGCCTTAAAATCTAAGTCCTCAGGAAACGCAGCGCAGCAGGTTCAAATTATCATCTCTCTCCTGCGCGGCGATCCTCAGGATTGGGCTTTTTCCCTCACACCTGGGGATCCTGTTTTGAGTGATGTTGATGCATTTTTTCAGGCTTTGGCGTTATTGTACGATGAGCCTAATGTCACTGATCAAGCTGAAAAAGCCTTGTTGGCATTAAATCAGGGGCTTGATGACGCTGAGTTATACTGTCAGAGATTCCGTAGGTGGGCAGTCCTGACCAAATGGAATGACGACGCTTTGGCGGCCCTTTTCCGGAAGGGTCTGTCGGATAATGTAAAGGATGTTATGGTGGGATTCCCTGTCCCCTCTGGTCTCAATGATTCTATGTCATTAGCTATTCAAATTGACAGACGTTTGCGTGAGCGGAGAAGTATGCGTGGAGTGGTGTTGCCTTGTGAGCCAGCTGCTGAGCCCATGCAGTGTGATGGAGTGGTGTCTGGGGCACAGCGTCATGAGTTTCGAAAGTGCAATGGGTTATGTTTCTACTGTGGTGATGCCTCTCATGCTATTTCAGTCTGCCCTAAGCGGGGAAGACGTTTTGCACGCTCAGTTGTCTTGGGTAGTGTTCAGACTAAGTTTTTATTAACTGTCACTCTGATATGCTCTCTGTCCTCATTTTCTGCTCAGGCTTTCGTTGATTCTGGAGCAGCTATTAACCTGATGGATTATGATTTTGCTAAACGTTGTGGATTTCCCTTGATACCCCTACAGAAGTCTATTCCCCTACTGGGGATCGATTCTACCCCTTTGGCTGAGAATAAACCCCAGTTTTCTACTCAGGTGATAATGAGGGTTGAACCTGATCACCAGGAGTGCTGCAAATTTTTGGTTCTATATAATCTGCATGACATTATCGTGCTGGGTTTCCCTTGGTTACAGTCTCATAATCCTGTTTTGGATTGGAAATCTGTGTCTGTAACCAGTTGGGGCTGCCAATGTGTTAATACCAACACTCCTGTTTTTTCTGCCTCCCCCCAGGCTGAGGATGTTCCTGACTTTTTGTTTGATTTTTCTGATGTGTTTAGCGAAAGTAAATCTGCATCCTTACCTCCCCATAGGAGCTATGACTGCGCTTTTGAATTAGTGCCAGGTAGTAAATTCCCTAAGGGTCGCCTTTTTAACTTGTCTGTACCTGAACATGACGCTATGCGGTCTTATATCAAGGAATCATTGGAGAAGGGTCATATCAGACCATCCTCTTCACCCTTAGGTGCCGGTTTTTTCTTTGTGGCCAAAAAAGATGGTTCATTAAGGCCGTGTATTGATTATCGTCTCTTGAACAATATTACTGTGAAATATCAATACCCGTTACCCTTGATTTCTGACCTGTTTTCCAGGGTGAAAAACGCTACTTGGTTTACCAAGCTTGACCTCAGGGGGGCGTATAACCTTATTCGCATTAAGCACGGGGATGAATGGAAGACGGCATTTAACACCCCTGAAGGGCATTTTGAGTACCTTGTGATGCCCTTTGGGCTCACTAATGCTCCTTCCGTCTTCCAGTCCTTCATGAATGACATTTTCAGGGATTTTGTGGACAAGTTTCTGATTGTTTATTTGGATGATATCTTGATTTTTTCTAATGACTGGGACTCTCATGTGAAACATGTTCGAACTGTATTCCAGATTTTGAGAGAGAATGCTCTGTATGTGAAGGGATCAAAGTGTCTTTTTGGCGTACAGAAGATCTCATTTCTGGGATTCATTTTGTCCCCATCTGTTATTGAAATGGACCCGGTCAAGGTTCAGGCCATCTGTGATTGGGTCCAACCTACTTCATTAAAGGCTCTTCAGAGATTTTTGGGTTTTGCCAATTTTTATCGTAAATTTATTGGTAATTTCTCTGTTATTGTTAAACCATTAACTGATTTGACCAGAAAGGGTTCTGATGTGGTGAATTGGCCTCCTGAGGCAGTCTCTGCGTTTCAGGAACTTAAGCAGAGATTCACTTCTGCTCCTGTTCTACGGCAGCCTGATGTTTCTCTGCCATTTCAGGTGGAGGTTGATGCCTCTGAAATTGGGGCAGGTGCCGTTTTGTCCCAAAAAGATCCAGAGACCTCTAAAAGTAACCCTTGTGCCTTTTTCTCTCGAAAATTTTCTCCTACTGAACGTAATTATGACGTGGGTAATCGGGAGTTATTGGCCATGAAGTGGGCTTTTGAAGAGTGGAGACATTGGCTGGAGGGAGCCAAACATCAGGTGGTGGTCCTTACGGACCATAAGAATCTGGTCTATCTGGAATCTGCCAAGCGACTCAATCCTAGACAGGCCAGGTGGGCCTTGTTTTTCACACGTTTTAATTTTGTGGTTTCCTTTCTTCCTGGCACTAAGAATGTTAAGGCGGATGCCCTCTCGAGGAGTTTCCTTGCGGACTCTCCTGAGCTATCTGATCCCTCTGTTATTTTGAAGGAGGGTGTAGTTCTTTCCGCCATCTCGCCTAATTTGAGACTTGCTCTGGAGGGGTGTCAGGAGGATAGGCCCGAGCGCTGCCCTGTTGGAAAATTGTTTGTCCCGGACCAATGGAAAAAGAGTGTGATGTCTGAGATTCATTGTTCCGCATTGGCTGGGCATCCCGGAATTTTTGGTACCAGAGACTTGGTTAGTCGGTCCTTTTGGTGGCCTACCTTGTCTCGCGATGTCAGGGAATTTGTGCAGTCCTGCGGGACTTGCTCTCGCTCCAAGCCTTGCTCTCGCTCTAGTGGTTTGTTGATGCCATTGCCTGTGCCCAAGAGACCATGGACCCATATCTCTATGGATTTCATTTCCGATCTTCCTGTTTCTCAGAGAATGACCACCATCTGGGTAATTTGTGATAGGTTTTCCAAAATGATACATCTTGTGCCATTACCTAAGTTGCCTTCCTCCTCTGAATTGGTGCCGTTGTTCCTTCAGCACGTGGTTCGTTTACACGGCATTCCTGAGAACATTGTGTCTGACAGAGGAGTCCAGTTTGTTTCCAGATTTTGGAGGACTTTTTGTTCTAAACTGGGTGTTCAATTGTCTTTCTCCTCGGCATTTCATCCTCAGACCAATGGTCAAACTGAGAGAACAAACCAGACATTGGAGACTTATCTAAGATGCTTTGTGTCTGCTGATCAGGATGACTGGGTCTCTTTTTTGCCTTTGGCTGAGTTTGCTCTTAATAATAGGGCTAGCTCTGCCACTTTGATGTCTCCGTTTTTCTGTAATTTTGGGTTTCACCCTCGATTTTCTTCAGGACAGACGGAGGCTTCTGTCTGTCCAGGTGTTGACTCTGTTGTTGAGCGTATGCAGCAGATTTGGGACCAGGTAGTGGAGAGGTTGTCCCTCTCTCAGGAGAAGGCCCAGCGGTTTGCTAACCGGCATAGGACTTATGGTCCTCGGTTTGAAGTGGGGGACTTGGTCTGGTTGTCCTCAAAGAATATTCCTATGAGAGTAGCATCTCCTAAATTTAAGCCTAGGTTCATTGGACCTTATAAGATCATGGAGATTATTAATCCTGTTTCTTTTCGTTTGCTTCTTCCAGGGACATTTAAGATCCATAACGTGTTCCACAAGTCCTTGTTGAAGAGGTTTGTTGAGCCAGTGGTTCCTGCTGCTGTGCCTCCTGACCCTGTTTTGGTTGAGGGCAATCTGGAGTATGTGGTTGAGAAAATATTGGATTCTCGTTTTTCTAGACGAAGACTCCAGTATTTGGTTAAATGGAGAGGTTATGGTCAGGAAGATAATTCTTGGGTGTTTGCTTCGGACATCCATGCTAGGAGACTTATCCGTGCGTATCATAGAACTCATCCTGACCGACCTGGTTGCTCAAATGAGGGTTCGGTGACCCCTCCTCAAGGGGGGGTACTGTTGTGAATGGGTTTGAGATGAGTTCTGAGCAGAGGCTCCCTCTGGTGGTTACAAGCGGTACTAGTGAGGATTGGGAATCAGGTGTTACTGATTGGTCTTATTTAAGGGAATCATTTTCCCATCAGGGTTGCCGGTGATCAATTGTTCTGGTCTGAATCCTTCTTTCCAGTTTCCCTTGTAGCCTGCTGTGTTGTGTCTGCATCTCCTGCTATCAGATAAGACAATTTCTTATTTTGTGTTTTTGCTATATTTTTGCATTTTGTCCTGCACTTCTGTGGGGGCCTTCAGGGTCCCCTCCGGGGGCTTTTGCCCTCTCAGTTTGGTCCAGCCACTGTGTTTTGTACTTTTGCTTTTTGCAGTTTTTTCAGTGGCTGCTGTTTTTGTTACACCAGAGAACTAATTTAGGTGGTAGAGGTCGTGTGATCTCAGGTGATTTTGAAATTAGTAAGTTGGTGTTTTTCAGGGTTTTCTGGGATTGCAGTAAGTACCCTTCCTATCCTTTTCTATTTAGATAGTTTGGGCCCCAGCGTTTGCTCATACTATTTTCTTTCTGTGTCAGTATTTCCTCTTGTCTAACCGCCATTACATGTTTGGGGGCTTTCTATTATCTTTGGGGTTCTGCTCCGGGGCAGATAGCTTTCCTGTTTCTGTCTTTAGGTGTAGTTAGTTTCTCAGGCTGTGACGAGGCGTCTAGGACCATCGTAGGAACGCTCCACGGCTGCCTCTAGTTGTGGTGGTTAGTCAGGGTACTGCAATCTCCTAGATTCCAACTGCTCTGGTGTATTTCCTTTTTTACCTGCACTCCTCAGCTACCGTAACATAACACATTACAGCATAGCAATAAACACAGATCAAAGTAGATACCAAGAGGAATGAGGGCCCTGCTCGCAAGCTTACAATCTATGTGGAAGAAGGGGAGACACGAAAGGTGGATGGTAACAATTGCTTTCATTGTTTGGACCAGCTATAGTGTAAGAATTGGGTGTTCATGTAATTCTGCATGAACCAGTTAACAGCCAAAGTATGTAACAGTACAGATACAGAGGACTATTAAATGCATAAAGCGGGTGAGAACATAATACGAGGTACCTGATTATGGTAAAAAAAATTTTTGAATGGGCCAACAGGGATAGTTAGGTTAATGCGTTGAGGCGATAGGCCAATCTGAACAAATGCGTTTTTACGGCACGCTTAAAACTGTGGGGATTGGGGATTAATCATATTAACCTGGGTAGTGCATTCCAAAGAATTGGCTCAGCACGTTAAAAATGTCTTGGAGACGGGAGTGGGAGGTTCTGATTATTGAGGATGCTAACCTCAGGTCATTAGCAGAACGGAGGGCACGGGTAGGTTGGTAGGCTGAGACGAGGGAGGAGATGTAGGGTGGTGCTGACCCATGGAGTACTTTGTGGGTGAGGGTAATAAGTTTGTACTGGATTCTGTAATGGATGGGTAACCAGTGTAATGATTGGCACAAGATAGAGGCATCGGTATAACGATTGGTGAGGAATATGATCCTGGAGGCAGCATTCAAGACAGATTGGAGAGAGGAGAGTTTAGTAAGAGGGAGGCCGATTAGTAGAGAGTTACAATAGTCCAAACGAGAATGAATAGAGACACAGTAAGGGTTTTTGCAGAGTTGAAAGTAAGAAAAGGTAGAATTCTAGAGATGTTTTTGAGGTGCAGATAACAAGAGCGAGCCAGTGATCGGATGTGGGGGGTGAATGAAAGCTTGGAATCAAGTATGATCCCAAGACAGCAGGCATGTTGCTGGGGAGTAATGGTAAAGCCACACACGAAGATGGCGATGTCGGGCAAAGGTAGGTTAGTAGAGGGAGGATCTGTATGGAGCCAGTTTGCACTTTGGCCGCACAACTACTAGCCTTGTCACTGGAGGTTGCTTCACATAAATTATACTTCCGTTTACACCCAGTATCCTCTGGGTCCGAGAGTCAACAAGTAGGCTTTATTTTGTCTTTATTCCATGTAGATCCACAGCTGTGAGCTTTTTCTTTTGCCTGGAGATTATCCAGAGTTGGCCTCTGTAGAGACATTTCTCTCAGCTCTCAGTCTCATTTATGAAGACCCTGACAAGGTCGCTGTAGCTAAGTCCATGATCCACAGATTGGTTTTAATGAGGTCGTAGAGCTGGGATTGTTGCTCTGAGTTCAGACGTTGGGCTGTGGAGACCTCTTGGAATGACCCTGCTCTCCAGAGTCAGTCCTGCCAGGACAGGAACTGTAAGTCATACAGTTCCTGCCTGCAGTCTTTAGAGGAGGCTATGACCTTAGCTATTCATTTAGAAAGACATCTGAGGGATAGAGACACATTAGAAGTAGGGATGAGTGAACGTGCTTCGTAATACTCTGTTATTACTTTAGTATTACTGAGCTCGGATGTGATCGTTACTCAGTGAGCAATGGGCAGTGCTCGATGTAAAACTTAAATCTCTGCCCAGTATCTTTGGCGCCAGCCAATAAGCAGGCTGGGATTGCCTGTGAGTCACTGTAATGCTGTAGCCATCTTGATTGGGACATTACTGTGATTGGCTGGCCATCTGACATCAGCAGAGATCATAAAAGGACATGCGCCGCCTGGCTCAGCACACTGATGCCATTGCACAGCTCTGTGACACTTCGTATTAGAGGAAGAGAATGGTTGTCTAGGCCTGTGTGCACAGTATAATGAATCACAGGTCTATAGTGTAGATACAGGCTCTGAAGCGGAGCCATCGTACTAACAGTCCTTCAAAGGGCTAATTGTTTACAGCACATACAATCTGCATTTAGCCTAGTGAGGGAGAGGAAGTCACAGGAGCAGGAAGAGTAACAGAATCCAGTCTGTAGACAGGGATTAGGACTATGTAGTCCGTTGACAAATATATAGCTGCTGTTTTTTTAGTGGGTGCTGAAAAAATTTAATATATTTTTATTCATCAAGTATTATGTGCTTTGAGGTCCATTGTTGTGTTATATAACACAACTAAAAATCGTTGAAACATTTTCCTGTGCTACATTTCTCAGTTATTCACTATTCAATAGTGGGGAGTACATTTCTGTGACCTCTAAAAGTGAACAAAAACTTTTAATAATTTTGTTGACCTCCATTTCTCAGACATACAGTGTTACTTGGTCTGTGAATATTTATGTGATCTCCAAAAGGGAACAAAAGCTTTTAAAAAATGTAGGCTTCTTTTTCTCAGACACAGTGTTACTTGGTCTGTGAAAATTTCTGTGATCTCTAAAAGTGAACAAAAGCTTTTAAAAATTTTGTAGGCTACCATTTTTCAGACATACAGTGTTAGGTGGTCTGTGAACTTTTCTGTGACCTATAAAACTGCTAAAAATCTTTTAAAAATGTTGTAGGCTTACATTTTGTCAGATATATAGTGTTACTTGTGAAAATTGTGTAAGCCTCCATTTCTCAGACCTACAGTGTTACATGATCTGTGAATATTTCTGTGATCTCTAAAAGTGAACAAAAGCTTTTAAAAATGTTGTAGGCTTCCATTTCTCCGACATACAGTGTTACTTGGTCTGTGAATATTTCTATGATCTCTAAAAGTGAACAAAAGCTTTTTAAAAATTTTTTAGGTTTCCATTTCTCAGACATACAATGTTATTTGGTCTGTGAAAAATTGTTACGACTGTTGTCGTGTATCGCGAGACCATGAGTTTCTTCCCTGTCACTAAAGCTAGGGGTGCCCTAGCTTGCCCTGTTCCCCGGATTACTTCTGATAATAAAGACATCGGGGCCACGTACCTTGTCTTAGCTACTGAATCCACCCTTAGTTTGTACCCGTCCCCACCCAGGGAAGAATGGAGTAGTAGTGTACCATAATACACCAACCAGACTAATAAGGTAATACGAAAAGAGATAAAGGAAAATACCAATCATAAAAATACTCTCACAAACAACAGAAGTCAAACAATGGGGGGTAGAGAATGAGGAAAAAAACAAAGTAGGAGAAGAAGGGGATTAGCACACACCCAAAACTTAGCAACAGTCTTAGATAAATTCACCAAAAATTTTCTCAACAACCTCCAACCACCATCTATTAACCATACAACATGAGTTAGCTCTGGCAATGAGAGCTTGCTAGGGACTAGATTATGTAGGAGATGGGAGTGGCTGTCAGTGAACAGATGAAAGCCTTAATGCAGGAAAACTTGCAAAAGCTCTCAACTGAGCAGATTAACCACTACACTGCACCATTTAATAAGAAGGTGAAGTGTTTCTAATCAGTGCAAAAGTTGGAGAACTCAGACGCTGCGGTCTGCTAACTCCTCTCTGTCACGGTATACCCACTGCAACAATTCTGGGATCCTAAAAAATAAGAAAAAGCATTGAAATATTATTCTGGATTGAATTTTATTGTCATCCATACACTTTTGCGTTCTTTCTGTTACATTACAGTGGAGTAAACGCACAAAACCCACTGTGATTGCTGCGGGTGACCAATTTCTTTCTTTGGTTTCAAGAGACCAAGCAATGTGGTAAGTTACAGGGAAGTGGAAGTGCTGATGATGGTGCACCCAGATACCAAGGACATGAGGCAACTGCAATTACGTCTGTTGCTGGAGCACAAGAAACACACCCATCCATGACACATAGGTCTCTCTCCCACTTTGCAAGGAGGCACAATACACCACTTCTGAAGTCATAACAGTGCGAACAGGTGGTCAGTTGGTTTGCCGATAATGCTCTCAGAAGGCTCGGCAGCACCACCATGTCTTCCACACGGTCCAGTGTCACCAGCCTAAAACCTGGATTACTTACTCTACACCCTGATCCTCCTTCCTCCCATCATGTTGAGTCCCAGGAGACTAGTGATCACACATTTGGACACTCCATTGATCTCCTTACCACAATATTTCTTGATTGTGGCATCTCAACCTGCAGGCTCCAAGAGGGACAGGATAAAATGCTGTTTAGTCATGCAACCAAACTTAGAGCAGACACGGCCACAAGAACATGATGGTGGGGAATGGCAAATATGAGATAAGGAGGAAGATGCTGATGATACAGTTGCCGCTAAGTCTTGTTGTTGTTAAGTCACAAAGTCAGGAGGACCAGGGTGCAGCGGTGGAAGACGAGATGGTAGATGATAAAGTCACCGACCGAACATGGGAAGCTGGTATGCAAAGTGAGGCCAACAGCGCTGAGGGTGAGATTGGCAGCACTAAAATGGACAGGAAGAGGCAGTGGGATGACTAAAGGGAGAAGGTGGGCAACTGTGCTGCAGCACAGACACTCCTGAATTTCTCCGTCAAAGAGTTAGGTGTTCCCTAGTTTGGGACATTTTTAAAGCGACTTCTGAGACAAACAAAATGGCTTTTTGCAACCTGTTCCATGCAAAGATCAGCAGGGGTCTGACCATTAAGAATGGCTGATTGCCGTGGAAATGTTGACCTTTTAGGCTGGTAGACATGGAGGATTTCTGTCAACTCATGGCAGCAGCTGTCCCTCGGTACTCAGTCCCCAGCCGCCATTTTTTTCCAATTGTGACTTCCACACCTTGTACCAGCACATGTCAGGAAAGTCACTCGTGCCCTTACCAATGCACTTACTGGAATTGTCCACTTAATGACCGATATGTGGACAAGTGCTTGTGACCAGGGATGCTACATCCCCCTGACGGCACACTGGATGAACATTGTTTAGGCTGGGGCTGAGTGACACTTTGGCATGTGCTCCCGATGCTGAGGATTGTTCGTCCCACTTGTATCAGGGTTTCTTCCAACTTCAACAGCAGTTCCTGCACCCTCTCCTCCTCATCCTCCATGTCCGATGTGGTATCTCAGAGCACATCGTCCACATGAGCTAGAAGATGGAAGCTCTGCAGCACTGCCTCAGTGAAGCAGCAATAGGCTCTACTGAAGCTCATTTCTCTAAGAGACAAACCGCGCACTATGGCAGCACATAAAGTGTTTGTAATATTCAATATTTTAATGAGGCCCCCCAGTTGTTACCATTCAGGGGTCTATGGTTGACACACAATATGTTTTATGGCTTTGTACTTTCTGCAAAGTATTTATGACTGTATAAGTACATCGACTACACTTTCAAAATATTTTCGTTCCAAATTTTGTTATGGATCCATACAGTTTAACACAGTTATTGTTGCATTACCTTGGTATGTAAAGCTTCCAAAAAGTGTAGAAAAATATTTTAGGATTAGATTACTCATCAATACAGTATTACGTACTTTCTGCCACATGTTGGTGGTATATGACATTAGAAAAAAGTGTTTGAAAGTTTTGCTCGTTTCTTCACATCTCTTTCCAATACAGTATTCCATCTTCCAGGGTACATAAATACAAAAACGTTTACAAATTTTGCTGGGTTATATTTCTCATCCATACTGTAGTATGTGTTCTTGGGTACATTTCGTTGGTTTATAACCCTCAAAAAACTTGTTCAAAATTTATTGTTACTATATTGCTCATCCACAGGGAATTACATCTTGTTAAATATAGTTCGTTCCCATATAAGCCTCAAAAAACTTGTTCAAAATGTATTGGTATTATATTGCTCACCCACAGACTATTCCATGGTCTGGAGTCAATTTCATTGTTACAAAAGCCTCAAAAAACATTTTTGTGATATATAAGTCTCAAAAAAATGTTTACAAATTTTGCTGGGTTATATTTATCATGCATACAGTAGTATGTGTTCTTGGGTATATTTTTGTTGGTTTATAACCTTCAAAAAAACTTGTTGCAAAATGTATCGGTATTATATTGCTGATCCATAGGGTATTACATCTTCTTGGGTACATTTCGTTGCTATATACAGTTTATATACCCCAGCTCAAAAGTTTACATACCCCAGCAGAATTTTTGCTTTCTTGGTCTTTTTTCAGAGAATATGAATGATAGCACCAGAACTTTTTCTCCAATCATGGTTAGTGGTTGGGTGAAGCAATTTATTGTCAAACTACTGTGTTTTCTCTTTTTAAATCATAATGACAACCCAAAACGTCCAAATGACACTGTTCAAAAGTTTACATACCCTGACGATTTTGGCCTGATAACATGCACAGAAGTTGACACAAATGGGTTTGAATGGCTACTAAACATTCTCACCTGTGACCTGTGACAAATGTCAGGAAAATTGTTTGGGATGCAAAGAAAAACCCACAAATAACATCAGCTAAAATACTGGACTCTCTGAAAACTAGCGGTGTGGCTGTTTCAAGATGCTCAATAAGGAGGCTGTAAGGTTCTGTGTACATGTTCCTGAAACTCAGTTTTTCCGTCAGCCATTTTACTTTCTGTCTTGCTGCAGCTGTCTTGCCCTCAGTCAATATGGAGTTTCCAGCTTGCATGTTCCCGCCCTGATTCTCTCCCTCTTGCTTCTTAAGCAGCCACAGCTGAGCAATCAGTGCTTCAGAATCAAGCCTGCAGTGAGCCTGTGACCTGACTCCTGGAAGCCTTGAACCTTGTACTCCAGTTATTTCCTATTGTGGAACTTTGGAACACTCGTGGACTTTGGAACCTTGCTATTTGATAAATCCACGTTTGCATGGACTTATGGTAACAAAGAAGAGATCCTGAACCTGTTGTGAGAGTGATTGCTGAGCTTAAGTTACTCTGGCCTGCTGTGTCTCCTGCTTTTGTATCTGCAAACTGTGTGACTATTATTACCACTTGTATGAAGTAATACAAGACCTTCTATATCAAACCTGTGACTCCTGTGTTTTCATCGCACCCAAGCACAAGACACTATATGAACTGTACTCCTTCCATTACAAGATTCTGAAGCAAAACGTTAGTGTCTGCTGGGTCTGGAAAGGCTGTGTCTGCTGTAACTGTGGATATCAGATGTCCGATTGTACTTTCTGTGATGACAGTGGTTGTGACTTCTCACAACCATTCCAGGTGAGCAATTCCCTTAAGTTTTTTTTTTTTCTGCAGTGTTACCACAGGTAAACACTATTGTTTTTTTTTCTTTCCTCTTTTGTGTCTGCTGTAACTGTGGATATCAGATGTCCGGTTGAACTTTCTGTGATGATAGTGGTTGTGACTTCTCACAACCATTCCAGGTGAGCAGTTCCCTTAATTTTTTTTTCTCTGCAGTGTTACCACAGGTAAACACTATTGTTTTTTTTTTTTCTTCTCCTCTCCTTCCAGTACTCCTGTCTTAAAAGATCTGGAAAATGGAGGCCCGCATAAAGGAACTTTGCGGAGTGACTGATAACATCCTTGCAGATTTGCAGACTATAAAAACCCGTTTTACAAACCTACAGGACCTCACTAATCACAATTTGCAAGTGTTTGGACAGACTGCCCAGGATTTGCGAGCCAGGATTGAGGTTCTAGAGGAGCGAGTCCAGGCTCCTGCCGTAGCCCCGAGTTCTGGGATTCCTAAGTTGCCCCCTTTTCGTTTTGGCGGTGAACGTGAGAAATTCAGGGGATTTATTAATCAATGCAATCTTTTTTTTTCTGCACATGCTTCACAATTTCCCACTGAACGATCTAAAGTGCTTACTATAATTATGTTGCTTACCAACAAGGCTTTGATGTGGGCAAACCCTCTGATTGAGACTGAGGATGAATGTTTGGATCATCTTGATGCTTTCATTTCAGCTATGGGGCAGGTGTTTGATGACCCCAATCGAGGTGCAACAGCTGAAGCAGCCATGTTAGCTTTGCGCCAAGGTAAGCACTCGGTAGCTGAATATGCCTTGGATTTCAGGAGATGGGCCCTTGATACCACCTGGGACAGTTCCGCCAAAAAATCTATTTTTCTAAAAGGGTTATCTCCACTGATTAAGGATGAACTTGCTCGTGCCGACCCTCCCACTGCGTTAGGTGACTTTATTAACTACTGCATCCGTATTGATACTCGTCTGACTGAACGCAGGCAAGAGAGATGGTTCGAAAGCAATCGCACTAACCTTTTCCTACCTTCCTCTCCAGCTAAGGAACCTTTGAGTAGGATCACACGGGAACCTGAACCTGAACCCATGCAGGTAGACTCTTTACAACGACAGGTTAGTGATGCACGCAAGGAACATCGTTTTAAGGAGAATCTATGTTTCTATTGTGGTAAGTCAGGGCACTTCATTATAAACTGCCCCAGCCGTTCTCGTAAGACTACTGCAGCACTCATTCACTGTGAGTGTTGCGAGAGGGGATCTGTTAGGTCCGAGCCTCAGGCTCCAGAGAGATCTGCAGCAACAGATCTTGATTTCTCGGACTTAAACTCCGTTACTTCTGAGGACGTTGACTGTGTAAACGCTGCAATTTTTCAAGTTTCCTCAGCGGTGTCCCAGCTGAGTTGTAAGAAAAACAATTCTCATTGCTTTCTTTCCATCAAACTCTGGGTTGACTCAGCTTGGGTGTCTAGCTCTGCTATGATCGACTCAGGGGCAAGTGGAAATTTTATGGATGTCTCCTTTGCTCTGAAACAGGGGATACGTTCAGTGAAGAAGGCTACTCCAGTACAGATGGAAACTGTGGATGGCTCCCTGCTGACCTCTGGACCAGTGGATCAGGAAACAGAGCCTTTGAGGGTTCTTATGGGTAAAGATCATCAAGAGAAACTGTCCTTTATGCTTATCTCTTCTCCCCACTTTCCCATTATTCTAGGGCTACCATGGCTGCAGGCTCAGAATCCTACCATTAACTGGGAGACCAAGGAATTACACTTTCCAGAGAAACAGATGAGTCCAAAAGTTTCAGCTTGCTCTGTTCCTAAAGGAACCATGTCAGTCCCTGAACTACCAGCTGTATACCAGGACTATGTGGATTTATGTGACAAGAAGAACGCTGACCAGCTTCCCCCTCACCGTCCATATGATTGTCCAATTGAATTATTGCCTGGAGCAGAGATACCTTTTGGTAAGATCTACCCCCTGGCGGGGCCCGAGCTAAAGGCTTTAAAGGATTACATAGACGAAAATCTAGCCAAGGGCTTCATACGCCCCTCTTCATCTCCTGCAGGTGCACCCATCTTCTTTGTAAAGAAGAAAGATGGATCTCTGAGACCCTGCGTAGACTATAGGGAACTCAATAAGGTTCTATTAGAAACCGTTATCCATTGCCTTTAATCCCTGAGTTATTGGAGAGAGTGCGACATGCCAAAATTTTCTCTAAACTAGATCTCCGTGGGGCCTATAACTTAGTCCGTATTAGACCTGGGGATGAATGGAAGACTGCATTCAGGTCACGCTATGGACACTTTGAATATCTAGTTATGCCTTTTGGTCTGAGTACCGCCCCAGCCACTTTCCAACATTTGGTGAATGACATCTTCAGGGATCTCCTAGATACATTCGTGGTGATTTAAATTGGATGATATTCTAATTTTTTCTAACTCCACAGAGGAACATCATGGACATGTGAGAATGGTCTTGGAACGTCTAAGACAAAATCATCTTTACATCAAACTTGAAAAGTGTGAATTCCATAGGACCGAAATTCAATTTCTGGGGTATGTACTGTCTACACAAGGAATTAGTATGGATGGAAGCAAGACCCAAGCCATCAAGGATTGGCCAAGTCCTAGAAATGTGAAGGAGGTGCAGCGCTTCATCGGGTTTGCCAACTTCTATAGACGTTTCATTAGGAATTTCTCTGAGGTAGTGTCACCTATCACCCAACTTACCCGGAAAGAGTCTAGGTTCTCCTGGACTCCCCAAGCCCAGGAAGCATTTTCCCGTCTAAAAGATAAATTTACCACTGCACCTATCTTAGTACATCCCAACCCCGAACTTGCCTTCATAATAGAGGTGGATGCTTCAGACTGTGCCGTTGGAGCTATACTCTCTCAGAGAACAGGTGAGAAGAATGTCTTGCATCCCTGTGCCTTCTTTTCCCAGCAGTTGTCTTCGGCTGAGAGGAACTACGATGTGGGCAATAGAGAGTTGTTGGCCATTATTGCCGCCTTCAAAGAATGGAGACACCTTCTTCAGGGAGCTGCACAGCAAATAGTCGTCCTGACAGACCATCGTAACCTTGAATTTATCAGGTCGGCTAAGTGCCTGACTCCTCGCCAGGCTCGCTGGAATCTTTTCTTAAACCAATTTAATTTTATCATTTCTTATAGACCAGGATCGCGCAATGGAAAGGCTGATGCACTCTCTAGGATTTATTCAGCAGAGACACGTCCACTTACTCCTCCTAAGACTATTCTTCCTGACTCTAGATTCCTGGGAGTGATTCATAATCAAGACCTACTTAAGGACATCAAGGAAGCATACCATGCGGATTCCTTTTTAGCACAACCCCCAAGGGACGTAAGTCTTGTCTTTAAGAATGGGTGTTGGATTCAGGGACAACGTCTGTATATTCCTGAAACAGTCAGATTAAGAGTATTGCAACTCATTCACGATTCCAAGATAGCTGGGCATAGAGGAATTCTAAAGACACAGGAATTTCTTTCTCGTTTCTTTTGGTGGCCCACTTGCAGGAAGGATGTTTTAAACTATGTCACTTCATGTGAAGTCTGTGCAAGATGCAAAACACCTCGCTCCTCACCAACTGGTCTGTTGCAACCTCTTCCCACCCCGTCCCGCCCGTGGGGATCCATTTCTATGGACTTCATTGTGGAGTTACCAACCTCTCAAGGGAAGAACACCATTCTAGTGGTGGTTGATCGTTTAACAAAAGCAGCTCATTTTATCCCTTGTGTCGGCTTACCCACTGCAAGACAGACATCAGATTTGATGATTAAAAATGTGTTTCGTTTACATGGAGTACCAGATGAGGTTATTTCGGATCGAGGGGTGCAATTCACTTCAAGGTTTTGGCAAAATTTCTGTGCAGCATTGGACATTAAAGTGAACCTTTCTTCTGCTTTTCATCCTCAGACTAATGGACAGACGGAACGAACCAATCAGACCCTGGAGCAGTATCTTCGCTGCTTTATCTGCCACCTACAGGATGATTGGGTGGATCTACTTCCACTGGCTGAGTTCTCTTATAACAACTCTCAGAGCGCCTCCACTAAGCAGTCTCCTTTTTACTCCAATTTAGGTTATCATCCTAATATTCTTCCTCGATTTCCCATAGAAACGCCTTTGCCAGCAGTGGCTGAAAGAATCACGTCTTTACAAAAGAATATGGATCTTCTAAAGGGAAATCTGGAATTGGCTCAGGAAAGGTACAAGAAAGCCGCAGATAAATTTCGTAAACCTGCACCAGCTTTCAAGGTAGGAGACCTGGTCTGGCTGTCAACCAGAAATCTTAAGTTAAGAATTCCATCATCTAAGTTGGGACATAAATACATTGGACCTTATAAAATCAGTAAAATTATAAGTGCTGTCGCTTGTCGTCTTCAACTGCCCAGAACTATGAGAATCCACCCTGTCTTTCATGTATCTCTACTAAAGGCTGCGACACCCAATACGTTTCCTGGACGTTCTTCTCCTTGCCCTGACCCAGTGCTAGTCGATGGTCAGGAAGAATTTGTGGTGGAAAGGATTCTAGATTCCAGGTTGTATAGAAATCAGTTACAATATTTGATTAAATGGCAGGGCTACCCAGTGGAGGACAATTCATGGGAACCAGTCAATAACGTTAATGCTCCTCGCTTGCTCCGTCAGTTTCATCAGAGGTACCCACACAAGCCTGGTCTGAGGTCATCCGGAGGTTGTCCCTAAGGGGGAGTAATGTAAGGTTCTGTGTACATGTTCCTGAAACTCAGTTTTTCCGTCAGCCATTTTACTTTCTGTCTTGCTGCAGCTGTCTTGCCCTCAGTCAATATGGAGTTTCCAGCTTGCATGTTCCCGCCCTGATTCTCTCCCTCTTGCTTCTTAAGCAGCCACAGCTGAGCAATCAGTGCTTCAGAATCAAGCCTGCAGTGAACCTGTGACCTGACTCCTGGAAGCCTTGAACCTTGTACTCCAGTTATTTCCTATTGTGGAACTTTGGAACACTCGTGGACTTTGGAACCTTGCTATTTGATAAATCCATGTTTGCATGGACTTATGGTAACAGAGAAGAGATCCTGAACCTGTTGTGAGAGTGATTGCTGAGCTTAAGTTACTCTGGCCTGCTGTGTCTCCTGCTTTTGTATCTGAAAACTGTGTGACTATTATTACCACTTGTATGAAGTAATACAAGACCTTCTATATCAAACCTGTGACTCCTGTGTTTTCATCGCACCCAAGCACAAGACACTATATGAACTGTACTCCTTCCATTACAGAGGCACTTGAAGAAAAATGGGCTGCATGGTAGAGTTGCCAGAAGAAAGCCAAATGACCCTGATCAAAAGTTCACATACCCCATTTCTTAATACCGTGTATTGCCCCCTGTAACATCAATAATTAGAGATGATTGGAGACTTGGATGTTCGGGTCCGGCATTTTCGGCCGAATAGTTACAAAAAGTTTGGGTTCGGGTACCAGAACAGTACCTGGGCCCGAACCCGGACCCCATTCACTTGCATGGGGGCCCGAACATCCAGTGTTTGCCACGCTGTCATGTGCATGACAGCTTGGCAAACACCGCTTCTGATCGGCGGTGAATTCATCCCCGCCGGTCAGAGAGCCGCGGTTCTCACGCTGCCAAGACAGCGTGAGCGCTCAGCTGTGATCATATGTATAAAGTTTACATCCGGTCACTGGTGTCAGCTGATGGGACTACTGATCCCATCATCTGACACCTGCTGCCGCTAATTACAGTGAGAGCAGTAGAGGCAGATGGGATTCATCAGCCGCTCCTGCGCTGTAAATAAATAATAAAAAAGCAGCTTGGGTTCCCCTGTAATTTTGCTTATCATCCAGGCAAAACTCACAGCTGGGTGCTGCAACCCTCAGCTGTCAGCTTCAGCAACGCTAGTTATCAAGAATGCAGGGGTCCCCACGCTGTTTTTTAATTATTTAAACAAATAAGTAAAAAAACGGTGTGGGGTCCCCCCATTTTTGATAACTAGCCTTGCTACAGCAGACAGCTGGGGGCTGGTATTCTCAGGCTGGTAAGAGGCCATGTATATTGCCTCCCCAAGCTAAAAATAGCACCCACAACTTCCCAGAAAAGGCACATCTATTTGCCTGGCTCTTCCCTCTTGCCCTGTAGCGGAGGCTAGTGGGGTGATAGTTGTGGAGGTTGATGTCACCTTTGTATTGTCAGGTGACATCAAGCCCTGAGGTTAGTAATGGAGAGAGGCATCAATAAGACACCCCCATTACTAACCCCATAGTTACATTGTAAAAAAACACAAACAGAAAAAAAGTCCTTTAATTGAAAGAATGACACAGACTCCTTTAATTATTATTATTATTATTATTATTATTATACATTTATATAGCGCCATTTATTCCATGGCGCTTTACATATGAAAAGGGAAAAATATAGACAGGTACAATAAACATGTGCTAGACAAGGGACACACAAGTACAGAAGGAGAGAGGGCCTAACTTTAATAAACTTAATTAAATCATACTTCCAACCTCGCCTAATTCCACCGAAGCCCTTGATCACCTGTAATAAAACTAAAATAATAAAACATCTGGCAGTGGTCTGGGAGAAGCTGCTCAGTTAAGTAGGCATGGCAATTACCCTGGAAAGTGAACACTTGGAGACAACTGACGCCTCCCAGTCACAGATTGGATTGACTAGTCGAGCTGTCAATCAACACACTGACAGCTCAGCACGCCCCTGAACCTGATTGGATGGCCATGCTGTCAATCAAAGTACTGACAGCTTCAGCACGCTCCGGTATCAAATTGGACGGCCATGCTGTCAGTAACTGCATCCTAGACACCCTGAGGGGTGGAACCATGACAGTACCCCCTCTTCTAGTGAGGGCCACTGGACCTCTAGGCTTCCCAGGAAATTTTAGATTGAAGACCCTGACTAACTGATCGGCCTTCTCATCTTGAGTAGGGACCCAGGATCTCTCCTCTAGTCTGTATCCCCTCCAGTGGATGAGGTACTGGAGGGAATTACGGACCCTCCGAGAATCCACAACCCTCTGAACCTCATACTCCAGGCCACCATCTACTGAAATCAGAGGACGCAGGGATGAGGGAGACAATGCAGAAAATATACGGTATTTTTCGGATTGTAAGACGCACTTTTTTCCCAAAAAATTTTAGGGGAAAATGGGGGTGCGTCTTACAATGCGGATATACGGTGGAGCAGTGTCCCAGGGTCACTGCTGGAGGAGGCAAGAGTGGAGCGTTGCTGCAGGCTGCAGGCTGGGATGAGGGGGTGTTCTGATGTGTGCCGCTGCGGCTGTTCGGTGGTTCGGAGGCACTGCCAACATTTTGTGAAAGCCCAGAGCCCCCACACTTATGTACATGGTTTACTGTGAGATCTCATCTCCCGAGATCTTGGTGCTGAGATCCCCATCTGCGCATGCCCCAGCAGCCATTTTCCCAGAGTCCACCGCACAGCGATCCTGGGACCCCGCTTCACTGCAGCCACCACCCCCGGTAAGCAATAAGACGCATGGATTATAAGAAGCACCACTGTTTTATTAAAAAAAGTTTTTTCCTATTTTTATCCTGAAAATTTGGGGAGGGTCTTATAATCCGGTGCGTCTTATAAAATACAAAATACGGTACTCCTTTAATAGGGACTTATGGAATTCATTAGGGATGGAGGAAGCTTTAATCTAAATGCCACAGGATTGACCACCTCTAGGATCTCATATGGACCAATAAACTTTGGACCCAACTTCGCCGATGGTACTTTAAGTTTAATATTCCTAGATGACAACCAAACCTTATCCCCAATATTAAAAAGGAGGACCCACCGACCGTCTTCTATAGGCCTTTCATTTTTGGCAAATCTGGGCAGTCCCAATATTCTTTTGAACCTCCCTCCAGACATCCCCAAGTCTCTGCACGGTGACCTCCATCCCAGGGCATTCAGAACTAATCCTAGAAAATTTGCCAAAATGGGGATGAAAAAAATATTTACAGAAGAATGGTGAGTTTCCAGCAGATTGATTTACTCGACTGTTGAAAGCAAACTCAGCGAGAGATAAAAACAAAGACCAGTCCTCCTGTCATGCTGCCACAAAGCACCTTAAAATTTGTTCCAAAGACTGATTTGTCCTCTCAGCCTGACCATTGGTTTCAGTGTGATAAACAGATGAAAATGACAAGTCAATCCCTAGTTTATTGCAAAAAGCTCTCCAAAATTTAGAGACAAATTGTACGCCCCTATCAGACACAATGTTCAGAGGGATCCCTTGTAATCTTGCAATATGAGAGATAAACAACCTGGAGAGTGTCTCTGCATTAGGTTGTCCTGACAAAGGAACAAAAAGAGCTTGTTTGGTGAATCGATCAACCACCACCCAAATAGCAGTCTTCCCATCAGACAGAGGCAAGTCTGTAATGAAATCCATGGACAAAATGAGTCCATGGTCTTTCTGGAATAGGCAATGGAGCCAATTCCCCAGCAAGCCGGCTATGACTGACTTAGGCGCCTGCGCAGACTTCACAAGCAGATACAAAATCTTTAATATCCTTATGCATGGATGGCCACCAAAAATGTCTAGCAATGGTTAGTCAGAGTTTTGGGCCCCTGCGATAAGACTGCCCCCACTCTGATCTCCAAAACATCCACCTCCACAATGATTAGTTCTTGGAGATCAGCTTGGATCAGAATGGGTGCGGACACAAAACACTATTTTATTCTTTCAAAAGCACTGATAGCACCCGGCGACCAAACCTTGAGATTCGCCCCCTTACATCTAAGGTCAGTAAGTGGTTTAGCAATCTGTGAAAACCCCTTAATAAATTTTCTATAATAGTTGACGAATCCCAGAAAACCTGCAAAAGTCTTAAGATCATGAGGTTGAATCCAATCAATTATGGCCTGCACCTTCCCAGAGTCCTTCTTAAACCCCTCTGCTGACAAGATAAACTCAAAGAAAGATCTCCTGCACACAAAAAACAAATTTCTCTTATTTAGCAAACAGAGAGTTCTCCCTCAGTCTTTGTAACACAACACGGACATGTTCTTGGTGAGTGTCCAAGTCTGGCAAGAAAATTAGAATGTCATGAGGTATATTACAACAAATCTTTCAATGCAATAAGAGAAAATATTCATAAAATTTTGAAATACAGCAGGTGCATTATATAATCCGAAAGGCATGACAAGGTTGTCAAACAGACCTTCAGATGTTAAAAACGCCATTTTCCACTCATCACCCTTCCGGATGCATATCAAATTGTGAGCCCCTCAAGTTTAGAAAACACCCTGGCCCCAGAAGCTGATTATATAGGTTGGGGATGAGTGGATGTGGGTAATTATTTTTAACCATGATCTTATTTAGTTCTTGGAAATCAAGGCAAGGATGACCCCATCTTTCTTTTTAACAAAGAAAAATCCAGCAGCTGCAGGGGAGGAGGAAGGACGGATATGACCCTTCTGTAAACTTTCATTAACATATTCTTTAAAGGCAGCCCGTTCACGCCCCGACAAATTGTAAAGGTGAGCTTTTGGCAACTTGGCGTTAGGAATAAGGTCAATAGCACAATCATAGGGATGAGGGGGAGGTAATATCGCCTTTTCTTTTTCCGGAACACAATCTCTGAAGTCCTTCAGGTACCCCTGAAGACCCTCCAGACTAGTGAAGCATATTTGTACATTCTTAGACATTTCTTGTAACAACTGGGGCTCCATTTCACAATCTCTTTCTGACACCAATCAATAACTAGATTGTGAATCTTCAACCTTGGAAACCCCAGTACCATTCCAGCAGGTAAATTATCCAACACAAAACAACCGATGGATTCAGAGTGGAGAGCTCCCACTTGGAGAGTGAAATCCACCGATGCTCTCTTGACCAAATTGTGAGCTAACGGTGTCTTATCAAGTGCGATGATTTGAATGGGTCTTTCTAAACTAACTGTCTCTAATAGAGTTGAGCGATACTTTCCGATATCCAAAAGTATCGGATCGGAATGGTATCGCCGATACACACAAAATATTTGGCGATACCCGATACCGATACCGGAAATCCAATGTAAGTCTATGGGAACAAAATATCGGAATTAAAAAAAACCCATTCTTGCCTTGTTGGATAATTGTACATGAAGGAAAACAACAAAGAGTAATGTAGAATGTATTGGGGGAGGTTGAGGAGACATTAAAGGCATAGATGTTTAACCCAATCCAATGGAATAGCATTAATATATATTTTTTTTAAATACGTTCGGATTGACGAAGAAATTGACAATGTTGTTAACCTTTTTTCTATTTTGGCAAATATGTATGTTTCAAAACTTCCATGCTCTTCACCTTTTTAACTTTTGCCACAATTTCTCCTTCATAATCTCAGCAGCATCATCTTTGTCATCAAATTATTCTTCATCTTCACCTTCTTTATCTTCTTCTTAAACTTCTTGCTATTCATCTTTTTGTTAACATTACTCAGATTGTTCTTATTAAACTATTATTCTTCTTCATATTAACCCATAAAGTGTAAAGTATAACCTCTTTCTATGAATTTAATTTCCCTGAATTTAATTTCCATTTAATTTCATTTAATTTCTTAAATAATTCAGGGATGAGAAGAGAACAGGGTGGAGGCAGCAGGACTTTTTGCCGTACACACAGCAAGGGAACAGCTGACATTAGTGAACCCCAGTAACACAGGAGCAAGTATTGACTGTGCTAACAGAACTTCCGAGCAACAACTGGCGGTGTTGGAGCCCAGGGTCAAGGAGGGTGTAGGCAGAGGCCTAATATGAGATGTTTGAAGTTAAATTTGGAGTTAGCAGCAAAAATTTTTGCCAGACACCCAGCAGGGGAACAGCAGGCGTTACTGAACCCCACAAACACATCAGCGATTGTTTTGATCTGTGCATCCAACACTTCTGATCAGCAACTGGCGTTGTTGAAGCCCAGGGTCAAGAAGGGTTTTACATTTAAATATTGAGTTATTGCCTTGTTACGTGGCCATTGCAAATGTATGTACTTCAAACAATAAAAAATGAAGTTTTACTAGGACAATAAAATGATGAATTTCAATTCCAAGAATAAAAATAAACACCCTTAAAATATAAACGCATATAAGCACATGGCAACAAGAAATGGAACAACACACCACCCAAAATAATTTATACAAAATATAGTGATGTAAATTTATGAATAAAAGTCCATTTTTGTATTTAGGAATGATGCGTAAGGAACGCTATGTTAAACCATAACATAGTGAAGACAATGGATTTTGTAATAGTCACTCATCATCATCATTACAAGAAATCTGTGACAGTCACACAGATTTCAATTATTTCACTCACGAAAATTGTTATTTCGGACAGCATTTATTACATGTCCAGCATGGACTCATCAAAGTGATGAGATGACGCAATAATGTACGATAAAAAAAATAAATAAATTTTTAAAAAAAAAAACATTGTCACAATTTAAGTGGGTGCCTGCAAGTGGAGGTGAAACAAAGGCTACGGATAGCAAAGGTATATACTATGTCTGTTGTAGACAGTGGGCAGCCTCTGATGGGTAATGTCGATGTTATACTGTACGTCAATAAAGGCTGCGGCTGCAATCATGCATTTTTGGCTTGTAGAATGTTGAAGAGGGTAAAAGCATGTCTGGTTGCGCAAGGCTTTATCCTGTAACAATACCTTCCTTGTGTGACGGGTAGGGTAGCGTGTGTCTATTATATGAGTGTCTCTAAAATGTGACTTTACGCAGCCTTATTCTGCCCTAGGGACGCAAAAAATAAGACAGCAGTAATCATTTACTGTATAAAACTCCACCTATGAGCAACAAAACAAGCACATTCCCTCTTCCGGTTCCTGCGCTGACATGTGAGGAGGGAGTTTGGAGACGCTCCTGAACCTGAATTTCTCCCAGGTGTCCAAGCATATCGGGCCGATAGGAGAGCATTAAAACCACCCCCGGTCGTGACTTAAATACGGTGAATCGAACCAGTGAAGAACTGTAGGTCGATGCGAACGAATGTGCGATCACATGACACACGTTTATAACCCTTGCTAGACACGAATAACTTTGTAGAATTTTGGAGACACCTGAACCCAGATGGCAGTGAATATTCCTTCTATTCGGCGCCACATGACTCTTGGTCCAGAAGAGATAATATATTGCTATCACAGGAGCTAGTAAGGGGAGTGGAAGAGGCAGATGTGCACAACGTAGCTATATCTGACCACGCGCCCGTATCAGTGACCCTGCCAGATATGGTTCAGATGGGGCCAGACCAAACTTGGCGCTTCCCTACCTATTTGTTAATGGATGAGAAGTTTCGACATCAGGTGAAGCAATGGTGTTTGGAATATGTAAGTGATAATGGAGATAGTAGGGATAGGCCGGAACTTTTATGGGCAGCAGGGAAGGCATTAATGCGCGTGAAACTAATAGGTTATCAGACAACGCTAAAAAAGAAGATAGCGACAAACTACTCGCAGGCTAGCAGGATATTACGCGATAGCTACACGGCAAACAAGACAACTTCATCAACACAGGATAAAAATAGATGTAAGCAGGCTAAGGCTGACTTACACGTATGGGTATATCGACGCGAGAGAAGCAGTAATATGAATTATAGAGCCGATGTATATCGTTATGGTAGCAAATCAGGGAGACTATTAGCACGACTAGCGAAAGGAAATCACATTCGTCATCAACATATTACTGCGTTAACGAATAAACATGGGATCATGAACACAGACCCTCGAAGCATAATCACGATTCTACAAGAATACTACTCAGACTTATATAAGGTGGAACATACGGATAGTGCGGAGGGTCAGACCTTTCTAGATGGAATACGGTTACCATCCTTCACAAACTATCAGCTTCTCCTTTTAAAAAACCAATTGAGGTGACGGAAGTGACAGCGGCGATAAGTGACTTTAAATCCGGGAAAGCTCCAGGACCTGACGGGTTTACAGCCAAATTATTAAAATTATTGAGTGAGGATATCCCGTCCACATTGGTAGGCACCTTCAATCATATATTGGAGACAGGAGGGTTGCCCATCCATTCAAACATGGCACACATGAAGGTGCTACTAAAACCCAACAAACCTTCACATCTGGCTGGATCCTATCGTCCATTCTTACTCATTGACCAGGATATCAAGCTTTTGTCCAGGATCATGGCAGATCGTTTGAGTAGCATTCTTCCTACACTGATAGGGCCATCACAAGTGGCCTTTGTTAGACCAAGATCGCCCATGAATAACATTAGGAAAGTAATAGCAGTTGTAGATAAATATCGTTGTCTGACAACATCGAGTCCTGTCATGCTATCCTTAGATGGCGATAAGGCATTTGATAGGGTGAGCTGAAGTTGGTTGCCAATGGTCCTGGACAAAATTGCCATGAGAGGCACGTTTATGACTTTCCTATCAGGTGTCTACGCCAACCCACAGGCACAAATACACAACACAGGTCACCTTTCGGCTACTTTCACAATACAGAGGGGAACTCCTCAGGGATGTCCATTATCACCTTTGCTCTTTGATATAGCCCTTGAGCCATTAGTTACACACGTGGAGGATAACACAGTATGTGACGGTATAAAGGTAGGGGGTCGGCAGATCAAACTCACATTGTTTGCAGACGATATACTCATTTATATGGCACATCCCCAAGACCATCTCAAAGGGCTATTAGACTGGATAAATTTTTTTTAACTAATTCTGTGGTTTCGCTTCAAAGACTACAAGAGTGAAATTTTTCAATTGTTAAAGCCTAATTCTCGTGAGCTTTGGTGTGCTTACTGATGGGGGACAGAAGTAATTAAAACCTTTATTTATAACATATCTGTGAATCAAAATAGGACGAGATTCTAGTTCTCAATACAAACTTAACTATGAACCCTAATTGGACAAGGTTGTACGTCAATTGGAGCGGTGGCATGATTTGCCCCTGTCTCTTCTGGGCCGTTGTCACCTTCTTAAGATGATTATTTTTGGAAGGCTATTATACCCGCTTCAGACTATTCCAATCCTGTTATGTAAAGCTGATGTTTCACGGATAAAAAATGCATTGACCAGATTCATCTTGAGGGGAAAACGGCCCAGAATAGCAATACGAAAAATTATGCGTGCAGTAAAAGATGGGGGCCTGGCCGTGCCAAACGTTAGGAGTTATAACTTTTCGTGCTTGATCAGAGTGGGGAGAGATTGGTTTAAGGGGACTTAGTCCTACTCAGATGTATTGCTGGAATCTGGACTGACAGAGGGTTGTATTTTGGCCTCATGTGTTGACACTGTGATTTGTAAACTCCCGGTCATAGTGATCAGCGCTACTACGCGATACAGTAATTGCCTGTAAGGCAACCAGACGAGCGCATGGGTTGTCTTCTCAGTTATCTAAACACATGCCTTTATGGGCTCACCCAGAATTCCCAGTGGGAGTGACAGACCGCGTTTTTGAGACGTGGCATACTAAAGGTATACATACAGTATTCCATCTCATGCACCTAAAAGAGTGTAGGTGGCTGACATCCAAGGAGATTATGGAAAAATTCAATTAGCCCCCTTCTCACTTTATTGAAACTCTACAAGTGCATTATTTCTACAGAAATCGCCTGCGTAATATTATAGAAGAGGTGGTAGACAATTGATTTGACAAGATGGGAGACATATTTCTTCAACCAGACTGAAGTTTGCTCATGATTTTCCATGATTACTACGACCTGTGATGAGGTCATAGTCACGTGATCTGGTCAGCTGATGTGTACGTCACCTGATGGTGTTTTGTAGGCCTATAAAACAAGGAGCTGTTGTAGTTGTTGTGTGGAAGGAAGGAGTTTGGCTGGAGTCAGCCTGGAACATTGTTTTGTTACTGTGTGGCAGTGTGCACCAGGAAGCGAGTAACAGACCACCCGGAATGTGACCTGGCGGTCTCAGCTGACCTGCTGCTGCTTAGTTAAGCCCGTCACAAGCAAGGGTGAGTCTGTGACCAGTGGTTCTCCAAACTGGAGTGATTTATGTTCTGTTTTCATTTTGTTATATGGACTTTTTGTTGAACTCATGATTAAAATCACTGAACTTTGAAATAAAAGGCTGTGTGTTTGCCTCATTACTGCGGCCCAGCCCTGCCTACCACAGCGGTTCCCTACAATTGGTGGAGAATGCGGGCAACGCAGTGAGGTCAGGCTGTTTTTCATGCATGACAGTAAATGTCCTGGTTTTAGAAAGTGCACCAAAACCGGCTGGATAACTGTCCGAAGATGGAGAACAAAGTAAAAATGCTAGTGGAGGCCATGCGACAGCAACAGCAGGCTACACAGCAGCAACAGCAGGCTATGCAGCAGCAGCAGGCTATACAACAGAAGGCTATGTAGCGGCAGCAGGCTATACAGCAGCAGGCTATGTAGCAGCAGATATTTAATCGACAGCAACAGGAAACCAATAGTTTACTGATGCAGCACATCACAGCGCCGCAGACAGTAAGAGCTGCCCGGGGATGCCATGTTGTCCGGAAAGCGGTGCGTACAGCGATCCGAAAGATGGAGCAATCAGATGACGTTGAGGTGTAGCTGGAGATGTTTGAAGGCGTGGCTAAAAGGGAGAGACTGCCCCGGACCAGTGGGCCGAGATCGTGGCTCCGTTTTTGACTTCAGGACCCTCTAAAGCCTATAGGGACCTACCCCCCCAGCAACAGGAGGACTATGAGAGCGTGAAGGGTGAGATACTTGCACGTCTTGGGGTAAATGTTTTTTTCCTGGCCCAGCGTGTACAACAATGGAAGTTTTCCCCTTCCGAGCCAGCTCGGTCCCAGTATTATGACTTGATACACCTGATAGAAAAGTGCTTTCAGCCTGAGGTGTTGTCACCCCGCGATATGCTGGATCGTATAGTGACTGATAAATTCGGGCGAACTTTGCCCCACATCCTTCAAACATGGGTTGGACAGGCAGCCCCTACTGATGGTCTCCAAATGGTAGACCTCATTGAAAGATATGGGCCTACCAAGGAGATACAGGGAGAGACTACCCGGAAGCTACCAATTAAATTCACCAAACCTTCACCCACAGCTCGGCGAGCAGAGACTCTGAGGGCCGCCCAGGAAGGGTCGGGGAACGAAAGGGGCCCCATAATCTGTTGGCGGTGCCAAGAACCATGACATGTGAGAGCTGATTGCCCCCACCTGACTGAGCCCATGGACAACAACTTTGGCTACTATCAGTCTCACTATGCATAACACATGTGTGCAGTGGTCAGTATTACCTTTGCCTTCGGTGGAGGAGGAAAACACCTCTCCTATAGAAGTGTTAGTTGGGGAGATGGAAGATTTGCCACCGGGACCAGAATTGTAATACTTAAATGTGTCAGGTGACAATTTTGGTACGGCGCAACTCCGTGACCCTACGTTGAGTCGAGCCCGTGAAAATTTACTGGTTGTCAATGGGGAACCCCAACACCCCGGGGCAGCTACAGTATTTGACCGATTAGAGCTGAACCAAGATTTGCTGTTTCGGGTTTATAAAATACATGTGGAAATTTTTGAGCAATTGCTGCTACCGCAGTCATATCGGAGGTTGTTAATGGACTTAGCGCATGCGCATGTACTAGGGTGACATTTGGGTCAAAAGAAAACCCTACACAGAATTATACAACGGTTTTATTGGCTAGGGGTCTATGAAGAAGTTAAACGGTATTGTAACTATTGTTGCGTGTGCCAGCTACACAGTCCGCAGCATCATTTTCTGAGTCCCTTAGTGCCATTAACAATTATAGAGTTCGAGTTTGAGAGAATACCCATGGATCTGGTGGGGCCGGTTAATAAATCAGCAAGGAGTCATCAACAGGGGCAATAAAAGGGGCACTGTGTGGGTCACCAGTTTTGATCACACCCGAGTTCAAAAGAGAATTCATTGTCCAGACTGATGCGTCAGAGGTAGGTCTGGGTGCCGTGTTGTCTCAGGACTGGAGCTTAACGGGGATGAGCATCCCATTAGTTTCCTGAGTCGAAAGCTTACTCCATAAAAAAACAGGTACAGCATTGTAGAGAGAGATTGCCTGGCGATAAAGTGGGCACTGGAGTCGTTGCGCTACTATTTGTTGGGGATAACATTTTGTTTTGTAACTGATCATTCCCCTGTGACTGGCAGTGTTGTAGCCCAGGGAGTAGAGTTCAGGTGGTAGAAAGATGAACATAACAGGAGACATGGAAAACGTTGGCAAACAGTTATTTAATCTGAAAACGGACAGGCAAATTCAGGTGAGATCCATGCCTTGTTCATTTTCAGAAAAGTAAGCCGGTCTACATTCTCTGAGGATAGTCGCATGCGACGGTCTGTTAGTACACCACCTGCAGCACTAAAGACGCGCTCAGATAATACACTGGCAGCAGGGCAAGCCAGCACCTCCAATGCATACTGGCTAAGCTCTGGCCATGTATCCAGCTTAGAGACCCAAAACTTGAAAGGGGAAGAGCCATCTGGGAGTACACTGAGAGGGAAAGACATGTAGTCTGTCACCATCTTATGTAAACGTTGCCTCATGGTGAGTGGGGTCGTCTCGGATGGTGTAGACATTGGTGGCGCTGACACAAAACTTCGCCACATTTGTAACATACTGCCTTTCCCTGTGCAGAGGCGCTGCTTGTGCTCCCTCTTGTTGCAGAGGTGTCTCCACTGCCTCGACGCACAGAGATTCTTTGTAAAGCAGTAGCAGCAGCAGTGCTCTCGGCTGGAATGGAGAATATTATGGATTGCACCAGTCTGTCTTGGTACTCCCGCATTTTACGCTCCCGGTTCAACGGTGTGAAGAGGCTTTGTAAGTTGTCCCGGTAGCGAGGGTCTAGGAGGGTGTACACCCAATAATCTGATGTGGTGAGAATGTGGGCGATGCGGCGGTCGTTTCTCAGGCATTGCAGCATGAAATCAACCATGTGCTGCAGACTCCCAACTGCCCAACAAACGCTGTCCTCTGGAAGAGGCGTCATCTCTGCCTGCTCTGCATCGCCCCACCCTCGCTCTACATACTGACTAGAGCGTTGTGTACCTCCCTCTGTAGGGATTTCTTCCTCCTCCATTGACTCCTCCTCATCCTCCTCACAAAGTGAGCCCTGCCAGCCCTTTGTGAGGAACCAAGTTGCGCTGACTGTCCAGAAGGTGAGTGAATTTGTGACTCCTCATCCTCCACCTCTTCCAAAACCTCATCCTTTAGTGCTTGCAGTGATTTTTGAAGCAGGCAGATAAGGGGGACAGTCATGCTGACTAGTGCATCATCTGCACTCGCCATCCGCGTTGAGTCATCAAACGCACGCAAAACGTGGCAGATGTCCTTCATAGAGGCCCACTCAGTAGTGGTGAAGTGTGAACGGCGCAAATTGCGAGTTGATTGCGCCTGATGCAGCTGATACTCCATTACTGCTGGCTGTTGCTCACACAACCGCTCCAACATATGTAAGGTGGAATTCCACCTGGTGGGTACGTCACATATGATGCGATGTTCAGGAAGGCGAAAGCTGCGTTGCAGAGCAGCAATGCGCGATCTGGCTATGCTGGAACGTCGCAAGTGAGCGCACTCTAGGCGGACCTTCTGCAGCAGTTCAGCAAGATCCGGATAGTCCCTCAAAAAACTCTGCACGACCAAGTTGAGCACATGTGCCAGACATGGTATGTGAGTGAGGTTGCCAAGGCCTAGAGCTGCCACCAGATTTCGGCCATTGTCACACACTACCAAGCCTGGCTGGAGATTCGCTGGCAAAAACCACACGTCGCTCTCCTGCTTGATGGCATTCCAGACCTCCTGCGCTGTGTGGCTTCGATTCCCCATTGAAATTAATTTCAGGACGGCCTGTTGACGTTTGGCCACGGCTGTGCTCATATCGTTCGCAACAGGTAAGCGTTCACGGGTCCATGTGGAGGTAGACCGTGACGGCTCCTGCAGCGATGATTCTGAGGAACTGGAGTAGGAGGAGGAGTCAATGTGTACAGACTGGATTCCTGCAATCCTTGGAGTTGGCAGAACACGTACAGCGCCACTCGCAAGATCTGTACCCGGCTCCACAACATTGACCCAATGGGCAGTGAGGGAAAGGTATCGTCCCTGGCCATGGGTACTGGTCCACCATCGGTGGTCAGGTGGACCTTGCTACAGACGGCGTTTAGTAGCGCATGTTTAATGTTTCCCTCGACATGTTTTTGCAGACCAGGGACGGCTTGCCTGCTGAAATAAAATCGGCTTGGCACATTGTATTGTGGGACTGCCAATGCCATTAAGTTAAGGAAACTGTCAGTCTCCACCAGCCTGAATGACAGCATTTCAAGGGACAGGAGTTTTGCAATGCCAGCATTCAGAGCCTGTGCTCGTGGATGGTTTGCCGAGTATGGCCGTCTTTTATCCCATGCCTGTGGTACCGATGGCTGTTTTGTGGCCTGGGAGTGTGAGGATGACAGGGAACTTGCTGCTGTGGGTGGAATAACACTTTGTCTCTGGACAACAGTGACCGAGGTTCTTCCATGGCGATCCTGTGAGGAAGCAGAACCAGCTGTGTGTGAGCTGGAGGTAGAGGCTCCAACACGACCTAAGATGTAGGTGCTGCTGTAGGTTGGCCTACATCTCCAGTGTGTCTTTGTAACTCAACTACGTGCTTTGTCCGCACATGTTTCCACATATTTGTGGTATTGAGGTTACTGCAATTTTTACCTCTTTTTACTTTTTGCTTACACAGCTTGCATTTAACATAGCAAATATCATCTGCAAGTCTGTCAAAAAAGGACCACGCAGTGCAAGTCCTGGGAGCGCCCATTTTGACTTTTGGAAGAGAACTGCTCCCAACAGGTGCCAAACTGGAGGCTACAGGCAACCGAGTCTGCAGCCTACCTCTCCCTCCTGTTTGTACCGTTGGGACAATCTCATCCTCAGAGCTGCTCCCACCACCTTCCTGTCCCTCACGCCATGTTGGGTCTTGGACCTCATCATCTCCACTACCCTCTTCCAACACCTGCTGCTGTTGGGTGGTCTGGCCAGCACCATGCTCAACAGAAACTGGCACCTGTGTCTCATCTTCATTAGATGCGTTCTGCGGTGTGCTGACCATCTGCACTGGCTCACCCGCCTCTTCTGATTCAGAGAGACACAGCTGTTGCGCATCACTGCATACTCCCTCTTCTTCACATTCCAGAATGCTGCTTGGCTGGGCCCCTGTTTGCAAGCCAACAGATTCTGAGAACAGAAGCAGAGACTCAGCTGGCTCCAGTTCAGAACTCTCTGACTGCCTGGGCAATTTGACAGGCGGTGAACAGACAGATGGTTGCTCAACAGTGTTGTGGTCCTGAGAGGAGGTGGAAGCAATTGAAGTCGATGCATTGGCTGCCATCCAACCAACAACGGCTTCAATTTGTTCTTCCCGCAGCAGGGGGGTACGCCGAGCTCCTACAAAACTGCACATAAAGGAACGCTCACGGGGAAAACTGGTGGATGCTGTGTCACTGGGGGCGGCAGCAGCCACAGAATCCCCACGTCCTCTCCCTGCTGAAACTCCACGGCCACGACCACGTGCCTTACTCCCTGCCTTCTTCATCTTGGTAGATTGATAAAGTCAGAAAAGTTAAAAGGCCTAAGTGTTGTTATTCCGCAGAGACTGCAGTGAACACTGCAGACAACTGTTCACTAGCTGTGAAAGGCCCCTTTGTGTACTTCTATAGTGTTTGCAACCAATGTATTGTATACGGATGGAAGCACGTCACACTAATAGATTTGAGTTATTTGAAATAGAATGGAGCAGCAACAATTATAGAAAAATGACAAGGATGAGGCAGTGACACACGTTCAGCAGACTATAACCAGCAGTGGTTTAAGAACTAACTGGAGCGTGATCTGCACTCAGCAAAAAAAAAATATATCACAGACTAGAGTGAACACTGCAGTGCACACAACTGGTCACTATCTTTGAAAGGCTCCTTTGTGGACTTCTATAGTGTTTGCAACCAATGTATTGGATACGGATGGAAGCGCGTCACACTAATAGATTTGAGTTATTTGAAATAGAATGGAGCAGCAACAATTATAGAAAAATGACAAGGATGAGGCAGTGACACACGTTCAGCAGACTATAACCAGCAGTGGTTTAAGAACTAACTGGAGCGTGATCTGCACTCAGCAAAAAAAAATATATATCACAGACTAGAGTGAACACTGCAGTGCACACAACTGGTCACTATCTGTGAAAGGCCCCTTTGTGTACTTCTATAGTGTTTGCAACCAATGTATTGGATACGGATGGAAGCGCGTCACACTAATAGATTGGAGTTATTTTAAATAGAATGGAGCAGCAACAATTATAGAAAAATGACAAGGATGAGGCAGTGACACACGTTCAGCAGACTATAACCAGCAGTGGTTTAAGAACTAACTGGAGCGTGATCTGCACTCCGCAAAAAAAAATATATCACAGACTAGAGTGAACACTGCAGTGCACACAACTGGTCACTATCTGTGAAAGGCTCCTTTGTGGACTTCTATTGTGTTTGCAACCAATGTATTGGATACGGATGGAAGTGCGTCACACTAATAGATTTGAGTTATTTGAAATAGAATGGAGCAGCAACAATTATAGAAAAATGACAAGGATGAGGCAGTGACACACGTTCAGCAGACTATAACCAGCAGTGGTTTAAGAACTAACTGGAGCGTGATCTGCACTCAGCAAAAAAAAAATATATCACAGACTAGAGTGAACACTGCAGTGCACACAACTGGTCACTATCTGTGAAAGGCTCCTTTGTGGACTTCTATAGTGTTTGCAACCAATGTATTGGATACGGATGGAAGCACGTCACACAATAATTTCAATTGAATGGAGCTGCAAAAATTACACTAAAGAAAAAAAAAAAGAGTCTGTGAGTGACACGTGCAGATGCCTACAAACAGCGTTGGATGCAGAGCAAACTGCAGCGCGTCACCTGCACTCACACACAGACCTTGCAGAGCTGTGAAAACAACACTGCAAGGCTAAAGGAAGCTTTACACAGCGGTTGTTAAACTAGCCTGCCTAAAGCACAGTACACAAAATCGCAATCTCTAACTGTCCCTCAGAGTCAGCAGAGCAGCGTTCTGTCCCTAACTGAATTCACAGCACAGTGACGCTAAAATGGCGGCAGCGCCTTTTATAGTGCATTCTGACATCATTTCAGCATCCAATCACAGCCATGCCATTAGTTAACATGACCGCAGCAGTACAGGATGTGCCCACACTTCTTAGGATTCCTCATTGGCTGACTAAAATCACATTGCCTCTCAAAGAATTATGGGAACTTCCGATTCCGGTATACGATATATGGAAAATATCGGAACTAAGTATCTAAGGTCCGATACAGCGAATATCGGCCGATACCCGATACTTGCGGTATCGGAATGCTCAACTCTAGTCTCTAACCCTAACTGCAATAAAGTTAGTAGCAGACCCACAGTTAATAAATGCCAATGTTGATAACACCTGGTTCTCGAAGGAATTCATAGTATTTATCAGTACTTTATCAGAGGAAAGAAAAGGTACCTGGGAGTCTGGGTGATCTCCTCGGCCATCACCCAGACTCAGACGTTCTCCCGATGGTTTGATAGCTTGAAGATAAGCTGGGAAATTCTTACAAAAATGTCCAGAGAGACCACAGTATAGACAGAGCCCAAGATCTTGTCTCCTCTTCTCTCTGCAAGGCGAAGACTGGCAACTCTAACCTCGGGTAAATGGACCTGCTCCAGGGAAGTATAATCTGCGGCCTGCTGTTCACCATGTCTCGCACGGATTCTGCGGTCCATTCGTATGGCCTGAGTCATGGCCTCCATCAGAGAACAAGGGGCGTCATGGAGGACCAGCGCATCCTTGAGTGTCTCGGAAAGGCTTCTGTGGAACTGGTACCTGAGGGCAGCATCGTCCCATAGAACTTTGATGGACCACTGCCGAAACTCAGTACAATAGTCCTCAGCTGTGCATCCGCCCTGTGCCAGGTTCATGATCTTAACCTCAGCTATATGGATTCTGTCTGGTTCATCATAGATCAGACCTAAACTGTCAAAAAAGGCATCAACAGAAAACCATTCTGGGGCTTGTGGGGACAAAGAAAATGTCCAGGTCTGAAAACCCCCTTGCAGTAGGGACATGATTATTCCTACCTGCTGGAACTCCTCCCCTGGCGACCAGGGACGCAAGGTAAAAAATAACTTACAGCTCTCCCTGAATACCCTAAACTGGTCCTTCTCTCATGAAAATTTATCAGGGAAATATATCACAGGTTCGGGAGAGACCAACTGTACATCAGAGGGTACTGACATCACAGCCACTGCAGGCAGTGGGGGGCTATGGGCGGTCTTAATTAAGTTGGGTCTCCATCTGGTGGGTTGCCTGTAGTAAAAGGTGTGTCAGAGGACTATTATACTCTTAGTACTCTGCGGAGATTGATGCCACTTTAGTGGTGTGTGACAATATTTTTTTTAAAATGTGGAGACTCGAAGTTGGGTCTCCATCTTGTGGGTTGCCTTTGTAAGTAGGACTCCAAAATAGGCAGGCCTTTTCTTACTTTAAGTCAACTACCTGTGTAACTTTCCTTACATTTTTTCTACCTATAGTGCTATATGAAACTGATGTTTGTGGCCTATGAGTGTGGCTAAAAAACTAATCTGAAGATGTTGCATGAGGTATCAGGGCTTCCAGCTAAGAAGGCTTACAACACTCCCTTAACCACCAGGTCCTCATAGAAACTTCAATTCAAAGCTGTAAATACTGACCTAGACCCTGAAACCTCATGCATGGCCCATGGCTGACTGCTACTGTGCCATTTGCAAATTTCTACTGTGGGTCAATTGATGTCACTTTTCATGGTGTCTGCCCTTAATTTTAGCTGTTTGGGAAGCTTTTTGTCACCCCTTAAGGTGTTGTGTATACATTTGGTTTAGCCCCCCATTGAATTTAATGGGGTTTTGGGTACATTCATGGAACATGTTCGTCGAACATCTAAACGTTCGGCAAATCAAAGCGAATTGAACCTTGAAAGGTTCACTCATCTCTAGTGGGGATTGATCTTTGACATTGCATTCAGGATCCTCAGGACAGTGTGCCTGAGACTAATGGACAGACTGAGAGGATTAACAAAGAGATAGAGCAATATTTGAGAAGTTTTCAATATTCCAATCAGGAAGACTGGGTAGAATTTCTGTGCCTTGCTGAGAATGTTTTATAAAAGAGTACCTCCACGGCTACCTGGACCTCGACTTTTTTTTTTGTGAGGGTAACCAGTATTTGGGAATTTTTCAGGGTTGCGGTCCTCCATCATAAAGGAGGAGACATTTTCTTCCCAATTGATAAAAGTTGGACAAGAGGTTGAAAGGGGTCTTTTGATGAGTAGTGATTTGGCCATAAAGGGAGCAAATTGCAAATGTAGAAAGGCTCTTATGTTTAGGCTCTTAAACGCCAGTGTCAACATCTACAGTGAAGAGGCGATTTGGGGATGCTGGCCTTCAGAGCAGATTGGCAAAACAAAAGCCATATTTAAGACTGGCTTAAATGAAAGGAAAAGATTAATATGGGCAAAAGAACACAGACATTGGACAGAGGAATATTGGCTTTTGTTTTGCCAATCTGCCCTGAAGGCCAGCATCCCCAAATCGCCTCTTCACTGTAGATGTTGACACTGGCGTTTAATGTGTACTGTTTAATGAAGCTGCCAGTTGAGGACCTGTGAGGCGTCAATTTTTCAAACTAAAGACTCTAATGTACTTGTCTTGTTGCTCAGTTGTGCAGCGGGGCCTCCCACTTGTCTTTCTTCTCTGGTTAGAGCTTGTTTGTGCACTCCTCTAAAGGGAGTACTACACACCATTGTATGAGTTCTTCAGTTTCTTGGTAATTTTTCGCATGGAATAGCCTTCATTTCTAAGAACAAGAATAGACTGTCGAGTTTCACAAGAAAGTTCTTTTTTTTTGGCCATTTTGAGAGTTTAATTGAACCAACAAATGTAATGCTCCAGATTCTCAACAAGCTCAAAGGAAGGTCAGGTTTATAGCTTCTCTAATCAACCAAACGGTTTTCAGCTGTGTTAACATACTTGCACAAGGGTTTTAAAGGGTATTTTAACCATCTATTAGCCTTCTTACACAGTTAGCGAACACAAAATACCATAAGTACACTGGAGTGATGGTTGTTGGAAATGGGCCTCTATACACCTATGAAGATATTGCATTACAAACTAGACGTTTGCCGCTAGAATAGTCATTTACCACATTAACACTGTATAGAGCAGACCCGGGCAAGGGGCGGCCCGCGGGCCGCATCCGGCCCGCCGGCTGTCAGTGACCGGCCCGCGGAGGCGCTCCGGCAGTCTCAGGGCACCGGCATCAGCTGGCACAATACTTACCTCTCCCGTGCCTCCGCTGCTGCAGCTCCGGGCTCCACCGGCGCTTCCTCTCACAGCCGGCCGCTGAATGACGTCATCATTCAGCGGCCGGCTGTGTCAGAGAGCGGGGACGCTGGACAGGTAAGACGTGTCTCTGTGTGTGTCTGTGTCTATGTAGTGCGGTGCTGTGTGTGTGTGTGTGTGTGTGTATGTGAGAGAGTGCTTATGTGCTGTCTGTGTGTGATGATGGGCAGGCATTGCTGATAATGGGGAGGCATTGATGATGATGGGGAGAAGATGATGATAATGGGCAGGCATTGATGATAATGGGCAGGCATTGATGATGGGCAGGCATTGATGATGATTGGCAGGCATTGCTGATAATGGGGAGGCATTGTTGATGATGGGGAGAAGATGATGATAATGGGCAGGCATTGATGATAATGGGCAGGCATTGATGATGGGGAGAAGATGATGATGGGCAGGCATTGCTGATAATGGTAAGGCATTGATGATGATGGGGAGAAGATGATGATAATGGGCAGGTATGTATATATACAGTATACAGTATATATATATATATATATATATATATATATATATATGTATATATACAGTATTGGGTAGAACGGAGTTAATTATATTAGTCCGGCCCTCTAAAACCATCCCAATTTCTCATGCGGCCCCTGGCAAAATTAATTGCCCACCCCTGGTATAGAGTGTATTTCTGAATCATTTAATGTTAGCTTCATTGGAAAAAAACTGCTTTTCTTTCAAAAATAAGGAAATTTCTAAGTGACCCTAAACTTTTGACCGGTAGTGTATTTGGTATCCCCGTGTCCGTAATGGCCTGCCCTATAAACTGTCCCATTAGTTAACCCCCTTAGTGAACACCATAAAAAAAAACAAGGCAAAAAAACAATGCTTTATCATCATACCGCAGAGCAAAAAGCAAAAAGTGGAATAACACGCGATCAAAAAAAGGATAAAAATAAAATTGGTACCCCTGAAAACGTCATCTTGTCCCACAAAAAACAAGTCCCCGTACAGCATCATCAGCAAAAAAATAAAAAAGTTATAGCTGTCAGAATAAAGCGATGCAAAAATAATTATTTTTTCTATAAAATAGTTTTTATTGTATAAAAGCGCCAAAACATTAAAATATGATATAAATGAGGTATTTCTGTAATCGTACTGACCCGAAGAATAAAACTGCCTTATCAATTTTGCCACAAGCGGAATGATGTAAACGCCCCCCCCAAAAGAAATTCATGAATTGCTGGTTTTTGTTCATTCTGCCTCCCAAAAGTCGGAATAAAAAGCAATCAAAAAATGTCATGTGCCTGAAAATGGTACCAATAATAACGACACCTCGTCCCACAAAAAACGGGACCTAACATGACTCTGTGGGCCAAAATATGGAAAAAATTATAGCTCTCAAAATGTGGTGATGCAAAAACTATTTTTGCAATAAAAAGTGTTTTTTAGTGTGTGACAGCTGCCTAACATAAAAACCCGCTATAAATAGTAAATCAAACCACCCTTTATCACCCCCTTAGTTAGGGAAAAATAATAAAATAAAAAAATGTATTTATTTCCATTTTCTCGTTGGGGTTAGGGTTGGGGCTAAAGTTAGGGTTGAGGCTAAAATTAGGGCTAGGGTTGGGGCTTAAGTTAGGGTTAGGGTTGGGGCTAAAGTTAGGGTTAGGGTTGGGGTTAAAGTTAAGGTTAGAGTTAGGGCTAAAGTTAGGGTTAGGGTTGGGGTTAGAGTTGGGGTTAGGGTGTGGTTTATGGTTAGAGTTAGGATTAGGGTTAGGGTTGGGATTAGAGTTGGGTGTGTTGGTGTTAGGGTTAGGAGTGTGTTGGGGTTAGGGTTGGGATTAGGGATAAGGGTGTGTTGGAGTAAGGGTTGGAGTTAGAATTGGTGGGTTTCCACTGTTTAGGCACATCAGGGGCTCTCAAAACGTGACATGGCGTCCAATCTCAATTCTAGCCAATTTTGGTTTGAAAATGTCAAATGGCGCTCCCTCCCATCCGAGCTATGTCGTGCGCCCAAACAGTGGTTCCCCCCACCATTTGGGGTATCAGCGTACTCAGGACAAATTGGAACACAACTTCTGGGGTCCAATTTTGTCCTCTTACACTTGTGAAAATAAAAAATTGGGGACTAAAAGATCATGTTTGTGAAAAAAATATGATTTTTTTTTCTCGGGTCTACGTTATAAACTTATGTGAAGCACTTGGGGGTTCAAAGTGCTCACCAAACATCTACATAAGTTCCTTAAATGGTCTAGTTTCCAAAATAGTGTCACTGGTGGGGGTTTCCACTGCTTAGGCACATCAGGGGCTTTCCAAATGCGACATTGGCGTCCGATCTCAATTCCATTTTTGTTGGAAAATGTCAAACGGCGCTCTTTCCCTTCCAAACCTTGCCGTGCGCCCAAAAAGTATTTTTCCCCCACATATCAGCATACTCAGGAGAAATTGCACAACTTTATCTGTCAATTTTTTCCTTTTAGCCTTGTGAAAATAAAAAAAATTGTTTGTAAAATGTAATTTTTGTGACTAAAAAGTTAAATGTTCATTTTTTTCTTCCACATTCCAAAATTTCCTGTGAAGCACCTGAAGGGTTCATAAACTTCTTGAATGTGGTTTTGAGTACATTGAGGGGTGCAGTTTTTAGAATGGTGTCACTTTTGGGTATTTTCTGCCATATTAACCCCACAAAGTGACTTCAAATGTGAGTTTGTCCCTAAAAAAATGGTTTTGTAAATTTTGTTATGAAAATGAGAAATCGCTGGCCAAATCTAACCCTTATAACTTCCTAATAAAAAAAAATGTGTTTCCAAAATTGTGCTGATGTGAAGTAGACATGTGGGAAATGTTATTTAGTAACTATTTTGTGTGACATATTTCTTTGATTTAAGGGCATAAAGATTCAAAGTTTGAAAATTGCAAAATTTTCGCCATATTTCCATTTTTTCCATAAATAAACGCAAGTTATATCAAAGAAATTTTACCACTATCATGAAGTACAATATGTCACGAGAAAAGCATCCTAGAATCGCCAAGATTCGTTGAAGCATTCCAGAGTTATAATCTCATAGAGGGACAGTGGTCAGAATTGTAAAAATTGGCCCGGTCATTAACGTGCAATCAACCCTCCCGAGTAAAGGGGTTAAATGGCACACAGTAAGCGCCCTATAGTGACGGACATAGACATTAAAAATGTTATCATCTCACCCTGGCTATGCAAGAAAGTTTGAACCTTATATTACTGCTTTAAAAACATATTAACCCCTTCCTGCATTAGTGTGGAGAGGGCTCAGTAGCTAAGTACTAGTGCTGGCTATATTACATAGATGGCATCTGTCTGTAGTAGCAGCAAAGGAGCACAAGGATACATAAAAAATGTATAAACTGCACTGTGCAAATATTGCCTGCAATAATAGCACATATAAGAAGAAAGACACTAATAATGTCTCATAGGTATGCATTCAGTGTAAACACATAGGATGGCGGCAACTCCAAAAAAGACAGTCCGACTTATACTAAGGCACATATTGTTTACAGGTACTTTTTTTCTTCATTAGATGAAGATGTGTAGAGATTGATAATTATTATGTCCTTAAAGAGGTTTTCCAAGCATATCAAGAAAATCTGCAGTCACTCTATGTAACTGCAGACTTGTTAATCTTCACACTGCACGCAGTGCGCCCTGTGAGGATTATCCAGTGCCGATCTGCATACTTCTGGCCACATTCCGACAAGATGTGCCATGCCTTGCTCTATTCACTTGTTCTGATTGAGATCACGCATGTTTAGCATACATATGTATGCATATGTAAGGGGGTCACAGTAACCGTCCTAAACCCCTAAGCACATCTCTGGGTTAAAGTGTAAATACTGTCTATATATATATATATATACTGTTTGGTATGTTGTACAGAATGCTGCATGTGTATATATTTAGCTAGTACGTTGAATAGGGAAAGATTGGATCACTAGATGGGGATAGAGAGCATGATATGGTATTTGGGCTTAGCTATAGTGTAAATAGTTAACTGTAAGAGGGGTCACTGTGGTTAGAGAAAGGGAACTTTGTAGTCAGAAGGGCGAGGGCACCCATAGAGGTCGGGCGGCATATTGGCAGGGCAACTGTAAGACCCCATAATGTTAGGTTCAAGGAACAGCCCAGACATCCAGAGTGTGGGACACAGTATAGACACAGCTGCAGAAGCTGCAGGAAACTGAACGGTTGAGGGATCCCTCGAAGGCAGTGAGTCTGGACAGTGAGGATGCCGAGGAAACGTACAGAACGGTATGACCCGATCTCGAGCCGTGTGATAGGGAGAGAAGTGAAGGGAAAGCTGAAGCGAGGTGTCAATTGGAACCTGATGTAAATGCTGTATTGAATCTGGATGTGCTGCAAAGACGTGAGAGTAAAGTTATCTGTTATAACTTACAACTGGACTGTGTCTCTGTTATTCCATAAGTGGCTGAAGGTGACCTTGGGGAACAGAGGAAAGAGCCTGATGGCGCAGAAGACAGAGAGACATGTAAGCAAAAAGTGAAATATGATTTGTATATGAAGGGAGGCCAGGGTATGCAAAGCCCGATAGGCTCAGCCACGACTACGGCCCTGGCCGACCTTTACCCATATTGCATACTTGTGGTCACATGACTACTTGGTGTTGTGAATAGGCTGGAAATGAGTTCTGAGCAGAAGCTCCCTCTGGTGGTTACAAACGGTACTGGACTGTCCAGTGAAGATTGTGAGGATTGGGAATCAGGTGTTACTGATGGTCTTATATAAGGGAGTCACCTTCCCATCAGGGTTGCCGGTGATCAATTGTTCTGGTCTCAATCCTTGATTCCTGTTTCCTTGGAAGCCTGCTGTGTTGTGTCTGAATCTCCTGCTTACAGATAAGACATTTTCTTCTTTTTGTTTTTGTGCTTGATTTTTGCATTTTGTCCTGCACTTCTGTGGGGGCCTTCAGGGTCCCCTCTGGGGGCTTTTGCCTCTCAGTTCAGTTCAGCCACTGATGTTTGTACATTTGCTTTTTCCAGTTTTCTCAGTGGTTGCTGTTTTGTTTTTGGTTACACCAGAGAACTAATTTAGGTGGTAGAGGTCGTGTGATCTCAGGTGTTTTTGAAATTAGTAGAGTTGGTGCTTTTCAGGGTTTTTGGGGATTGCAGTAAGTGCCCTTCCTATCCTTTTCTATTTAGTAAGTTTGGGCCCCAACGTTTGCTCATACTATTTTCTGTCTGTGTCAGTATTTCTTCTTGTCTAACCGCCATTACATGTTTGGGGGCTTTCTATGTTCTTTGGGGATCTGCTCCGGGGCAGATAGCTTTCCTCTTTCTATCTTTAGGTGTAGTTAGTTTCTCAGGCTGTGACGAGGCATCTAGGACCAACGTAGGAACGCTCCACGGCTGCCTCTAGTTGTGGTGGTTAGTCAGGGTACTGCAATCTCATAGTTTCCAACTGCTCTGGTGTATTTCCTTTTTTGCCTGCTCTCCTCAGCTACCAAATCATAACAATTGGTCTCACTGCCACCACTGGATCGGATTCACAAGAGTGACTGCAGATATTCAAGATAAGCCTGGACAACTGTTGTGAACGTGTTGGAGATGACATCGGAGCTGAGGCTCCCTCTGGTGGTTGCTGAGGGTATTGAACCTATGTTGAACAGCAAAAGTCCACCACCTGCAATTGATGAATGGTTATCAGGTGGGACGGACTGGCCTGATATAAGTGAGCTGACCTCCCATGATCCTCGCCAGTAATAAATTGTTCTTCCTGGTCTAGGTTGGAATTCAGCTTGCTTTTCTGCTGTCTCCTGCTATCACTCAGATAAGTTACTTTCTGTTTTTTTTCTGTGGTTTGATTTTCCTTGTATTTGCTACCTTGCTTTTTGAGTTCAGCCGGGTCCCCTTTGGGGGCGTGTGCTGGTCTCTGTTCTCTTTTTGTATTTGTTCATTTGCTCAGTTCTTGTGATTTTTTACTGCTGGGTAGCTGCGTGTTCACACTGGAGATCTGATATAGATGGTCGAGACCGTGTGGTCTCAGCATTTTTGGATTCAGAAGTGTTGGAGTTTTTCCTAGGGTTTTTCTTGGTTGCAGACAGTATTTTCTCCTGTGCTGTCCTATCTAGACAGTTTTGGGCCCCAGCGTTTGCTCATTCTATTTTCTGTCTGTGTTCGTGCTTTCATCTTGTCTAACCGCCATTATATGTTTGGGGGCTTCCTATTCTTTTGGGGCTCTTCTCCGGGGCAGTTAGCTTTCCTCAATCCCTCTTCAGGGGTAGCTAATCTCTCCAGCTGTGAAGAGGCATTCAAGGCACCGTAGGAACGTCCCACGGCTGCTTCTAGTTGTGCGGTTAGTTCAGGGGTCTGCAACCTATTAGTTCCAACCTCTCTGGTGTTTGGCTGCCTTTGCGTTTTTTTGCTCCTGTCCTCCTCCGCTACCAAAACATAACAGACAACCTCTTTAACCTTTTAATGATCAGTCCAAAGGAGGAACTGAAAGTGCACAGCTGTATTCTGGAAGAGTTTTCAGAGACAGATCGGAGAGGTTCTAGTTTGTTATGGTGCAGTTTAAAGAGAGGGATATGTTTTGACATCAGATTGCAGCAGACATTATGTTTTGCAAACAGGAAAGGCTCCCACTCCTAAGAATCACCTTCAGCAACCTACCACTAATCAGCTCAAAGAGCTATCCAGCATAAGGGAGATCAATGGCCCTGCACAGTTCCATGGCTACAGGTGAGTAACACCACCCTCTGGTAGCACTTGGCAAACCATCTAGCTGCAGGAACTTTATCATAAAAGATGGCAGTATTCAATTTATGGTTGAATTTGAATTGATTTTTTCCCACGATGTCAGATCACCTCAGCGGTAGTCAATGAGGCTGCGCAGAGTCCCTGGCTGACCTGAAGTGAACTCAATAGCATGGGAAAAAATCAATTAAGGTTCCCATGCTAATCAGTTCATCTCCGGTCAGCCGGGGAGGCTGCACAGAGATGAACTCATTCATTCTGCGGGGGTTTACAGCAGGGCCGTCTGCATTAGCACCGTTCCCTGCGGTAACCCTGTTAACCCCTTCAGATGGATTGCAACGTGGGACCTGACTGAACGGGGGAGAGGTATGGATATTGTTGCTTTTCTATTTTATTTTTATTACAGGAGAACAAGGGATTCAGAACGATTACCAGTGCAATAAAATGTGGTCAAAAACTATGTGTATTTATTTCATTAAAATAATTTTTAATTAATGTGTGTGGTTTTTTTTAACCATTTACTACAATAGGATTAATAATGGAGAGTTGTTTAATTGACAACTCTCCATTATTAACCAGGATTTATGTCACCTTTCAATAGCAAGGTGGCATTAACCCATTATTAACCCATTAGCCACCGCTAAAGGCAATGGAAATAGATGGGCTAAGTGCCAGAAAAGGCAAAAATACCGCAGGAGCCCACACATTTTTTTACAACGCATTTACACATTAAATTAACATCTACATGTATGAAATTTTGCACACATACACTCAATAATTGTTAATTAAAACCATATATCAAACTACATGAAATGAAATGGTTTACTGTATGTAAACCATGTGTCATTTCATGTCGGTTTCTGTAATGATTTTACAGAAGCTGGCAATTGAATTAGCTGCTATTATGCTATGTAGAAGTGTATGAACTATACATATATATGTGTCTCAATGGCATGTATATATATACTGTATATATGTATTCTATGTGTGTATGCAATTGAATTAGCTGCTATTATGCTATGTAGAAGTGTATGAACTATACATATATATGTGTCTCAATGGCATGTATATATATACTGTATATATGTATTCTATGTATGTATATGTATTCTTTCTTTTGTGAATTAAAACCTGTAATTTGGATCCATTATATGTCGGTTTTGCAAGCCGGCGAGAAAATCTCGCCGTACGGATGCCATACGGAAGACACACGGATATTTTGATGCAAGGAAATTGCATCCTCACATTGCACATGGATGACATACGGATCACTGTTCAGGGAACATTTGTGCGATTCTCATCCGTAAAATACGGTCCATGTTTTTATACCTTGTGTGTGACTCCAGCCTAAAGCTGATAGACTGCTAGATCAGCTGCTCAGCTGTGATTGGCAATGTCTGGGAGCGAGATACGAAAGTGAACTCCCCCAGAGAAGAGTGGACTGCAAGCAGAGATTTAACAAAGTGCACTTCTGAAGAAACAATTATGACTTCCTCTCTAATGAATAAAGGAAGTAGACAGCATCCAAAATCAGGTGTTGCAGAATAAGTAGAGCTTTGAAGTTTTTTCACCCGCTGCTGGACCGTATCTCCTTCCTCTATTGAAATTTTTGTTCACATTGACTCCTTGGGACTTTCTTGATGGTGCATCCATACTTGAACTTTGGTGCCCTGTACAAGTGTGGACAATTGGGGTGTTGTGAGCTACTTTCATCATTATCTCTGTAATGAAGTGATACTTCTGAAAGCAGAAAAAAATATCAGACACAAGGCACTTGACTCAATTTTTTTTAATCAAGTGACTGGTCCTCTTTAAGGTCGGCTCTTAATGGACCCATACAGATACATAGACTCTACTTAAAATGATGACTCAATGAAGCTTCAGCTTTTCCTTCACAGACCCCCATAGACCCTGCAGGCTAGTACTTGGCATTCTATTAGTTGTTGAAGCTTGCAATTGACTGCATTTTCCTTTAGAGTAATATATCATGATTATGCATATGATTAAAGTGATAGCGACCGAGAACTATGGAAAGCTCACTTACCTACCCAACAGCTGGAAATGTGCACTCTAGATTACAACCAATCTTTCTCTGTACTAAGAGAAATTACTGTGTCATTAATAATGATGACAGTTTAGAGTCAACACTTTCTGCACACATCTTAGGAAAAAATCTGAAAGTGTAATACTCATGGGATATCCTGCAAAAGCAACCTAGTTTATCATCTTCTCAATATTCACATGCACATTTGTTTGTGATGGGGCAAAGGGCATCTCAACTTCTTGATATCTTGTTCTAACGTTCACCATTGTACTGCAGCGTGGTGCAAATATAGCAAATTATTCAGCAAATGACTTAATCAAGAAGAGAAGTTATCAGATAATTGACATGAAAAGAGATTTCAGTAGCTGAGTTACATATAGGTCATTGTCTATGGATGATGCTTACCAACTCTATATTTTTTTCAGCAATGACTGGAGAAGATCCAGTTTATGTGGGTGTACCCTGCAAAACAGCATGTGTGGATGTACTCTGCAAAACCGCTTTTGTGGGGGGACTCTGCAAAACAGTCTCTGTGGGTGTACTCTGCAAAACAGATTCTGTGAGTGTACTCTGAAAAACAGCCTCGTTGGGGATACTCTGAAACAGCCTCTGTGGGTGTACTCTACAAAACAGCCTCTGTGGGTGTACTCTACTAAACAGCCTCTGTGGGTGTACTCTACAAAACAGTCTCTGTGGGGGTACAGTATAGAGACTGTGTAATACTCTGCACATTTTTTGGGTGAAAAGAATGAGTAGAGCATCAAATAGGGGACATAGCTGTGGTGCTTCTGGTAGTAATGGTGTAGCTACTGCAGGTAGAGGATGTGATCAATCTGTGCCTGCTACACTCCCAAATGATACACCTTCCTCTGCTGCACGCAGGTGACAGGACGTTCTGCGTAATTTTATAGGCACGAGTACCGCTAGATGAATGGTGAGGCCAGAACAAGTAGAAGTGTTTTTCGATTGAATGGCTGAGAGTGCCTCCATTCCTGTCGCTTTGTCCCCCACCCGGACACCTCCTGAAAGTACATAGTTTGCATCTGCGGCCAATGGACATCTGCCTTCTACCTCATATCGTTGCAAATCCAAATCAAGCAAGCAGTCTGAGCCCAATAATGCAACAGTTACTTCTGCTTTTTGGCCCTGCCCCACAAACGGAAAAGATTGAGTGCACTGATGCCACAATCACTTGTAAAGAAACCACTGGATCCATAAGTGGAGGAGGACATGACTTGGGGATGGGCGGACCTTTAACTCCTGCAGCTTTTTAGCAAGAGTGATTTTGCTTTAAGAGTAAAGGTACTGCCACACTAAGCTATCCCGCTAGCGATCTCGTTAGCGTTGCATACTAATGAGATCGCTAGCGGGATTGTTTCTATATCGCTAAATGCTGCCGCATTTAGCGATATAGTTAACGACGCTATCGCCGTTAGCGATCTTCTTAACGACTTTAGCGGTACAAAAGTACCGCTAAATCGCTAAGAAAAGGTGCCACACAGCGATTAGATACTTACCCAGCGGGAGCGCCAGCGATGAAATAGGGTCCGGAACGATTCCAGCGACGAGCGAGATCACAGCAGGAAGCTCGTCGCTGGCAGCTGCCGCACTGAACAACATCGCTAACGGGATCGCTAAATAGTGACGTTTTTTAGCGATCCCGTTAGCGATATTGTTTAGTGTGGCATACCCTTAAGAAGCACAGTGTTTTTGTGCCTTGTGTGTTATTGTGAGGAGGGAGGGGCTTACATAGAAGAGGAAATCTGGCTCTCTCCCTCTTTCTTTCACAGGATAAACTGGAGGAAGCATGTCTGCAGTTTCAGGGAGTATAATACTGGGGTTGTCACCTCACATTACAGATGATAGGAGCACATTCACCTCACATATCATGTACTAGTGTAGTATCAGCTCCTACATTATATATGGGATCAATATTACCTCAGAAATTCTTGTAGCTTCCATGTTCCTCATGAGCTTGCTACATTTTCCACACACACACTGCAGAGGGCAACTCCTGTGTGACCTCTCTGCAGACATGTTTGATATACTACTCCACATTCACCTCAGATATTGTGTACTAGTGTAGTATCAGCTCCTACATCATATATGGAATCAAGATTACCTTAGAAATTTATGTAGCTTCCATGTTCCCTCTTGTGCTTGCTACATTTTACCTCACACACTGCAGAGGCAGCTTTTGTGTGGCCTCCCTGCAGACATGGCTGTTATATCACATTACCGGTGGATTATACAGTCTTCATGAGATCTGGGTATATGCATGATAGAACATAGCATTGACATATACAGTGTCTGCCATTACTATGGTGGAGCTGGGCAGTCACATGTACTAGAGACACTGGTGAGAGGGGAGCAGTCGGGGGATGGTATATGTATGATGAGAGGCTGCACTTCATGTTGGTGCTGTGTATCCTATTATCCCCCCTTTCCTATTTATGGAGTCTGGTAACCTGTATTTGGCATCATTTCTGCTATATACTGATGATGCTGTGTGTACAGATCCAGTGTAACCAGGTTACTCTCACTATATATGTGGTATCTGTGTAAAGGCTCCATCCTTGTGCTGTATACTTATCATGTATACAGAACTGTGGTACAGGTATGACTCCTCACTCTGCTATATACAGATCATGCTGTGTATAAAGATCCTGTGTCTCCAGGTTAATTTCCTGGCTGTACATATAGTCTGGACATGACTTCCAGCTCAGTACTTTATTTCTGAAGCTATGGCAGCCTTTAGTCCTCTTATGCTACATGCTGTCCTGCTTGATATATCCATCCTGTTTCTGTATATTGTCCCCCCTCATATGTTTGCAGGATCGGTGTATATTCACCAAGTGCTTATTTTATATTACCTAAGATGGTGGATAGCACAGGCCTGAAGGGGTTACATGGAACTTTACTATATATGTTTTATCATATGTAAAATGAATGTTTGGGGAGTAACTCAGCATATGGCAGGGCGGTGAGTGGGCACTAATAACGCAGCATTTGGCGGGCAGTGAGTGGGCACTCCGAGTGTGATGCTGCACCTTGCTCTGGAGAACATATCATGGGCCCATTTTTCAGCCCTGTCTCTTGTCTGTTGTATGTATATAGCGTGACGGACTGGGATACAGAACTTGCAGTTTTCTGCACATACACCTATGGCTGGGGCAGATTGTACTATACCTACATATTTCATTTCTTACGATTTATGTACAGCAGGTGATTAGAGAGCCTGTCTGTAACTGCTGTAGAGGAGCAGGCGGCTTCTTTTTATTTATTGTTACAGCATATAACACAGCATGTGGTGAGCTGTATTTCTTGCTACATGTTCACAGACTTACTAGAGGAAAAACCAAATTTCACATGCCACAAATGCAAGCTTGTGTCCATGTTGGAGGAAAAGTTGCGAAATCTAGAAGAGAGGTTATCTACAATGAAGATCATTAAGGAAGGTGAAGAGTTCTTAAGGTACTGCCACACTAAGCTATCCCGCTAGCGATCTCGTTAGCGTTGCATACTTATGAGATCGCTAGCGGGATTGTTTCTATATCGCTAAATGCGGCCACATTTAGCGATATAGTTAACGACGCTATCGCCGCTAGCGATCTTCTTAACGACTTTAGCGGTACAAAAGTACCGCTAAATCGCTAAGAAAAGGTGCCACACTAGCGATATATACTTACCTAGCGGGAGCGCCGACGAGAAAATAGGGTCCGGAACGATTCCAGCGACGAGCGAGATCACAGCAGGAAGCTCGTCGCTGGAAGCTGCCGCACTGAACAACATCGCTAACGGGATCGCTAAATAGTGACGTTTTTTAGCGATCCCGTTAGCGATATTGTTTAGTGTGGCATACCCTTTAGACAGAGCAGAATTATCTCTTCATGGTACAGAAAGAGAAGAAATTCGAAGTGCACCTGAAGAAACAGAGGAATGGAAGCATATGACCAGAGAAGCAGGAGGATCAGGAGGCAGTCAGCACCCATATTGCTGAGGAACCAGTACCAGGCTCTCACACAGGAGAATGATGAAGAAATACATCAGGATAAGACTTTGCCCACAAAGAGCAACCTTGTACGCCCTCAGAGTCCTCCTGAATGGAGAAAGAAAAATGTTGTGAAGAAGAAACGGAGAGTTGTGATCATGGGGGATTCCCTGTTGAGAGGAACAGAGGCCGCTATTTAGACCGGATATAACCTCAAGAGAAATGTGCTGTCTTCCAGGTGCAAAAATGAAAGATGTGTCTGACAGAATATCAGGACTCTTCAGACCTAAAGATGACTACCCATTCCTGCTAATACATGTGGGGACAAATGACACCACAAGAAGTGACCTGGAAACCATCTGCAGTGACTTTGAAAACTTAGGTAAGAAAGTGAAAGAACTGGGAGCGCAGGTGGTCTTCTCTTCCATCCTCCCAGTGGACAGCCATGGAACAAGGAGGTGGAATAAGATTCTGCAGGTGAACAACTGGCTACGTCGATGGTGCCGTCAGCAAGGATTTGGATTTCTGGATCACGGAGTGAATTAACTATACGATGGACTACTTGCTAGAGATGGGGTGCACCTTACGAAGACTGGAAAACATGTATTTGGAAGTCGCCTTGCTACACTCATCAGGAGAGCTTTAAACTAGAACAGTGTTTCTCAACTCCAGTCCTCAGGACCCACCAACAGGTCATGTTTTCAGGATTTCCTTAGTATTGCACAGGTGATAATTTTATCAACTGCTCAAGCATTAATTCCGTCACCTTTGCAATACTAAGGAAATCCTGAAAACATGACCTGTTGGTGGGTCCTGAAGACTGGAGTTGAGAAACACTGAACTAGAACAATGTGGGAAGGGAAGCAAAAGGCCAGAAAAATCCATACACCTGACAAATGCTATTGAGAACTCGGCTATTAGAAGTGGAAAGGAAGAACGAAGACAAAAAAATCTAAATAATAAAAATATTGGAGGAAGAGAAACCAATCACAAACTAAAATGTTTTTATACAAATGCACAAAGCATGGGCAACAAACAAGGAGAATTGGAACTACTAACGCAGGAGAAGAAGTATGATGTCATTGGAATCACTGAAACTTGGTGGGACGATACACATGATTGGAATACAAGGCTAGAAGGATACAACTTATTTGCAAGAAACAGACTTGATAAACGAGGAGGAGGTGTGGCATTGTATGTTAGAAAAGCGTATATCTGCACAGAGATTGAAGCTTCAGAGACTGAGAGTTCTGTGGAAACTGTTTGGGTAAGAATACAAGGAGCGAACAATGGAAAGGACACCATTGTAGGCATTTACTACAGGCCGCCTATGCAAGCTGAAGATTTGGATGAACTCTTTATGCATCAAATGGCCAAGTTCACCAAAAAATATGACATAGTGGTCATGGGAGATTTCAACTATCCAGACATTTGTTGGGAATCTCTCTCAGGCAAAACTAACAGGTCCAGGAAATTCTTATCCTCTCTTGCTGACAACTTTATCTTCCAAAAGGTAGGGAGAAAACAAGGGGATCTGCTACATTGGATCTAATCCTTATAAACAGGGAGGAAATGGTTGAGGAGGTAAGAGTGGCTGGGACCCTAGGAGGTAGCGGCCATGCTATTTTAGAATTTTGGATAACTAGAGGAGGAAGACCTGTGAAGACTCAGACTTCAAGGTTAGATTTCAGAAAGGCAGATTTTAAGGGACTCAGAAAGAGAATCGGAGGGATCCAATGGCTGGATATCCTTAAGGACAAAAATGTCCAGGAAGGATGGGAAATCTTGAAAAATGAGATTCTCAAAGCACAATCATTAACAATTCCGAAAAGAGGGAAGAATAGGAAGCATTTAACTAAACCAGGATGGATGAACAAAGAACTTAAACACATGTTAAAAAGGAAGAAAGAAATGTATATCAAATGGAAAGAGGGAGGCATAACTAAAGAAGAATATAATGATGTCTGCAGAACCTGCAGGGCAAGAATCAGATTAGCTAAAGCTGACAATGAATTAAGGCTTGCAAGAGATGTCAAAATCAATAAAAAGGATTTTGGGGATATGTCAAAAGTAAAAGAAAATTCAAAGATGCTATAGGATTTTTACAGGATGAAAATTATGAAATGGTAAGAAAGGATGTTGAAAAGGCCGAACTTTTAAATTCCTATTTTGCATCTGTTTTCGCTCAGAAAGGAAATGTAACATCAATTGATCTTCACTGTCCTATTAAGGGAATAGAAGAATCCAGGATATCTATAAACAGAAAAATAGTGAGGAAACACTTAGCTAACATAAATGAATTCAAGTCTCCAGGTCCAGATGAGTTACACCCCTGAGTAGTGAAGGAGATAGCAGAAGAAATTTTTGAACCACTCTCCATAATCTTTGAAAATTCTTGGAGAACAGGAGAAATCCCAGAAGACTGGAAAAGAGCAAATGTTGTTCCTTTCTTCAAAAAGGGGAAGAAGGTGGACCCAGGGAACTATAGGCCGGTGAGTCTGACATCTATACCAGGAAAGATCTTTGAACAAATTATTAAACAACATGTATGTAAGTACCTGGACAAGAATGAAGTGATTAACCAGAGTCAGCATGGGTTTGTAACTAATAAGTCATGTCAGACTAATTTAATTTCCTTCTATGACCGAATCACTGACTGGGTGGATCAGGGAAATGCTGTAGATATATTATATCTTGACTTCAGCAAAGCATTTGACAAAGTATCTCACACAATCCTTATTGAAAAAATGACTAAGTATGGAATGGACAAGGCAATTGTTAGGTGGATACATAACTGGCTTAGTGATAGGACCCAAAGAGTGGTAGTAAATGGCTGCACATCAAGTTGGAAGAATGTATCAAGTGGGGTACCACAGGGCTCTGTCTTGGGCCCTGTATTGTTCAACATCTTTATCAATAATTTAGATGAAGGAATTGAGGGTAAACTGATTAAATTTGCTGATGACAAAAAGCTAGGAGGGATAGCTAATACTAGAGAAGAGAGAGAGAAGATTCAAAAAGATATAAATAAACTGGAGCAGTGGGCAGCAACTAACAGAATGGTTTTTAACAGGGAAAAATACAAAGTACTTCATCTGGGAAAAAAAAAATGAAAAAAGCGTATACAGAATGGGAGGACTAAGGCTAAGCATCAGCACATGTGAAAAAGACTTGGGTATACTAATAGATCACAGACTGAACATGAGTCAACAGTGTGATGCAGCAGCAAAAAAGGCAAATACAATTCTGGGATGTATTAACAGAAGCATACAGTCTAGATCACGTGAAGTCATTATTGCCCTCTACTCCTCTTTGGTCAGACCTCATCTGGAATACTGTGTCCAGTTTTGGGCACCACATTTTAAAAAAGACATCAACAAACTGGAGCAAGTTCAGAGAAGAGCGACCAGAATGGTGTTCGGTTGCAAACCATGTCCTATGAGGAATGGTTACAGGATTTGGGAATGTTTAGCTTGCAAAAAAGAAGACTGAGAGGTGACTTAATAGCTGTATACAAATATCTCAAGGGCTGTCACATTGTAGAAGGATTATCTTTATTCTCATTTGCACACGGAAAGACTAGAAGCAATGGGATGAAACTGAATGGGAGGAGACACAGATTAGATATTAGAAAAAACTTTTTGACAGTTAGAGTGATCAATGAGTGGAACAGGCTGCCACGAGAGGTGGTGAGTTCTTCAATGGAAGTCTTCAAACAGAGGCTGGACATACATCTGTCTGGGATGATTTAGTGAATCCTGCTTTGAGCAGGGGGTTGGACCAGATGACCCAGGAGGTCCCTTCCAACTCTACCATTCTATGATTCTATGATTCTATGACAGCATTGCCCATCACTGTCTATATCTGACCTTATGATGGGATATTTTCCATTATCAACTTGTAGTATACCTTGGTTGTAAACATGCATGGTGTTTTCATCCTCATTTATCCCACATCTTGTGCGGTTTTGGGGGTCATTGAAATTGGTTAAAAATTGGTCTGGGATCCATTGGGATATGGATTCTTCTTTTTGGAAGTTAACATGGTTCTAAATCTGGTGAAATGTGGAGGGGAGTTTAGGCAAGGGTTTGTTGGATGCCCAGGAAGTTTAAGTGAACATTGGAACCCTTGTGGTAATGGTGCTCGTGAGCCAGTGGCTGGGAGTAAGTGTTGGTACATTTTATGTTCACTTTATGTTTGGTAATCACCAGATTTTGGAGCTTCAAGGACTCCTCCAGCATGTTAATGTTATTTATGCTTTGATGTTTTATTGTATGTTTGTTTTAATAAAAACATGAATTAATAAAAAAAAGCAGTTATTTGTTTTTCCTTTTTTAGTGGGTTCTTGAAGTGATCTATAATTTGGTCAGTAGAGGTAACCATCTCAAATATGGACCCCTGGTTAGGGGGGGTGTTCATCACAGTATGACCTGCTGGTTTGGAGGGGTAACCATCTCGGGTATGGCCTCCTGGTGTGGAGGGGTAACCATCTCAGGTATGGCCCCCTGGTCTCCAGAAACATTTATATCTCATAAGACCCTGTCAGGGTAAAGTCCCTGATGTCATGGCAATCATATTTTCCATGCCTATAGGATAAATTGTCTCCTTCAATCCAGGAACAGCTGCTGGAGGGGAGAAGAAAACAAGGTAGGCATGCTTTTCAATACAATCTGTAGCTTCAAGGATCCTCTCTTTTTCATGTAACTTGAGAATGCTGAGTCACGGTTTTTGGCCGGGGTCAGACAAGTGAGCAACTCGCACGAGTCTCGCATGTCAATATCCGGCACTGCCGCCGGCACTCGTGACCGGAGCGTTCAGCTGCATAGAAATACATGCAGCCGCACGCTCCTGTCCGAGTGCCAGCGGCAGTACCGGGTATTGACATACGAGACTCGTGCGAGTTTCTTACATGTCTGACCCCGGCCTTTGACTGTTTATATTGACCAAATCATGTTTCTTTCAAGGTTGTGATCTGGACAATGCAGTAATCTAGTGCATTAAACTGAAGAGCAGTGTACCTAATCTGGGTGCCCTTGAGTCAGTGGGAGCGACTAAGGGTAAAGTAATCAAGGGCTTTAACATGAAGGGCAATATGCCTATTCCTGGAGCCCTTGAGCTGGTGGGAGCAGCTTAGGGTATAATCAAGTGCACTAACACAAAGTGCAAGATACCTATTCCTGATGCCCTTGAGCCAGTGGGAGCGGCTAAGGGTAAATTATGTGCATTAGCACAAAGGCATTATGCCTATTTCCGATGCCCTTGAGCCAGTGGGAGAGGCTAAGGGTAAAGTAATCAAGTGCATTAACACGAAGGACAATATGCCTATTCCCGATGCCTTTTACCCAGTTGGAGAGGTTAACGGTAAATGTTATCAAGTGCCTGAAAAACAATTAACAATGGCATGGCAGGGTTATATATAAAGCCTTTGTAGACTTTTTCTGCTATATGTTTTGTTAAATTACTACGTTCAAATATTATGAATGTTATTTCATGGTCGGTTATACTGTTAATGTTATATTGTTTATAGTTTGTTATATTATGTTTGTTTATGTTATATTGTGTATATCTTTTAATTACTCCCTATTTATAATATCTTTCTCTTTATATATACTCATCACTTTTCGGGTAGTGATAGTAAGTGGGTTTAAAAAATTATTACTGCACACCACAGCTACTGTACATAATGGTTGTTTCTAGAACTAAAATCTGTGACTTGGTGAATTATTAGAGCTGGCCACAGTACATGCAGTATAATAGTAATTGAGGCATGACAGATGTCATTATACAGGTATTCAAATTGTGACTACCATCTTTATTATGGTTTACTTTCCACATTCCCCATTATGGGATCCTCATTGCAGGATGTTTAGCGACTGTTATTTTGCTTTAGTTATTGTATTATCGATCATAACTTGGTAGAGTGGCATTGATAAAATTAATCTGTCGTATCCCTGGAATTTTGTTACTTGTATGCACAGTCTTTCCATACCATGTAGAACTGGTTGATGGCTTTATTATGCTTGGTTGATGGGGGTCGAGTCCATGTAAGGTGTCAAATGGCCTCGCTGGTGGCGGTTTAGGAGTCAGGTGGAAGTTGCAGACAAGTCAGGTGGACTCATTTTAACTAACAGAGGATGTAAAACCTCATAGTGGTGAATGGGCTTGGCTTTGGTTGCCAGCCTCAAGGATGTTGTAATGGTAATGTCATCTGGGTGGGCACAGTGGTTAAGCACAGGAGTAGGGATAATAGGGTCATTGATGCCCTGAAAGTTTACTAGCTCTGCTTGAATGGAAAGCCAGTGCATGCCGCCCCTTTATGGCTGTCTGTCCTGGTGCTGTATCCCATATCCAAAAGTCAAGAAACCACTGGAGCCATAAGCGGAGGAGGACATGACTTGCGAATGGATGGACCTTTAACTGCTGCAGCTTTGTTGGTATAGTGGTGTAGATTTTTAGCAAGAGTGATGTTGGTTTAAGGGTAAGTAGCACAGTATGTCTGTGCCTGGTGTGTTACTGTGAGTAGCGTGGGGCTGATATAGAAGAGGAAATCTGGCTCTCCCCCTCTTTCCTTCACAGGATGAACCGAAGGAAGCATTTCCCGCCCTCCCGCCCTGTTTATATTCATTGTCCTAAAACATTTTAATTATTGCTTGTATGATGATGAATGCTTTATTGTATTTTTAAAATTTCCATTGTATATTTTGTAACAGGTTCAATTTTGTCATGGCTATAAAGAGTTAACAGCATTAAACTTCTAAGCCAAAGGGAAGGGCAATCCTTCAGCCATGGTTCCCTAGAGGTTTCCTCCACAGGTTTTTTTTCCTCTCCTGAGTGCTGTAGGATGACTCTTTGTGAGTCGGAGGTTTGCCATATTTAGTCCCTTTAATGCTATTGCAGGGACTTATAGTTTATAAGTTTACAAAAGTGATTTATTTAAAAAAAAGCCAAAAGTGTCAAATCTGACTTTGAATTTATAACCGTCACAGCTTTGTGGTTTAGGAGTCAGGTGGAAGTTGCGGACAAGTTAAGGTGGACTCATTTTAACTAATACAGGATGTAAAACCTCATGGTGGTGAACAGGCTTGTCTTTGGTGGCCAGCCTCAAGGACGTTGTAATGGTAACATCAATCAGGGGCGGGCAGAGTGGTTAAGCACAGGAGTGAGGATAATAGGGTCATTGGTGCCCTGAAAGTTTACTGGTTCTGCTTGAATGGCCCCCAGTGTGTGCCACCCCTTTATGGCTGTCTGTCCTGGTGCTGTATGTCAGACAGCTGGCGATATCACAGTACTCATGAATCCCAATGTACTAGATCTTCACCTGACTTCTACTGTGATTGTTTTAATCCTGTGATTAAAATAAAGCTGTGGCCATTTTCGCAAACAAAATAATGTGTTCTGTGTATTTATTCTGGTGCCGAGGTTTACTGTAGTTATAGTGGTTTTAAGATGGAGTGGGTGTCCGTCCCATATCCAAAAGTCATGTTGAAGTATGAGTACATGGGAGGGGTAGTGTAAATGGTCAGGGGAACACAGCAGCACAACTCTGATGCCGAAACAAAAGTTCCAACTGATGTGGCTTTTTACAGTGTTCAGACTGGAAAGGAGGGCAGACGTGAGGAGTTGGGGGAAGATGATGAGGGGTGATGATGAGGTCCTAGACCCCAATGGGGTCTAGGCCATCCAAGTGACATGGCAGTTCAGAGTAAGAGGTGGTTTTCACGCTGCTTCAGCTCCACTGCAAAAGAGGGAGCAGGGTGTGAAAGCACAGCGGCTGGCCCATAGCCAATACGTCGGCATTGTATTAACGAACTGAATACACCAAATACAGCTGAAAGGTACTCTCTGGCATGGCATTTCTTCAGGCAATATGCTGAAGACAAGACACAGGTGGTTTGCATACTGCATACTGTGCTGTCAAAGCCTGAAGCGGGGCATAAATATTCAGGCAGCATGACAAGGTATCTAAATGCAAAGCACGAGCTGCAGTGGGGTACACTCCTGAAAAAGCAGGAAAGATTTAACTCTTTCACTCTCTCTTCTGCTCCGGGCTAGGCCTCTTCCTCCCACTCTCTCGAGCAACAGGGCCACCTGCCTCCCTGAAAAGAGAAGAGGTGACAGCACCACCACCAGCAGTGTCACCGACCATCTCCACACAATCCCATGGAAGCGTTCAGCTGTCCATCCCCTAAACACTTGAAAGAAAGAGAAAGTACTCTGTACCCATCCGCTAGTCCTGGTCTTGAATGCCAGCATTTCAAAATGTACGTATGTCCTTTTGAAATGCTACCATTCAGGTTGGTGGAGAAAGACACTTAAAAATCTTATGCCGGTGGATGTCCCACAGTACGTATTACCCAGCCGACACTACTTTTCCAGGCGGGCCATCCTTGCCCTGCACAAACATGTTGAGGACAAAATCAGGTGTGCTCTGCATGACGCCATCAGAGGCAGAGTCCACATAACCACTGATGCGTGGACCAGTAAGGGCAGCCAGGGATGCTATATCTCCCTAACTGCCCACTGTGTAAATCTAGTTGTGGCTGGGCCTGAGGTGGAAAGCATTTTGCCGCATGTCTTACCACCACAAAAGATTAAATGATAAGTAGGAAAACACTGAACATAAAGGTCATAACAATTGTTAAAAAAAAATCATAAAAAATGGGACAAAAATGGAGATATAAAATGTAATTTTTTATTGAGACAATGCATAAAATTGGTAAATAATGGCACTAACAGCACACAGACAGTGCCAGCAACCACAGAACGACCGTGTAAAAACAACAAAAAATGCAAAAATTAAAGAGCAAGGACAATATGATACAGGATAAAGAAAACAAATATAACAAAATTCTAATAATGTTATCAAATATTGCAAGTGCAAATAATCACCATTGTCCTCAAAAAATGATTATACAAAATGTATATGGAAGTATATGTTAACCTAGAACACAGATGAATCCACAGGTATACCCACAATTGAAATAAAAATAAAACTGTAAAAATATATATAAGTGTGCCAAAATAATGTGTGGCCAGTGAAAAATAATGGATACCAACAATATGCAATATGCAAATCCACAAAAAATATAGTGCTAAAGGAAAATTAGATCATATTGTGCTTTATGGTAACAAAAAAATCACATTGCTAAGTGTAATATTACTTATATCCACATGTGTGGGGACGAGGTGCAAGAGAAAAAACATTAACCTGGCATGACTGATAGGCCGGGATCACACATGCGAGAAACACGGACGAATCTCGCATGTGAATTCCTGGCACTGCCGCCGGCACTTGGGAGCGGAGTGAGCGGCTGCATAGAAATACATGGAGCCGTACACTCCACTCCGTGTGCCGGCGCCAGTTCTGGGAATTCACATGCGAAACTCGTCCGTGTTTCTCGCATGTGTGATCCCGGCCATTAGGGGATTATCTGTGCAGTCTGATAAGTGGCTGTATGGTCTGGTAAGTGGCTGCGGGAAGTGGCTGTGCCCCAAGCAAACAATTTTTTAACAATTGTTATGACCTTTATGCTTGGTGTTTTCCTACTTAGCATTGTGTCTTGTATCTGAATGGTCTGCCATTCATCCTTTAAGCACGCATATACACATATATAATAATCCATCTTGATATTATTCAGTTTGTAGTGTTTATGTTTGCTTTGATTTACTGTGCTTTTTTCACCACAAAAGATTGCTGAATGTTTCTCTTTCTATGTTGCCTCCTCCTTCTACTCCGCTTCCTATACCTCCTCCTCATCCAGTCAGAGTAAATAAGGCTGTGTTCACACATTCACTATTTGCGCAGTATTTTACATCAGTATTTGCAAGCCAAAACCAGGAGTAGGTGAAAAATGCAGAAGTGGTGCATATGTTTCATTATACTTTTCCATGATTGTTTCACTGCTGATTTTGACTTACAAATACTGATGAAAAATACTGACAAAATACTGAAAGTGTGAACGTGGCCTGACACCTGCACAACCAACTTCAGCACAGTCAGGGGGAAATGACAGCAGGCTGTTATGAAACTCATCTGTTTTGGGGGAAAAATCCCACACCACACAGGAGCGGAGGATGCAGATCAAACAAGAGACCTATGAGTGGTTGGTGCTACTGAACCTCAAACCCAACCTGGTGGTGTGTGATAACGAGCGAAATTTCGTAGCAGCTCTGGGCCTAGCCGGTTTCATGCACATTTCTTGTCTGGTACATATGCTAAATTTGGTGGTACAGAGATTCCTGGTAAATTACCCTGAGATATCAGAGGTGCCGTAGAAAGAGGGGGCTGTCTGTGCAGCACCACTATTGCCCTTCTCACCCTGCTGCTGCTCACATTTCTAGGCTGGATAATCACTTCTGCCTTCCCGTTCACCACCTCACATGCGACGTAACTGCAAGGTGAACCGCCACCCTGCTTATACTGAAGAGATTGAGCAAGCAGCAGGTGGCGATACTGGAGTTTCATGTGTAGCATGCACAGGTAAGTCGCTCTAAGGAACAACACCACTTCACGACCAATGATTGGACCTCCATGTGGGATGTGTGTGCTGTATTGTGCTGCTTCAAGTACTCCACAAACATGGCCAGCGCTGATGATGCCATCATCTGTGTTACTATCTTACTTCTATGCCTCCTTGAAAAAAAGCTTGAGGCAATGACGGATGATTTGTGGCACAGGAGGAAAAGGAGGAGGAACAGAGACCGCTCACACCATTATCTGGACTGTCGTCCACACATTGCTCAGAGTAGGGGCGGACATATCATTGGTGCAACCTGTGCAGCCGCACAGGGGTCCAAGAGTTGAGGGGGCCCATTTATACCTCCAAAGCAGGTGCAATTATGCATTTTTAGGAGATCTTGGGCTGCAAAGGGCCCATGTATTGTACTTGCACAGGGGCCCTTTTCTGACTTTGTCCGCCAGTGACTCAGAGGGTGGGTTCCTGCACCAACAGGTATACAGCTGTTCAGACAGGAAACAGTTTTGGAGGATGAGGATGAGGAATCGTGTTCACAGCAGGGTGACATTGAAAGCAGATCATGGGCATCACTGGAGCATGAATAGGGGGATACAGAGGACACATACAATACACCTTCCACTGAGGACAGCTTGTTGTTGCCTCTGGGCAACCTGGCGCACATGAGCGAATACATGCTGCTGTGCCTGCGCAATGACCGTTGAGTTGCCCAGATTTTTACCAGTGCTGATTGCTGGGAGGCCACGCTGCTGGATCCCCGCTACAAAGACAACATTCCATCCTAACTTATATCACTAGTGCGTGATCGGAAAATGCGGGAATCACACGCTGGTAGACACAGTACTGATAGTGTTCCAATCTGACAGCGGGAATTCAGTGGAAGCAGAAGGCTTAGGACTAGGAGGAAGTCACCAACTCAGCTGGGACACTGGCAGCAACTCAAAAGGGAGGCTTAGCCTAGCCGAAATGTGAAAAACCTTCCTTAGCATGCCACAAAATCCAGCACCACCATCTGATAAAGTCCATATAAGCAGGAGGCAGCATTTCAACCATATGGTGGAAGAGTATGTGGCCACACGTCTTCACGTACTGAGTGATGGGTGTGCCCCCTTTAAGTTCTGGGTCTCCAAATTGGACACATGGCCTGAGCTTTCCCTTTATGCCTCGGAGGTGCTAATCTGCCCTGCAGCAAGTGTACTATGGGAACATGTGTTTAGCATGGTAGGGGGTCATCACAGACAGGCACATCCACCTGTCAACACCCAACGTGGGCAAGCTCACATTCATTAAAATGAACCAGGCTTGGATCCCATAGAACTTGGCCATACCTTTGGCTAAATAGAAAAGTATACCAGCTGTGCCCAGCCATTGTTATACTCCAGCACAGTTTTTCCTTCTATTTGCCATTTCCAATAATTTGGACCCTCCCCAAATAGAAAAGAAAGCAAAAAAACAAAAAAATACACAAAAACAGTGTTGGCTACCTCCTCCTCAAGTGCCTCTTCCACATCCACCGCCATATTCACATCCTCCTCCTCCACATAGGCCTCCGCTGCCTGGTTCAAGACTATTATTTATTTATTTATTATTTATATTTATTATTTATTTTTTTATTTTTTTCTATGTATTTTAAAGGGATTTCCATGAACAAAGTTAATTTAATCAATAAATATTGGAATTATAATAATTTCCACAATTGTAAGGAAAAAAAAATATACAGACATAAAAGCACGAGATCACAAATAATTTTTTCTTTAAGGGAAAATGAAATGTTTCATCTCACAAATAGAATAATTTGAGATCCCATGTTGTCTTGTCTGTATACTCTCTTTTGCTTTCTCCCCTGTCCAGGAGCTGTGGTATGATCAGACCATGTCCCTGCACAGTCAGAAACAGCAATTACACAGTACACGGCAGGGGCACATTTATAAGATTATCTCAGCACAGGAACATTTTTTTAAACACATCAAATTATGGATTTAATTATTACTCTAAGATGTATTGATTAAAATCAACTTTAAAATTACCTTTGTCAGTGGCAAAAGCTGTTTAAATCATTTCCCTATCCATATTTGTTTGCAGGGCAATTGTCCTGCTCTTACTCCTCTTTTGCCTCCTTTTGAAGCCCCCTAGCCCTTACTACAACCATTTTACAACACCAAAGTTCAGGTCCCCATTGACTTTTATGGGGTTCGGGTAAATTTCTGGTACCCAATCCAAACTTTGAACTGCAGTTCAGTCGAACCGACGAACCTGAACATCCACTCATCCCCATTTACTACATTACCTGCAGGACAATGGGCTTTTAATTTTGGTTACCACTATTTTAATTTCATGGTTGGGGCAGGGGAGTGTAACTGGGTGTGGTTTTAAGAAAGGGATGTGATTTTCCTTAATGCAAACCGGGAACCTATTTGAATCTCGCATCGGGACTAGAAATCAAATACTGAGTGAAAATTAGTAATTTTTGGAAATAATATAACAATGGATGTTTTCTTCCATTTTAATGCACAATGGGAAGTTAGTAGTGTTGAGCGATACGATAATGCAAATATCGGCTATCGGCCGATATTAGCTCTATCGGCCTTTCGATAATTAGTTTCGATATTTTCGTCATATCGGATACCGGAATCGGATTTGTCACTGTCACTGTCAGTGTCCGTCGGTCGGGTCTGTCACTGTCAGTGTCCGTCGGTCGGGTCTGTGAGGAGTCAGCGGCACTTACCCGGCAGAAGATCTCCGGCGGTCACGTCCTGGACTGCTTCATGGCCGCCATCCTCTTCTCCCCGGCGGTCACATGCAGTTTCTCGCAATAACTGCAGTGACTGCTGGGTAATCCCGGCCGTAAAGCAGTCAGTCCGATGACGTCACCGCCGGGGAAGCAGGTAATCAGCTGTGCTGCGCCGGGATGTCAGGCTCTGCCTGTCATTGCGATGTAGCAGAGCTGGATCGTCGTGGGACAATCGTTACTATGGACTGCGTCGGACAGGTGGTATACTGTTGGTTTGTTTTTTTTCTTTTTTTACAGGAGATCGATGGCGTCGCAGGAATGAGAGTACAATAAAAGAAATGAAAACTGTGTTGTCTCTTTTATTTCATTAAAATACTTTTTTCTTGCTTTGTCTTTTTTTTATGCATTTAATAACTTTGGGATTAATAATGGATCGGTGTCTTATTGACGCCTCTCCATTATTAACCGGGCTTATTGTCACCGTGCAATCAACGGTGACATTAACCCCTTATTACCCCGCTTGCCACCGCTACAGGGCAAGTGGGAAGAGCCGGGTAAAGTGCCACAATTGGCACATCTTTTGATGCGCCAAATGTGGGCCTGCTGTAGCCTGGTATTATCAGGCTGTTGAGGGCCAAAATCCATGGGCCTTGACAGTCTTTTAATACCAGGCCGCAGCAGTCTGCATTTTACTTGGCTGGTTAACAAAAATAGGGGGACCCCTACGCCGTTTTTTTTTCGAGGGGATCCCCTATTTTTGTTAACCAGCCAAGCTAAGCAGACTGCTGTGGCCTGGTATTATCAGGCTTGCAAGGTCCATGGATATTGGATCCTTACCAGCCTGAAAAACCAGGCCTCAGCGGTCTGCTTCATCTGGCTGGTTAACAAAAATAGGGGGGACCCCACGCCAATTTTTTTCGAGGGGATCCCCTATTTTTGTTAATCAGCCAAGATATGCAGACTGCTGTGGCCTGGTATTATCAGGCTGGCAAGGTCCATGGATCTTGGCTCCTTAACAGCCTGAAAATCCAGGCCTCAGCGGTCTGCTTCATCTGGCTGGTTAACAAAAATAGGGGGGACCCCACGCCATTTTTTTTTCAAAGGGAACCCCTATTTTTGTTAACCAGTTCCCTCTGACGTCACTGATTGTGTCCCTGGCTGACCTGAAGTGAAAGTGGAAAGCAATCAATTAAGCTTTCCACTTCCTCTCCTGTCAGCCAGGAGAGGAACTCATTCATTTGGGGGTTTACTGTGAGGCTGCAGCATTAGCTGCGGTCCCTGCAGTAAACATTAACCCTTTCTGAAGGATTACACCGTGGGACCTGACTGTGCATCGGATTGGTAAGAATAATTTTGCTTTATTATTTTATTTTTATTACAGGAAATGGTTTTAGCAGGAAAATAAAATATGGTCAAAAACTGTGTGATTATTTCATTAAACTTCTTTTTTATTAAAGTGTGTGTGTTTGATTTTTCTTTCATACAATAGGATTATTAATTGATAGTTGTCTAATTGACAGCTCTCAATTATTAACCTGGCTTAAAGTGACCTTTCAATTGCAAGGTCATTTTAACCCCTTATTAACCCATTCGCCACCGCTACAGGGCAATGGGAATAGACGGGCAAAGTGCCAGAAAGGGCAAATCTAATTAGAGATTTGCCCTTTCTGGGGTGTCTGGGGGCAGATGTTAGTAGCCGGGGGGGGGCCAAAAATAATGGTCCCTCTCTGGGCTATTATTATCTGCCCCACTCACTGGCTTTGTCTGTCCGGTTGCGAAAATAGGGCGGGAGCCCACGCATTTTTTTTCAGCAATTTTACACCTCATATATATATACATGTCATTAAATTTGTGACACATATATATATATATATATTTATATTTATAGTTCATACACTTCTACATAGTATAATAGCCGCTAATTCAATTGCCGGCTTTTGTGAAAATGCAGAACCCGACATGAAATGACACTTGGTTTACATAGAGTTAACCATGTCTTTTCATGTAGTTTGATATCTGATTTGCACAAACAATTACATGAGTGTAAGTGTGCAAAGTTTCACACCTGTAGGGGTTAATTAAAGGTGTAAATTCGTAGCAAAAAAGTCTGTTTTTTTTACAACGAATTTACACCTTTAATTAACCCCTACAGGTGTGAAATTTTGCACACATAGACTGATGTAATTGTTTGTGCAAATCAGATTGCAAACGACATGAAAAGACATGGTTAACCCTATGTACACCAAGTGTCATTTCATGTCGGGTGCTTCTGTCTTTTCACAGAAGCCGGCTTTACACGGCAATTGAATCAGAGGATATTTTACTATGTAGAAGTGTATAAACTATACATATATGTATATATATATGTCACAATGACATGTATATATATATATATATATATATGTATTCTATGTGTGTATATTTAGTGTTTACAAGGAAATAAAGGTTTTTTTAGTTTCAATATTTTGTTCCCATAGACTTACATTGGACTTCCGGTATCGGAATCGGATATCGCCGATATTTAGTGATATCGGCGATACAATTTCGATACGATATTTTTAGATATCGAGCAATATCGCTCAACACTAGAAGTTAGTGATATACAGGTTTGAGAATTAAAAGCATGCAAAGTAAGATCACATGGTTAATCAGATAAGTAGGTGTCAGCTTGACCCAGCTGCTTAGCCAAAGATTTTTCAATTTTTTTTCTCTATTTTTTTTAGCTGATCTGGAGCAAAGGTTGCCAATTACCTAGGAATGAAAGCAGAGTTGTAAAGATCAGCTCTAAGCTGCCACCTTTCATTACAGTCACCCCACAAGCAGGTAAAATATCAAGTATTATATAAAGATGTTAGTATATTGTGTGTTCATTGTATATATCATCCAGTGATTTTAATCATGTTTTCTTTAAATTTACTTTTTATTCAAGAAATATATATATTGTGGTATATTACAGACATACACCGGCTTAACAGACAAATTCTAATTTTATAAATTTACAGGGTTCTATTCATCAAATTTGCAAAATTGCCTGTACCTCTTCATGAATCAGAAGCGTCTAACTTCATCACATCTAGTCATCAAGACCAATAAGAACAATGCCAATTTTGATGAATCGGGCCCACAGTATATACAGTACTTTAATTCTACCATGAAATATCAGAGAGTTTTTTTTACCTTTACTTTTTTTGATGCAGAGCTCATAATACAATCCACAGACTTTGATTCAAACAAGACAATCCTGAGCTGATTGGTACATTGTTTTCTGGGAAAAGGTTCAGCATGAATTGTTTTTCATTCATTGAAATCTCTAGCCATTTTGGCTTATGAGTTTAGTGCTAATGAGAGATGTGAAAAGTCACAAAAGTTGGAGATGAGCAGAAATTTAACCACTTTTGGCAATTTCACTCTTGCGCCACATATCTTGCTCCAATCTTACACTCATAAATCTTTTCAATATATGATTTATTAAGAGACTAGGTCTTATTTTTTACATCAAGACATTGCTGATCCTAGAAAACAACAGAGGTGTCAGGATACCGAGCTGAGGATGAGGATACTGGGAGCACAAAAAACCGGACTAAACATTGGACTAGGGAAGCGCAAATCAAATCACTCATCTCTAGTGTAATCCACTTGAGAAGAAAATTCGACAACATAGGAAAAATACAAAGGTGTTCCTGTCTACTCCTTCCATTCAGCTAAGAGGTAGCAGATCTTTTAAAATTCATATTCGCTGACTTCACTAAACTTTCCCACCAAATTTGATTTTCAACAAATAAATTTGCACATGACATATCTCAATACTGTAACACTTGTAATTACTAGTAAAATATATATAGGTGAGAGGAGAGATAGAGAGAACCCTGCTGACCATAAGAGCTTCCCCTTTACAGAAGAGAGAAAGAGGACTCCGCTGACCATAAGAGCTTACACTCTACAGGAGAGAGAGAGGACACCACTGATCATAAGAGCTTACACTCTACAGGAGAGAGAAAGACCCCACTAACCATTAGAGACTACACTCTACAGAAGATCGAAAGAGGACTCTGCTGACCTTAAGAGCTTACACTCTACAGGAGAGAGAAACGACCCCGCTAACCATAAGAGCTTACACTTTACAGAAGAGAAAGAAGACCCTGCTGACCATAAGAGCTTACACTGCACAGGAGAGAAGACCCCGCCAGGGGTGGGATTCAAATTTTTAACAACAGGTTCTGTATTTGTGCGTCGTAAAACCACACCCATTTTAAGCCACACCCATTTTTAAGCCACACCCATTTTTAAAACCACACCCATTTACACACACCTTTTCCTCAAACATATAAGTAGGGGCACAGTCAGTTCAAAAACAATAAATTGGAATGAGATCAGAACAGTGCACATTCTGGCTAGCGGCTCTCCTGACCCGAGTGTGACAGCTGCATATATTTCTATATATATATTTCTATGCAGCTGTCTCACTTGACTGACCGGCTGGCTAGGCTGTGCGCTGCATTCTGATTGAGAAGTCTCTTTCTAGTCTCATACTGAACTGAAGATTAAACTATAGTATTATGTAGCTGGGACTTACAGTTCTACCTTCTATCCAGAAATACAATATACAATAATTAGTGATGAGTGAACGTACTCGGATAAGGTGTTATTTGAGCATGCTCGGGTTCTAACCGAATGTCTTCTGCATGCTCGAAAAATATGTTCCAGTCCCCGCGGCTGCATGTCTCATGGCTGTTCGACACCCGCAACACATGCAGGGATTGCCTAACAAACAAGCACATTTGCTCATCAATAATAATAATAATGTATTTATTTCTCTAAGGATAGGGTCACACGACCGTATTTTGTCTCATCCGAGAAAATCGTTCCGATTAAGCTAATCACACTCTGATCGGAGTTTGATCAGAGTGTGCTCACAGCGTGCTCCGATTTTCGCGGATGTGGAGAAGGTGGAAATAAAAAGTTCCCCATCTTCTTCATTCTGTAAAGCTGTGAAAATAAGACTGCACTCAGATGTCATCCGAGTGCAGTCTGATTTTTTTTTTCACGGACTCACTGATTTGCCTGGCTGAGTGCAATCCCATAATCGGATGCAACTCGTGCGTGCTGCCATTTTTTCTTCTGTCCAATAATACGATTGTTTGGATCAGCCTAAAGTCGATACTACATAATATCTGAATAATAAACGTGTGTCTAATATCTAGACAAATGGGGAGATGCTGGGACTTATACTAGTGATTGTAATAATAGAACATAATTATTGTGTTACCTGCAGTAATCTCTATAGATCAGATGCCAATATGAAATGCTGGGACTTACAGTTCCCCCACCACCATTGCATGTACAGTAACTAAGGTACGATATAGGTATTACTGTCATCTTTATAAAGTAGACCGTATAAAAAGCCGCAGGATGTAAATGTGACTCTATACACCTGGGTACATACAAGTGGATTGCAAGCTTCTCGGTAATAATGTCTAAGAAGGCACCAGGATCTGGGAGCTGGTGGTCTGTCTCCAGCTGGGTGGCTTTCTACAGCTGTGCCCTATAGACAGCTCTGAGCATAGACCTCAAGCTCTCCAGAGAAGAAGACAACGCAGGGGGCTAGAAGAACTGCTCTTCCATGGAGGCCTTACTACTCTGACCGGCGTCTATCTATCATAGATAGACGCTGGTGAGACCACCTCAGTCCACACAGACACACTCCTCCAGCTCCACTCCAGGGCCCAGGCAGCGCCACAGCTCAGCTCACACAGTACCTCTCTCCTCTCCGGCTCGTGACTAAAGAAGATGGCCGCGCCGCTACCCAATCGCCGCACTGCAGAGATCAGTCCGCGGGGGCCGGGGCTGGCGGTGTGTTGCGGTGCTGCAAGCTGGCTGCAAAATAGTACCGGACATGGGCGTACCCAGGATCAAAACTAGGGGGGGCAAGCCAATGTCGCATCTTATACAGGTTACATCATATACACTGTACATTATACTGCATATTAGGTATGGAGCATTAGAACTGTTGTATATTGTATAATACAGCAGTGTATGCGACACTACGCTGTATATACCATATATTATACATGGCAGTCGCGCTCATGTCAGGAGCGGTACCAGCAAGTCTGAGGATTGCAGTGCGATCCTCGCATGAGTTATACGGCCGTCTGTCTATGCCCTTGTTATAATAATACTGAAATATTAATCTATTATTAAAGTATTAAGGAGCTCACAAGTAAAAAAAAAGCCCCCTACCTCCCCTGTCCCCCACCCACACCCCAACAGCCCATCGTCTCACATGCACCCCTTAGTGTTCTGTCCCACTGACCCCACAATACCCCCATCCTCTCACATGCACCCCTCAGTGCTCTGTTGCCCCTCCCCACTTCAGTCCCCACAATACCCCCATCCTCTTACATTCAACCCCAGTGACCTGTCCACCCTCCCTCACAATACCCCATCCTCTCACATCAACCCCTGTGCGCCAGCCCCCACAATATCCCTATCCTCTCACATCAACCCCTGTGCGCCAGCCCCCACAATACCCCATCCTCTCACATTAACCCCCCCAGTGCCCTAGCCCCCACAATACCCCATACTTTTACATTCACCCCAGTGCCCTGTACCCCTCCCCCACAATACCCCATCCTCTCACATTAACCCCCCAGTGCCCTAGCCCCCACAATACCCCATCCACTCACATTAACCCCCCCAGTGCCCTAGTCCCCACAATACCCCATACTCTTACATTCACCCCAGTGCCCTGTACCCCTCCCCCACAATACCCCCATCCACTCACATTAACCCCCCCAGTGCCCTAGCCCCCACAATACCCCATACTCTTACATTCACCCCAGTGCCCTGTACCCCTCCCCCACAATACCCCCATCCACTCACATTAACCTCCCCAGTGCCCTAGCCAACACAATACCCCCATCCTCTTACATTCACCCCAGTGCCCTGTACCCCTCCCCCACAATACCCCCATCCTCTCACATTAACCCCCCCAGTGCCCTAGCCCCCACAATACCCCCATCCTCTTACATTCACCCCAGTGCCCTGTACCCCTCCCCCACTGTACCCCATCCTCTCACATTCCCCCACAGTGACCATGACATGCCTGAGCAGAATGAATTTAATAAATTCCATCCCCTCTTACCATGAAGCTTGCAGGCAGTGGCTGAGGCAGGAGCAGGAAGTGTCCAGTGTCTGCACACAGAGGGCACTAGGACCCAGTGTGGCTGAGAGGACCAGAGCCTGGGCAGAAAGTGAAACTACAGCTGCTGCAGTCAGGAAGGAAGGAAGGAGCTCCTCTGGTGAGACAGCAGCTCCGTGCACTGCGCACACTTACGCCCATGGTACCGGATAGCCGCTCTGATTCTCCCCGGTTCGGGGAACCGGCTGCTTTTTGAACAACCAGTTCCATCGAACCGGGGAGAACCGGCTGAATCCCACCCCTGGACCCCGCTGACTAAAAGAGCTTACCTTTTGCAGAAGAGAGAAAGAGAAATAGGGAGGACCCGCTTATCATAAGTGCTTACACTCTACAGAAGAGAGAGATGACCCCGCTGACCACAAGAGCTTACACTCTACAGGAAAAGGAGAGGACCACGCTGACCATAAGAGCTTAGCCTATACAGAAGAGAGAAAGAGGGGGGACCCACTGGCCATAAGAGCTTAAACTCTACAGGAGAGAGAAAGTGAAATAGTAAGGACCTGCTAATTATAAGAGCTTACACTCTGCAGAACATAGAGAGCGGACCCCACTGACCATAAGAGCTTACACTCTACAGGAGAGAGAAAGAGAATGAGGGAGGACCCGCTAATCATAAGAGCTTACATGCTACAGAACAGAGAGAAAGGACTCCACTGACCATAAGAGCTTACACTCTACAGGAGAGAGAGAGGACCACGCTGACCATAAGAGCTTATACTCTACAGGAGAGTGAAAAAGAAAGAGGGAGGACCTGCAAATCATAAGTGCTTACACTCTACAGAACAGAGAGAGAGGACTCCACTGCCCATAAGAGCTTACACTCTACAGGAGAGAGGACCCTGCTGACCATAAGAGCTTACACTGTATAGGAGAGAGAGGACCACGCTGACCATAAGAGCATAGCCTCTACATAAGAGAGAAAGAGAAAGAGGGAGGACCCGCTGACCATAAGAGCTTACACTTTACAGAACAGAGAACTCCACTGATCATAAGAGCTTGTGCTCTACAGAAGAGAGAGAGGACCATATTGACCATAAGAGGGAAAGTGAAAGATTGATGACCTGCTGACCATAAGATCTTACACTCTACGGAAGAAAGAGAGATGACGCCGCTGACCATAAGAGCTTGCATTCAACTGGAGAGAGAGACTTGCCCAGTGACTCTGTAAATGGAAAACAACTCTGCCGTACAAAATGTGCTCCTCTGGGGACCGCTGATCTGTGATGGCCCCGGTACTGACCACTAGAGTTGAGCGAAACAGGTCAGTCAGATTCATAAGTAGCTGACTTTCGCTAAAATGGAGTTTCGCCGAGTGAAACCTGACCATAGCGTGAAGTGGTCGTTGACCCGAGCGCCAAGTCAGTTTTCCCATAATGCTTGCAGGCACCTTTTTTCAGCCAATGAGCAAGAATGTACACTGTGGGCAACGAGATGACATAGGCAGCATCCACCACCATCTTAGAGAAGGGCATTGCAGTGATTGGCTTGCTTTGGGGGCATCATAGTGGCTATAAAAGCCCTGACCGCCGACTGCCATTTTACTTCTGCCGACCTTAACAATAGGGAGAGGTTGCTGACGCTGTTTATCAGTAGGGAGAGAGTTAGGGCTGGAAAGAGAAGTTCTTCTGTGCTTGTGCTGATAGCAATTGTGCTGTACAGTTAGTGTGCAGTGACGGGGAGGATTTTCTTGTGTGCAGCAGCGCTTGTTATTAGGCTGCCTGCCAGTGACAGGGGAGGATTTTCTTGTGTGCAGCAGCGCTGGTCATTAGGCTGCCTGCTAGCTGTATTGCTGTGTGTACACTGCTGTGCAGACTGCTTTATACACAGCACTAATAAGTTATTCTTTTTTTCTGCACAGTTACCGAGCGTTCATTTTTTCCCATACAGTATAGAGCTGTAGGCTCCTCACACACTACCGTGTACCGGATGGGATCACGGACAAATACATGTGTGACTCTGGAAATATATACGGAAATTTACAATTTTCCCCTATACTATATACACCTGGTATCTTGTGATACAGTACCCTTTTTCTGCTTTTTATATTCTGGTCTGATCCATACTGATTTGTTGAAGGATCTACCAATCATGAGATATTGTGTAAACAGCAAGGTAGAAGTACAGACTTAAAATATAACATTTATTATATGCCTTTAAAAAGAACCAATTGGTTCAATAAAGTTGCAACAATTACCATAAAAACCAATTATATCCTAATTACCACTCTAAATGTGAAAAACCTATTAAAAAAGTCTATATGAGACTCGACTCACTGATGAACACACGATTGGGATTATACGGATCAATCTGTCATGTCTCACAAATACAATATAGAGACCGCAGATCAAGTATGCTACGTATATCACAGTCACCTATTCTCATTGATATATCAAGGTAGATCAAATTCAATTTTCATGTGTACATTGAAGATAATAACGATTGGGATCATACAGATAAATCAAGGACAACTGCCATATCCCACATATATAATATCACAGTCACCAATTCTCATTGATGTACCAAAATAGGGTCATGTCCCATAAAGTTCACATGCATATTGTACTTATTAATTGCACATATCAAAATAAAGAATGATCTCACTACTCCTAGATATCCACCGTTACTTCCATCGATGGGGGAGGCTTTTTGATAACACCATACATTACCCCTGACCTTGTGGATATATGTGGCTGCAAAAGCTGAGCAACTCCCGACGCGTTTCTCTGGCTAGATCATCAGGGAGAGTTATACCATTTCATATCAGCTGTAAAAGTAGAAGTCACCCATAGTACTTATAATCAAGCGGGTGCGCGCCGCTGCACCACGTGGGTTCTTAAATAGAACGCCGAGGTGATCATACCATGACGTCATATCCGGTGCGCCGTATCAATGGAACGCATGGATGAGGCGCAGACGTCATTTCCTCACCTGTCCTAATGAATTGGGAAAGTACCAGGCATCACATGACCTATCATGTGATGTCACATCCTGGATACCGCAGCGATGTAAACATTAAAAATATATCTATCCCATTCGCTCATGTCATGTCGTTATTTGAACTAAATGATTTCTATTTCATGCTGGCAATGTTCAAAATGTATTCATTTCACCACTGGGGATATATAATAGAATATTTGACAATTGTATTTTGATATCATATTGATCCATAGCGAATGTCACCTGTTTATACTTTTTAGGATATCAAAAAGGGGGCTATTATATCTTATTCTTACAAATGCCCACAACAAATATAGAATAGAATTTATCATACCAACCACACCATTCCTTAGTTGATGTTCCTACTAGTCAACCAATATATACTGAGGCAACCACTACACCCTTTGTTGACCTCTTCTATGAACACTATTTATTAAGATTAATATCCATATGGACAGGTTATGAATAATATACAACTATAAAACCCCATATTTGAAGGTGATACATTTGAAGACATATAGATAAATGCCAGCATTACCAATAGACATAAACAAGTAAAGAATAAGTGATCAAGATAATGTGAAAACTCATATTGTTGTTACCATAGCTAGACTAGTCTTTTTAACAAATTTAAGGATCAGGAACCCTAACACAATTTTGCTGAACGTTCAAGAGAACAAGTCCTTTTAAAGGACATTGGTAGTCAATTGAAAAAAGGGTATCAAATGCTGTAGTCATAATTTATGCATTGAAGAGGACAGAGGAGATCAGGTTTAGAGGGGGAAACTAAAAAGGCTATAAAAACCGACAAAACCCTATAAATGCCTACTATACCCTGCCTGTCAGTGGAGGTTGGCACCCTAGAAGATTCGATATTGGCGCCCCCACTCCTCGACGGCTGATCCTATAAGGCCCTATAAAGTCCTTATTTTAGATCTAATATACGTGTGGGAAACAGAGTTTACAATAATAGGAAAGCGATAGGCTGAAGAAAATGTGGAATAAAGATGGGAGGCATATCATGAGGGAGGAGGAATCTATGTGATATAATTATATATCAAGATCTACACAAAGCAATTAAATGTCAAGGTCTCATTGAGACCCCAAGGTTGTTGTATTTTTAACCGAAAAAATCCACTTCGCTTCACATTGTAGAATCCTCCTATCCCAGTTGACACCCCTCTTTGGTGCTCCTATTTTATCAATTCCAACAAATTTGAGTCCAGTAGTTTCCCCCTCATGTTGACTAGCCATATGTCTAGCTAGAGGTGTGTCTCTCTTCAGGGCTATATCTCGAAGATGTTCACCTACTCTTCTCCTGAACTTTCGAATCGTCTTTCCCACATATTCCAAATTGCAGGGACAAGTGGCCTTGTAGATCACACCCCTCGTTCGACAGTTGATAAAATGACGGATTTCATAATTTCTATTCATGGCATTGCTTCTAAATGATCCACCTGTAGACAAAAACGGACAAGCTATACACCCACTACACTTAAAACAGCCTTTAAGATTGTTAGTAAGCCAAGTTTCTCTCTTAGGGGGATTAAAATGACTATGTACAATTATATCCCCTATAGATCTTCCTTTCAAAAAGGTAACCTTGGGATATTCTCCCACCAGATCTCCAATGTCCTCATCCATCTGCAATATGGACCAATGTTTCTGGAGGATTGAACGGACTTGTTGTGCTCCAGAACTGAAAGTAGTAACGAAACGACATGTAGGGGATTCATTTCTGGGCTGTTTAACATTCAATAGCTGTGTCCTGTCCAAGGTCTTAGTGTCATTATACGCTTTACGTAGGACCCCATCCGGGTATCCTCTATTCAAAAATCGCTGTCTCAAATCTGCTGCCTGATCCTGATAATCACTTTCTGAGGAACAGTTTCGTCGTACCCTCATATATTGTCCTTTTGGGATTCCTTTTTTGAGGGGGGTCGGATGGTGACTTTCCCATCTAAGAAGGGCATTCGTAGATGTCGGTTTTCTGAATATCTTCGTATCGATATTCCCATTACCAGTTTTTTTTAATATTTATGTCTAGAAAAGGCAACTTATACATGTGATGCTCAAAGGTGAAAGTCCCAATTGATTGACATTTAGTTTGGCCACAAAGGCCTCTAAGTCCGGAATGCTCCCATTCCACACCAAAAAGACGTTGTCAATATATCTTGACCAAAAACCAATTTTTTCACTTTCCTCAATGTAGAGATCCCCAAATACTAGTTTCCTCCCACCAGCCCAGGAGCAAATTAGCATAAGATGGCGCACATGGACTGCCCATTGCTGTGCCCCTGAGCTGGTGGTATAGGCTGCCGTTGAAGAGGAAAAAGATTTTGGTCAGACAAAATTCCAATAATTTTAGTACAAAGGCATTATGATCCACGCATTGTTGGCCCATCCTTTTTAAGTAGAATTCCACTGCCTCTAGGCCATTTGTATGGTTAATGGAAGAATACAATGGCTCTACATCAATACTACAAAGGATGGACCCAGTCTCGATATTTAACCCCTCTCTGACATTAGACGTACTATCCCGTCCATAAAACCCGTGCCATTCTGACCATGGACGGGATAGTACGTCATAGGCGATTAGCTGCGCTCCCGGAGGGAGCGCAGCTAATCGCCGCCGGGTGTCAGCTGATTATCACAGCTGACACCCGTGACTGTGTGTCAGGAGCGGTCACGGACCGCTCCCGGCACATTAACCCCTTGCACACCGCAATAAAACATGATCGCGGTGTACTGGGGGCACAGGGGAGGATCGCGCAGGCAGGGGGCTCCCTGCGCGCCCCCTGAGACCCTCAGACCAGCGCGATGTGATCGCGCTGCTCTGAGGGCTTCCTCCCTCCCAGGACCCGGATCCAAGATGGCGCTGGGGTCCTGGAGGGAGGCGGCTTCCTCAGTGCCTGCCGAGAGCAGGCATGAGGAAGCGTCCTGCACTGCCTGTCACATCGCTGGTGTGACAGAGTGTTGTGCACACTGTCACACCAGCGATCTGATGAAATACAGTGATGTCCCACCCTGGGACAAAGTAAAAAAGTAAAAAAAAGTAAAAATAAACATGTGTAAAAAAAAATCCAAAAAAAAAAAAAAAAAAAAAAAAATATTCCCCAATAAATTCATTACTTATTGTAAATAAAAAAAATAAAACAATAAAAGTACACATATATGGTATCGCCGCGTCCGTAACGACCCCCCCTATAAAACTGTCCCACTAGTTAACCCCTTTTGTGAACCCCTTAAAAAAATAAAAAATAAAAACGAAGCAAAAAATCAGTGCTTTATCATCATACC
>JARQOD010000001.1:41794537-41837759 GCA_033576555.1 Oophaga sylvatica | reverse complement strand
AGCACAGAGACTCTGAGAGAAGTCTAGCCTAGGCTAACCTAGAAGTTTTCAGTCACCTCAGAGGATGAAGTGAAGAGCAGAGACAGACCTGCTTAGAGAGTGTTGTGAGCGCAGAGAGCGCAGAAGAAAGTGTGCAGTCTAGCACACGGAGCAGAGCTCAGAAGAGAGAGTTCAGCTATTTAAGAAGGAACCTGAAGTCTGCAGCTTGAAACTTAGTTCACACGCGTGAGGCTAGTACAAGTGGAAAGAAAGCCACTCCAGCCTAGTCAGAACTGAGTCAACCGAGTGCAGTTCAGTGAGCAAGCGTGCCGACGCTTTGAGAGCGGTGAAGAAAGAGAAGAAGCAGTCCAACATCTGCTAGTGTGTGATAGTGTGAGGATCCGAGTAGGACGAAAGGCGAGTGGAAAGCAAGTGAGGGACAGAGGAGCTTAAACAGCTCATCCCCATCATTACAAGCGGACACCGGGTCCGAACTTACTGGAATCTTCACGACTAGTAGGAAATACCGGAGACCCTGCGGAACTACAAGTCTCAGGGCCCATAAGTGTTGATACGTAACAGGGTCAGGAAGATGGGAGTCTGGCAGGTACCACCATCATAGACTGTGTTCTTTCAAGAGAAGGCCCTACCACAAGGTCAGCCGGGCATAGAGTTGGAGACAGACTCAGACCTAGTTTCACACAGGTCAGAGACTCACATTATAGAAGTAAGGAGGCCCTACACCTACTCAGTGGAGGGAAACTGGATGTGCACCCTTCACCCTGCAGTACCCCGGGATGTGCCAGAAATAACATCTTCAGTAAAGGTACAGAAAGAGAGTTCTGTGTGTGTGTCCACATTATTACTCCTACGGCCGAACTCCCCTACTCCATCCTGCACCCCTACACACTCATCTACCCTGAAGGACCCAGCCTTACCTGTGGAAGGCTTAACACCTTGCTGCCCAATACCAACCCTTCAGCGGATTTATACAGCAGCGCTGGTCACCCTGACCAGGCACCACAGGTGGCGTCACGAACATCCTACAAACCTTTTAATCCCCTGTAAATATCCCACATTTTAAAGGTGAGCCCCAGGGCCACGGACCGAGCTGCAGCTACCGTGACATCCCCCATAGAAGTGAACGGGCTCGGTGCCGAGTACCCCACAGCCCTGGCGGGCGGCTCAGGAGCATCATGAATTGTGGTATGTGTTAAAGGGGCCCACTGAGACTCTTTCGCCCGGGGCCCACGAAAACCTGGAGCCAGCCCTGCCCCCCCCCACAACTTTAGCCAAATAACCCACAGTTTTCAATGCGGAACTATTATTATAAAGTAAATTAAGGTTGACAAGCTTAAGTAGTAAGAATTGATGTCGTTGGCACTGAAATGGGCACTGTAGGTGTGTTTACTGTCCTCCACTCCCTGCCGACTTTGCTTCCCCATTGACTTGCATTGGGTTTCGTGTTTCAGTCGGACCTTCAACTTTTTCCGATAGTCGGCCAATTTCATTCGACTCGACTTTTGTGAAAGTCGGGTGGTCCGAAACCCAACTCGACCCTCCCGGAGGCAAAGTCGCTCATCTCTACTGACCACCAATATACAAGGTTTGATAATCCACTAGATGTCATAGCTGCAGAGGATTTTGGTGAGGCCCATGTGGCAATGCAAAATGTTACTTATTCTCACATGTTTCAGAAGTGGGAAATCGTGCCAGGCAATTTTTTTTCTTTTTTGCCAACAGTGAATCAAATCTCAAAATGTTCATCTATGCGTGGAATCCCAGATTTCAGAACATTTGACTTAAACACGATCCTCCACGGATCGACTGAGTCATCTGTGGTAAGAGACCTCTTGGCAAGTCAAATCCTTCTCTTATAACAATCATCAGTCCCTCTTGCTTTTAGACTTCCTAACTAGTCATTGCACTCCTAACCTTCCCAAACTTTTGCATATTTTTTTATAATCCATGCTGTCCCTGATATTTTCTTTAACCATTTTAGTGCCACCAGTCTTGCAGGGACTATAAGAGCAATGGCACTGGAGCGATGGATACTGGTTATTTTAACACATTTCCTGTTCTTAGTCCATTTTAAAAAAAATCTCTATGGCACCTTTAGTTTTGCAACATATACTAATTACTAGCTTATATATTACAATGCGTGCTGAAATCCTTGTATAATATGAATTGAGATTATCAGTTGTCTGCAGGTTTTTTGTCCCACTGAGATCATATTTTATCATTATATTCCCTATGATGACATCTTGATGAAACATTCCTCCCTCTACTAGTATTTTGGTTCCCATGCTTCTGTTAAAGGTAAGCCAGCAGCATTGCCTTACACTCCATGGGGCTGCAACACAGACCCATTGTTTTTCCTCCTTTCAGGAAGTGGATTGAGAACAATCAAACAAGAGGACAAAAGTGCCCAGGGCAACGGTAATTCTTGATCTGATTTCATTTGGGGAAAATTCAGGAAGTCAGCAAAATGCATGATTTAACATGTGTACATGTCTGTTCTCCACTCTGAATGCACAAAGTATTTAGTGATCTCTAAGCCACCTCCTTATCGCTCAGTGATCATGTCATAAGAAATAAGGTCATTTGATCGCAATCAGATAATTCTTCAACCATGTAAGTAAGGGCACACATTATTCTAGGCTGGACCAACATTATAATTATATGCAAATATCAGTCAATGAATGGAAAATTAAAAAGGTTGTGCGATATGTTTTTTCGTAAAAAAAAGTTGACTTGCCTGTTTTACATGTCTCATACTTAAGTGTTTCATGAAGCTATTTTTTTACCTTTGTCACCTTTGTTCGCTACAGTATCTTTGTTCTCCACCAACCGTTAACAAGTGGAACAAACAGTTGGAAAGATGGTAATCATTATAAACAGGGAGGAAATGGTTGAGGAGGTAACAGTGGCTGGGTTCCTAGGAGGTAGCGACCATGCTATTTTAGAATTTTGGATAATTAGAGGAGGAAGACCTGTGAAGACTCAGACTTCAAGGTTAGATTTCAGAAAGGCAGATTTTAAGAGACTCAGAAAGAGAGTCGGAGGGATCCAATGGATGGATATCCTTAAGGACAAAAATGTCCAAGAAGGATAGGAAATCTTGAAGAATGAGATTCTCAAAGCACAATCATTAACAATTCCGAAAAGAGGGAAGAATAGGAATCATTTAAGGAAACCAGGAAGGATGAACACAGAACTTAAACACATGCTAAAAAGGAAGAAATTAATGTTTATCAAATGGAAAGAGGGAGGTATATCTAAAGAAGAATATAATGCTGTCTACAGAACCTGCAGGGCACGAATCATATTTTCTAAAGCTGACAATGAAAGCAATAAAAAAAAGAATTTGGGGATAAGTCAATAGTAAAAGATAAGTCGAAGATGCTTTAGAATTTTTACAGGATGACAATGATGCAATGATAAGAAAGGATGTTGAGAAGGCCAAACTTTTAAATTCCTATTTTGCATCTGTTTTCTCTCAGAAAGGAAATGTAACATCAACAGATCTTCACTGTCATATTAAAGGAAAAGAAGAATCCAGGATATTTATAAACAGAAAGATAGTGAGGAAACACTTAGCTAACATAAATGATTTCAAGTCTCCAGGTCCAGATGAATTACATCTCAGAGTACTGAAGGAGATAGGAGAAGAAATTTTTGAACCACTCTCCATAATCTTTGAAAATTCTTGGAGAACAGGAGAAGTCCCCGAAGACTGGAGTGTTACGGATCTGCAGCTAAGGAATAGGACAGGAGGGAAAGAAGCTGACCCTGCACTGGGTCTAGACTCGATCCCTACGAAGGGGAGGGTGACCTATTCCTTGAGAATAGACCCACTGACGTTTCCTAGTCTAGACTCGAGCAAAGACCTGAAGGAGGGGGGAATTGGATCCCTGAAAGATCTAGGGACTGGGAACAAAACACTGGTAACCTCCTAGCAGGGAAATAGATCATGCTGCAGAAACAAAAGGAAAAAACAAAAAGACTAAGCAAGAAGAACTAGAGTTCCCTGAACTGCTCAAAGTAACACAAAGCTATCAAAGCTCCTAGCCAGAACTCAAGCGGATTAACACTGATGTCCAGCAAGGACTGGGAGGCAGGTGCAGGGTAATAAAGGGTGATACAATCACCTGACCAATGACAAGCCCAGCACCAGGGGAAAAAGACCAGCAGCCAGAAACCACAACAAGATGGCGGATGGTCAAACTAAATAGATTCTAACAGTTCCTCCCCTTTTACGAGGATCCTCCGGATCCTCTTGGCCGAGCCTTATTTGGAAATCTCCTGTGAAAAGCCTTAATCAGCCTTGAGGCTGAGACATTCTCAGCTTTCACCCAGGAATTATCCTCAGGACAGAAACCCTTCCAGGGCACGAGATACTGCAACCTTCTTCTGTGCCACCTGGAATCCAATATGCGTGAAATCTCAAGCTCGCCATCCTCATGAATTGGAGGAACAGTCAGCATCCCCTCCTTATCTGGCGTGTCAACTTTCTTCAGTAAAGATACAGTACAGACCAAAAGTTTGGACACACCTTCTCATTCAAAGATTTTTCTGTATTTTCATGACTATGAAAATTGTACATTCACACTGAAGACATCAAAACTATGAACTAACACATGTGGAATTATATATTTAACAAAAAAGTGTGAATCAACTGAAAATATGTCTTATATTCTAGGTTCTTCAAAGTAGCCACCTTTTGCTTTGATTGCTGCTTTGCACACTCTCGGCATTCTCTTGATGAGCTTCAAGAGGTAGTCACCGGAAATGGTTTTCACTTCACAGGTGTGCCCTGTCAGGTTTAATAAGTGGGATTTCTTGCCTTATAAATGGGGTTGGGATCATCAGTTGTGATGTGCAGAAGTCTGGTGGATACACAGCTGATAGTCCTACTGAATAGACTGTTAGAATTTCTATTATGGCAAGAAAAAAGCAGCTAAATAAAGAAAAACGAGTGGCCATCATTACTTTAAGAAATGAAGGTCAGTCAGTCCGAAAAATTGGGAAAACTTTGAAAGTGTCCCCAAGTGCAGTTGCAAAAACCATCAAGCGCTACAAAGAAACTGGCTCACATGAGGACCGCCCAAGGAAAGGAAGACCAAGAGTCACCTCTGCTTCTGAGGATAAGTTTATCAGAGTCACCAGCCTCAGAAATCGCAGGTTAACAGCAGTTCAGATTAGAGACCAGGTCAATGCCACACAGAGTTCTAGCAGCAGACACATCTCTACAACTGTTAAGAGGAGACTTTGTGCAGCAGGCCTTCATGGTAAAATAGCTGCTAGGAAACCACTGCTAAGGACAGGCAACAAGCAGAAGAGACTTGTTTGGGCTAAAGAACACAAGGAGTGGACATTAGACCAGTGGAAATCTGTGCTTTGGTCTGATAAGTCCAAATTTGAGATCTTTAGTTCCAACCACGGTGTCTTTGTGCGACGCAGAAAAGGTGAACGGATGGACTCTACATGCCTGGTTCCCACCGTGAAGCATGGAGGAAGAGGTGTGATGGTGTGGGGGTGCTTTGCTGGTGACACTGTTGGGGATTTATTCAAAATTGAAGGCATACTGAACCAGCATGGCTACCACAGCATCTTGCAGAGGCATGCTATTCCATTTGGTTTGCGTTTAGTTGGACCATCATTTATTTTTCAACAGGACAATGACCCCAAGCACACTTCCAGGCTGTGTAAGGGCTATTTGACCAAGAAGGAGAGTGATGGGGTACTACGCCAGATGACCTGGCCTCCACAGTCACCAGACCTGAACCCAATCGAGATGGTTTGGGGTGAGCTGGACCGCAGAGTAAAGGCAAAAGGGCCAACAAGTACTAAGCATCTCTGGGAACTCCTTCAAGACTGTTGGAAGACCATTTCCGGTGACTACCTCTTGAAGCTCATCAAGAGAATGCCAAGAGTGTGCAAAGCAGTAATCAAAGCAAAAGGTGGTTACTTTGAAGAACCTAGAATATAAGACATATTTTCAGTTGTTTCACACTTCTTTGTTAAGTATATAATTCCACGTGTTAATTCATAGTTTTGATGCCTTCAGTGTGAATGTACAATTTTCATAGTCACAAAAATACAGACAAATCTTTGAATGAGAAGGTGTGTCCAAACTTTTGGTCTGTACTGTACATGAAAAAATGAATTAATTCTCCAGGACAAGGGTATATCTAATCTCACAGCTGCAAAATTGACAACCTGAACCACTTTGAAGGGTCCTACAAATTTAGGCCCCAGTTTTTTAGAAGGGATCTTCAAACATAGATTCCTAGAGGACAACCAGACCATGTCCCCAACTGCAAACAACGCCTCCCTTCTTTTCCTGTCAAAATATTTCTTTGACCTCCTATTCGCCTCTTTCAGATTATGGTGTACATTGGTCCAAACCCTCTCCAAACTCCCAGAAAAACTCTGCTCCTCAGGCACAGGCACTTTGAAAATGGACCGAAAGATGGATGTCTACCTGTACAGCAAAAAAAGGAGAACACCCAACTGAGGCTGACGTAATAATAATAATAATAATAATCTTTATTTATATAGCGCCATCATATTCCGCAGCGCTTTACAGTTTAACAGTTTCAAAACACAAGTCATAAGTAACAACGTTAACAATACAATAATTAAAGCAAAATAAGACGACCCTGCTCGTGAGAGCTTACAATCTACAATGAGGTGGGGAGATACAAAGTACAGGTGTGTATATACAATGGTGCATTTACAATGATGGTCCAGCCATCTTGAGGGAGTGAGGGATGGATGGAGATAGTGAATGGGCTACACACACACACACTTACACAGAGAATGACTTTGATTAGTGAATGTGATAGGCCGCTCTGAACAGATGTGTTTTGAGGGAGCGCCTGAAACCATGCAAATTGTGGATAGTCCTAATTTCTTGGGGTAGAGCATTCCAGAGGATTGGCGCAGCGCGGGAGAAGTCTTGGAGTCGGGAGTGGGAGGTACGGATTAGTGCAGAGGTTAGTCGAAAGTCATTTGCAGAGCGCAGCAGTCGGTTAGGCCGATAAATAGAAATGAGGGAGGAGATGTAGGGGGGTGCTGCACTGTGGAGAGCTTTGTGGGTGAGAACCAGTACTTTGAATTGGATCCTATAATGAATGGGCAGCCAGTGTAAGGACTGGCGAAGAGCGGACGCGTCCGAGTACCGATTAGCCAGATGGATGACCCTTGCTGCTGCATTAAGAATGGACTGGAGAGGGGATAGTCGAGTAATGGGGAGACCAAGTAATAGAGCGTTGCAGTAGTCCAGGCGGGAGTGGATCAATGCTACAGTGAGGGTTTTTGTTGTTTCCATGGTGAGAAAAGGGCGGATTCTAGAGATGTTCTTTAGGTGTAGGCGGCAAGAGCGGGCAAGAGATTGTATATGGGAGGTGAAGGGGAGATTGGTGTCAAACATAACACCCAGACAGTGAGCCTGCTGCCGGGGTGTTATTATGGTGCTGCCCACGGAGAGGGAAATGTCAAATTTAGGGAGGTTAGTAGACGGCGGGAGCAGAAGAAGTTCAGTTTTAGAGAGGTTAAGTTTCAGATAGAGAGCAGACATGATGTTGGAGACTGTGGACAGACAGTCGGTGGTGTTCTGTAGTACAGCGGGGGTAAGGTCGGGGGATGACGTGTATAATTGTGTGTCATCAGCATAAAGATGGTACTGAAAGCCAAATCTGCTGATGGTCTGTCCAATTGGGGCCGTGTAAGAGAGAATAGAAGGGGCCAAGGACTGAGCCCTGGGGTACACCGACAGTGAGAGGAAGAGGAGATGATGTGGAGCCAGAGAACGAAACACTGAAGGAGCGGTCAGAAAGATAGTAGGAGAACCAGGAGAGAACAGTGTCCTTAATACCTAGTGACGTATGATTATTAAGAGCAAACTCGGATAGTGGTTGATATTCCGACCACATCTCCTGATTGTCTGCTACCAAACATCTCAAAAACTGCTCAACGTCCTGGTTCTTCCTTTCGGTCTGTCCATTGGACTCTGGATGATAACCTGACGAAAATGACAAATGAACCTTTAATCTGTCACAAAAAGCACACCAGAAGCGGACCACAAACAATGTCCATGAGAACACCATGGAGCCTGACAATCTCTTTCACAAATGCCTTAGCTAGAATCTTGGCGCAGGGTAATTTACTGAACGGGACCAGATGACACATCTTACTAAGCCGGTCCACAACAACCCAGGTGACAGAAAAACCCTCAGAAACTGGCAGATCGGTGATAAAATCCATAGCAAGATGCGTCCATGGGAAGGTAGGAACCTCCAAAGGGCACAGCAATCCTGCAGCCGGGACATGAGAGGCCTTCGACCTAGCACACACCGTACACTGACGCACCCACTTGATGATTTCTCTATGCCACCCTGGCCACCAGAAACTTTGACCGATTGACTTTCTAGTTTCCGAAATCCCTGGATGACTCTCCAACCGAGACTCATGACATTCAGCAAACAAAGCTCTCCTCAAGGCTTTGGGCACAAATAATTTACCCTACGGAGTGTTTGTTGGTGCAGAATTCTGGGCCTCTAGGATGCTATTCTCCAACTCAGAACCCAATGCTGCTACCACCACCCCTCTCTGCAAAATACATTCCTCCTTCTCAGTATTAACTGCTGGAGAGAAACTACAAGACAAAGCATCAGCTTTAACATTCTCTGTGCCAGGGATATATGTTACGGAGAAATGGAACTGGGCAAAAAACAGTGCCCACTTAGCTTGACGGGCATTCAAACGTCTAGCAGCATGCAGATATATCAGATTTTTATGCTCAGTAAAAACCTGTATCTGATGTCTAGCCCCCTCCAAAAAATGTTGCCAATGCTCAAACACGAGCTTAATAGCTAGTAACTCTCGATTCCCAACATCATAGTTGAGCTCAGTCTCCAAAAATTTTTAGAAAAGAAAGCACAGGGTTGCACGCCATCCTCTCCCTCCTGGGACAGAACTGCCCCCACCCCTACTGATGAGGCATTAACCTCTACCAGAAAAGACTTGGTCTCATCTGTCTGGATCAAAACAGGAGCAGAGCTAAACCTCTCCTTGAGATGCTCAAAGCCTCCACTGCCTAAGTGGACCATTGGACAGTATTAGAACCCTTCTTGGTGAGATCAGTTATGGGTTTAGTGATAACAGAAAAATTCTTTATGAATTTTCTATAATAATTGGCAAACCCTAAAAATCTTTGGACAGACTTTAAACATTCAGGCCTAGGTCAATCCAATACTACCTGAACCTTCACCGGGTCCACCTCAAACCCATCACTGGAGACCAAGTACCCCCAAAAAATCATTTTCTGTACCGCAAACTCGCACGTCTCCAATTTAGCAAAGAGGTTGTTTTCGCTCAAAATCTGTAGAACTTCACAGACTCTCTGCCAATGCGACCCCAGATCAGGTGAGTAGATCACAATATCGTCCAAAAAAAACAATAACACTCCTACCAATCAATGGCCTCAGAATGTCATTAATGAAATTTTGAAAAAATGCAGGCGCATTAGTAAAGCCAAAAGGCATCAGCAGACACTCAAAATGACCCTCCGGGGTATTAAAGGCTGTCTTCCATTCATCACCCTCCTTCACCCGCAGCAAATTATATGCCCCATGAAGGTCAATTTTAGAGAACCACTTAGCTCTGGTTAGTTGGTTAAACAAATCGGGAATTAGCAGCAACGGGTAAGGATTGTGCACAGTGATCTTATTAATCTCCCAAAAATCCAGACACGGTCTAAGGCCCCTATCCTTCTTTTTGACAAAAAAAAACCTATAGTCACAGGAGACTTAGAGGGTCAGCAGCCAAACTAGTCTGTAGGTATTCCTTTAAGGCCTCCCTCTCAGGAATCGTCAGATTAAATAAACAACTCTTAGGGAGTGTAGCACCTGGGACAAACTCAATAGTGCAATCGTAATCTCTAGGTGGTGGTAGAGCTTGCGACTCAACTTCTGAAAATACCTTCCAGAAATCCTGAATGACTTCAGGTAGCTCTCTCTTCACAACAGCAGCAATGTGAACATTACAACATTTACCATAACACCCCTGACCCCAGGACCTTATAATACCAGATGACCAGTCCAGCAAAGGATTGTGCATTTTTAACCAGGGTAAACCCAGGAAGACTGGAACAGGCAATTTATCCAGCACAAACAAGGCAATACAATCCTGATTTTCCATTTTGACAATAAGTGGGAACCCAGTGACCTTTCGAGACATGCACCCATGCTCCAGGGGAGTGTTATCAATCACCACAACAGGAAAAGGAGATGACAATGGTTCAGAATCAAATTTATATTTGTCTAGAAATTGTTGATCAATCAAATTCAGTACAGAGCCACAATCCACCATGACCTGAAAATCAATGGAATGACCACAATAGGTGGAATTACCAGAAGAAAAAACTTCTGCGGACTGTAAAAATGCAATACGAACGGGAGTGTTGCTCCTACTGACCTTTTTTTTTTTTTTCTTACCTTATGCGAACCTTGCATTGCTTAATAAAATGGTCAGTCTTACCACAATACAAGCATGGCCCCTCAGAGAACCTCCTCTCCCTCCTGGGAACGAGAGGACATTGCCCCAAGTTGCATTGGCTCCCCGCTGTCGACGGGGCTATCCTGAGAGACTGGGTCCAGCATTATAAGAGGCTTCTCACCATTCTGCCTGTCTCTCAATCTTCTATCCACACGGATAGCTAACTGCATAGCAGATTCCAAAGTAGCAGGTGCAGGATAAGCAATGATCAAATCTTTAACCCTTTCACTCAAACCTGCTAAAAACTGACTCTTGAGCGCAGGGTCATTCCACCTGACCTCTACGGACCATCGTCTGAGCAGGGTGCAATAGCTCTCAGCATCACCAGACCCCTGTTTAAGCCGTCTGAGCTCTGCCTCAGCTGTGATGACTTGATCAGGATCATCATATAACAACCCCATAGGAGTAAAAAATGCTTCTACTGACATCAAACAAGGATCATTAGGTGGTAACGAAAATGCCCAGATTTGGGATCACTTCGCCACAAAGACATAGTAATTAGTGTTGAGCGATACTTCCCGATATCAAGAAGTATCGGATCGGAATGGGTATCGCCGATACCCAAAAAGTATCGGCGATACCCGATTCTGATACCGCAAATCCAATGCAAGTCTATGGGACAGAAATATCGGAACTAAAAAAAACCCTTTCTTTCCTTGTAAACACTAAATATACACACATAGAATACATATATATATACAGTACATGTCATTGTGACATATATATATACATATATTTATATACACTTCTACATAGTAAAATAGCCTCTGATTCAATTGCCGAGTAATGTCGGCTTTTGTGAAAATACAGAAGCACCCGACATGAAATGACACATGGTTTACATAGAGTTAACCATGTCTTTTCATGTAGTTTGATATCTGGTTTTCACAAACAATTACATGAGTGTATGTGTGCAAAATTTCACACCTCTAGGGGTTAATTAAAGGTGTAAATTCGTTGTAAAAAAAACAGACTTTTTTGCTACGAATTTACACCTTTAATTAACCGCTACATGTGTCAAATTTTTCACACATACACTCATGTAATTGTTAGTGAAAACAATATATCAAACAACTTGAAATGACATGCTTAACTCTATGTAAACCATGTGTCATTTCATGTCGGGTTCTGCATTTTCACAAAAACCGGCAATTGAATTAGCGGCTATTATACTATGTAGAAGTGTATGAACTATAAATATAAATATATATATATATATATATATATATATGTGTCACAAATTCAATGACATGTATATATATATATGAGGTGTAAAATTGTTGAAAAAAAATGCGTGGGCTCCCGCCCTATTTTCTCAACCAGACAGACAAAGCCAGCGAGTGGGGGCAGATAATAATAGCCCAGAGAGGGACCATTATTTTTGCCCCCCCCTGGCTACTAACATCTGCCCCCAGACACCCCAGAAAAGGCAAATCTATAATTAGATTCGCCATTTCTGGCACTTTGCCTGTCTATTCCCATTGCCCTGTAGCGGTGGCGAATGGGTTAATAAGGGGTTAAAGCCACCTTGCTATTGAAAGGTGACCTTAAGCCAGGTTAATAATTGAGAGCTGTCAATTAGACAACTATCAATTATTAATCCTATTGCATGAAATAAAAATAAAACACACACACTTTAATTAAAAATCATTTTAATGAAATAAAGACACATGTTTTTGACCATCTTTTATTTTACTGCAAAAACCATTTCCTGTAATAAAAATAAAATAAAAAAGCAAAATTATTCTTACCTATCCGATGCACAGTCAGGTCCCACGGTGTAATCCATCAGAAAGGGTTAGTGTTTACTGCAGGGACCGCAGCTAATGCTGCAGCCTCACAGTAAACCCCCGAATTAATCTTCTCCTCTCCTGGCTGACAGGAGAGGAAGTGGAAAGCTTAATTGATTGCTTCCCACTTTCACTTCAGGTCAGCCAGGGACACCATCAGTGACGTCAGAGGGAACTGGTTAACAAAAATAGGGGATCCCCTCGAAAAAAAATGGCGTGGGGTCCCCCCTATTTTTGTTAACCAGCCTGATGAAGCAGACTACTGAGGCCTGGTTTTTCAGGCTGGTAAGGATCCAATAACCATGGACCTTGCAAGCCTGATAATACCAGGCCACAGCAGTCTGCTTAGCTTGGCTGGTTAACAAAAATAGGGGATCCCCTCGAAAAAAAAATGGCGTGGGGTCCCCCCTATTTTTGTTAACCAGCCAAGTAAAATGCAGACTGCTGTGGCCTGGTATTAAAAGACTGTCAAGGCCCATGGATTTTGGCCCTCAACAGCCTGATAATACCAGGCTACAGCAGCCCCACATTTGGCGCATCTAAAGATGCGCCAATTGTGGCACTTTACCCGGCTCTTCCCACTTGCCCTGTAGCGGTGGCAAGCGGGGTAATAAGGGGTTAATGTCACCGTTGATTGCACGGTGACAATAAGCCCGGTTAATAATGGAGAGGCGTCAATAAGACTCTGATCCATTATTAATCCCAAAATTTTTAAATGTTTAAAAAAAAGACACAGCAAGAAAAAAGTATTTTAATGAAATAAAAGAGACAACACAGTTTTCATTAATTTTATTACATGCTCATCCTGCGACGCCATCGATCTCCTGAAAAAAAAAGAAAAAAAAACAAACCAACAGTATACCACCTGTCCGACACAGTCCATAGTAACGAGTGTCCCATGATGATCCAGCTCTGCTACATCGGAATGTCAGGCAGCTGCTTACCAGCTTCCCCGGCGGTGACGTCATCGGACTGCTTTACGGCCGCGATTACCCGGCAGCACGTGCAGTTATCGCGAGAAACTGCACGTGACCTCCTGGGAGAAGATAATGGCGGCCATCAAGCAGTCCACGTGATCACCGGGATCTTCTGCCAGGTAAGTGCCGCTGACTCCTGACAGACCCGACCGACGGACACTGACAGTGACAGGAACATTTCGATTCCGGTATCCGATATGACAAAAATATCGGAACTCGGAATCGGAATTACGATACAGCAAATATCGGCCGATACCCGATATTTGCAGTATCGGAATGCTCAACACTAATAGTAATCCCCACACGCTGTGATTCACTCCCTGAGGATCCAGGGATAAGCCGAAAATATAGTAAACATGCATTTTTAAACGTAAACAATTCCTGCCATTTACCAGAAAAAAACTCAGGTAGTCCTACCTTAGGCTCTTCACAGCATACTCCAGGACAATTACTCATGTGCTGTTGCAGGCTGGCTACCTTCAAAGTTAACCCTTGCAAGTGTTGAGTTAGTTCTTGGACGCTGTTCATATTGAAGGACTGGGAGGCAGGTGCAGGGTAATAAAGGGTGATGCAATCACCTGACAAACAACAAGCCCAGCACCAGGGGAAAAAGACCAGCAGCCAGAAACCACATCAAGATGGCAGATGGTCAAACAAAATAGATTCTAACATGGAGAAGAGCAAATGTTGTTCCTATCTTCAAAAATGGGAAGAAGGTGGACCCAGGAAACTATAGGCCGGTGAGTCTGACTTCTATACCAGGAAAGATCTTTGAACAAATTATTAAACATGTATGTAAGTACCTGGATAAGAATGAAGTGATTAGCCAGAGTCAGCATGGACTTGTAACTAATAAGTGATGTCAGACTAACTTAATTTTCTTCTATGACAGAATCACTAACTTGGTGGATCAGGGAAATGCTGTAGATATAGTATATCTTGACTTCAGCAAAGCATTTGAGAAAGTATCTCACACAATCCTTATTGAAAAAAATGACTAAGTATGGAATGGACAAGGCAACTGTTAGGTGGATTCATAACTGGCTTAGTGATCGGACCCAAAGAGTGGTCGTAAATGGCTGCACATCCAGTTGGATGGCTGTCTCAAGTGGGGTGACACAGGACTCTGTCCTGGGCCCTGTATTGTTCAATATCTTGATCAATGATTTAGATGAAGCAATTGAGGGTAAACTGATTAAAATTGCTGATGACACAAAGCTAGGAGGGATAGTTAATACTAGAGAAGAGAGAGAGCGGATTCAAAAAGATATAAATAAACTAGAGCAGAGGGCAGCAACTAACAGAATGTTTTTTAAGAGGGAAAAATGCAATGTACTACATCTGGGTAATAAAAATGAAAAAAGCATATACAGAATGGGACAAATAGGGCTAAGTAACAGCACATGTGAAAAAGACTTGGGTATACTAATAGATCACAGACTGAACATGAGTCAACAGTGTGATGCAGCAGCAAAAAGGCAAATACAATTCTGGGATGTATTAACAGAAGCATACAGTCTAGATGACGTGAAGTCATTATTGCTCTCTACTCCTATTTGAGCAGACCTCATCTGGAATAGTGTGTCCAGTTTTGGACATCATATTTTAAAAAAGACATAAAAAAACTGGAGCAAGTTCAGAGAAGAGAGACCAGAATGGTGACCGGTCTGCAAACCATGTCCTATGAGGAACGGTTACAGGATTTGGGAATGTTTAGCTTGCAAAAAAGAAGACTGAGAGGAGACTTAATAGCTGTCTACAAATATCTCAAGGGCTGTCACATTGTAGAAGGATCATTTTTATTCTCATTTGCACAAGGAAAGACTAGAAGCAATGGGATGAAACTGAATGAGATGAGACACAGATTAGATATTGTAAAAAAATTTTTTGTCAGTTAGGGTGATCAATGAGTGGAACAGGCTGCCACGAGAGGTGGTGAGTTCTCCTTTAATGGAAGTCTTCAAACAGAGGCTGGACAGACATCTGCCTGGGATGATTTAGGGAATCCTGCTTTGAGCAGGGGGTTGGACCAGATGGCCCATGAGGTCCCTTCCAACTCTACCATTCTATGATTCTAGGTGTCTTCGCAATGCCAAAGCAGTCAGGGAATCACAATGTTTTTGCAACGAAAGACTGAATCTAGGCCCTCACCACCACCACCATCACCAGCCCCCTCTCAGTCCGTCATGTCCACCGCTAGTTCCCCCCTATGCAGCTCTCAAGTCCAGCTCACCCCAGCAGACACTCTGAGTAGGACAAGAAAGTACTCATCCTCTCATCCGCGTACACTGGGTTTGATCGCCAAAATTGCCTAACTGATCTCATTAGAGATGATGCCCTTCCGTTTGGTTGAAAGCGCAGCGTTCCGAGAGCTCATGGCCTACACTGTCCCACGATATGACCTACCCAGTCGGCACATCTTTCCTAGAAAAGCCATCCCTGCCCTCCATTTGCATGTGAAAGACTGCATTGTCCTTTCACTCAAACAATCAGTGAGTGGAAAGGTGCACCTCACAACAGATGCATGGGCCAGTAGGCATGGCCAGGGCTGTTACGTGTCCATCACTGCACACTGGGTTAATGAGGTGGATGCAGTCTCCACAGGGGACAGCGGCGGTGGGACAGTGCTGCCTAGCCCACGGTATAGGAAACAGGTGGCTGCAGGCGTTCGACCCTCCTCCTCCTCCAGAAGCGAAAGCTCATCGACAGAGTGCAGTCGCACGAGCACTCCATCCGCAGCTGCCAGTGTTGCACACGAGGTGTCTCACTATCGAACAGCTAGTGGAAAGCGTCAGCAGGCTGTTTTAAAGATGATGTCTTTGAGCGACAACAGACACACCGCGGAGGTACTGGCCGACTACTTGCAGCGAGAAACTGAGTCATGGCTGGGCAGTCTACATCTTGAGCAAGGCAAGGTAGTCAGTGATAACGGCCGTATTTGGGGAGGGGGATGAGGGGGATGATTATTTTGGGGTGGAGGATGCTTCTCAGGGGGCAAGCGAAAATGTTGGCTTGCCAAGTTCAGGTACAGGGTTTGTGCGTGACTGGAGGGATGTGGATTTGGCAGAAAGTGCTCCTCCACCCACTACTGGCAGTGCATCATTGACACCTGGACAATGCCCACATGTGTGATTATGTCTTGCGGATCCTAAAAAGGGACCCCCGCATTGCCAAAATTATGAAGGATGACGACTACTGGTTGGCCAGCATCCTCGATCCACGCTATAATGGCAAATTACAGAACATCATGCCCCAGGAGAACCTAGAGCTAATTTTGGCGAACAAACAAGCAACCGTTTGTTAGAGGCATTCCCAGCACACAGCAGCGGTGCAGGTTCTACCACGAGCCGTACCGGGCCAAATGGAAGAGGTGTTCGTGGTGCACACAGCCGAAGTGGCATTGAAAACAGGGGTTTCATGACCAAGTTGTGGACTGATTTCTCAAGTACCGCTCACACGACTGTTAATGCTGAATCTATTAAAACAGACAGGAGACAGCAGTTGTCAACAATGGTTCAAAATTACCTCTCCTCCCCTATCGATGTTCTCCCTCACAGTTCATTCCCCCTTGACTACTGGGCCTGTAAACTGGACACCTGGCCTGAATTGGCACAATATGCCTCACAGGAGCTCGCTTGCTCTGCTGGTAGTGTGCTATCAGAAAGAGTCTTCAGTGCAGCGGGATCAATCCTGACAGAAAGAAGGACCCGGCTGTTGACCCAAAATGTTGGTGATCTCACCTTCATAAAAATGAACCATGCCTGGGTTTCAAAGGATTTTGTACCACCTTACCCTGATGACACATAGGTTGCCAGCAAAATGGCTCGCTTTGTCCTCCACTTCCTCCGACTTCTCCAATTCCTCCATTTGCAGCTGCTGAACGTCCAGCCTATACCTCAACATATGCCAGTTTTTCCACCTCCCTAACTGGGCTGCCCCCCCCCAAGGGCCGGCATCAGCAACTGGTGCAATCGCGCCAGTGCCGGTTGCCTGAGCAGGTTAGGAGACCCACTCGCCGTCAGACACACCGGCGTACTATGAGGGGCCCTGTGCCAGTGCCGTCGTCAACTAGTGGGCCCCCCTGCTTGCTCAGGGCCCCAGCACTTGCAATACTTACCTCTCCCTGCTCCACCGCTGTGACGTCTTCGCATTTCCTGACAGTGACATTGAGGTCAAAGAGCGTGATGACGTCACATCTGTACACCCTTTGCCTGAACAGTCCAAGTGCAGAGAGCTGGAAGATGGCGACGCTGAGGAGTCCAGAGTAGACCAGTGCCTAGGGATTAGAGGTATTTCATTTTTTTTAATGTTTGGAGCAATATTTGGGGAGTGGGACCATTATACACTGGAGTATGATATATGGCGCCCATCATACACTGGAGCATCATCCATATGGTCCATTATATACTGGATCATTCAAAACGGGGAACATCACACACTGGAGCAGCATCTACGTGGCCCAGTATACACTGGATCATTATAAATGGGGCCCATTATATATGGAGCATTATATTGGCCCATCATACGCTGGAGCATTAACCATGGAGCTCATCATATACTGGTGCATTCTAAATGGGGGACATTAGACACTGGAGCAGCATCAACAGGGCCCATTATACACTGGAGCATTATAAATGGGGCCCATTATATAAGGAGCATTATATTGGCCCATTATACGCTGGAGCATCATCCATGGGGCCCATCATATACTGGAGCATTCTAAATGGGGGACATCAGACACTGAAGCAGCAACTACGGGGCCCATTATACACTGGAGCATTATAAATGGGGCCCTGTTGTGAATGGGTTTGAGATGAGTTCTGAGCAGAGGCTCCCTCTGGTGGTTACAAGCGGTGCTAGTGAAGATTGTGAGGACTGGGAATCAGGTGTTACTGACTGGTCTTATATAAGGGAGTCATTTTCCCATCAGGGTTGCCGGTGATCAATTGTTCTGGTCTGAATCCTTCATTCCAGTTTCCCTTGTAGCCTGCTGTGTCGTGTCTGCATCTCCTGCTAACAGATAAGACTTTGTCTTCTTTTGTGTTTTTGCTATATTTTTGCATTTTGTCCTGCACTTCTTTGGGGGCCTTCAGGGTCCCCTCCGGGGGCTTCTGCCCTCTCAGTTTAGTTCAGCCACTGAGTTTTGTACTTTTGCTTTTTCCAGTTTTTTCAGTGGCTGCTGTTTTGATTTTGTTACACCAGAGAACTAATTTAGGTGGTAGAGGTCGTGTGATCTCAGGTGATTTTGAAATTAGTAGAGTTGGTGCTTTTCAGGGTTTTCTGGGATTGCAGTAAGTACCCTTCCTATCCTTTTCTATTTAGATAGTTTGGGCCCCAGCGTTTGCTCATGCTATTTTCTTTCTGTGTCAGTATTTCCTCTTGTCTAACCGCCATTACATGTTTGGGGGCTTTCTATTATCTTTGGGGTTCTGCTCCGGGGCAGATAGCTTTCCTATTTCTATCTTTAGGTGTAGTTAGTTTCTCAGGCTGTGACGAGGCGTCTAGGACCAACGTAGGAACGCTCCATGGCTGCCTCTAGTTGTGGTGGTTAGTCAGGGTACTGCAATCTCTTAGATTCCAACTGCTCTGGTGTATTGCCTTTTTTACCTGCACTCCTCAGCTACCGAAACATAACAGTATCACCGGCCTAAAAATTGAAAATTGTATGGTACTCACAGAAGGGAAAAAATATTGTGAAAGAAAAAAGGTTGTCAGAGTTGTCAGAGATATTTTTCTGTTTGTTGCATTTTTTTTTTTTTTTCCTCTGTATCTCTGGGTGCTGGGGAGGATCTTTTCTCCCAATGGAGTTTGCACAGTTGTCTGGCCGTGTGGATCAGCTTGCCACTGAGGTTCAGAGTATTGCTGCATATCTTGCTAGGTTGCCTGTTGTGGAACCTAGGATCCCCATGCCAGATTTGTTTTTAGGGGATCGAGCTAAGTTTCAGAATTTCAAAAATAATTGTAAATTGTTTTTTGCCTTAAAATCTAAGTCCTCAGGAAACGCAGCGCAGCAGGTTCAAATTATCATCTCTCTCCTGCGCGGCGATCCTCAGGATTGGGCTTTTTCCCTGATACCTGGGGATCCTGTTTTGAGTGATGTTGATGCGTTTTTTCAGGCTTTGGGGTTATTGTACGATGAGCCTAATGTCACTGATCAAGCTGAAAAAGCCTTGTTGGCATTAAATCAGGGGCTTGATGATGCTGAGTTATACTGTCAGAGATTCCGTAGGTGGGCAGTCCTGACCAAATGGAATGACGACGCTTTGGCGGCCCTTTTCCGGAAGGGTCTGTCAGATAATGTAAAGGATGTTATGGTGGGATTCCCTGTCCCCTCTGGTCTCAATGATTCTATGTCATTAGCGATTCAAATTGACAGACGTTTGCGTGAGCGGAGAAGTATGCGTGGAATGGTGTTGCCTTGTGAACCAGCTTCTGAACCCATGCAGTGTGATAGAGTGGTGTCTGGGGCACAGCGTCATGAGTTTCGAAAGCGCAATGGGTTATGTTTCTACTGTGGTGATGCCTCTCATGCTATTTCAGTCTGCCCTAAGCGGGGAAGACGTTTTGCACGCTCAGTTGTCTTGGGTAGTGTTCAGACTAAGTTTTTATTAACTGTCACTCTGATATGCTCTCTGTCCTCATTTTCTGCTCAGGCTTTCGTTGATTCTGGAGCAGCTATTAACCTGATGGATTATGATTTTGCTAAACGTTTGCTAAACGTTGTGGGTTTCCCTTGATACCCCTACAGAAGTCTATTCCCCTACTGGGGATCGATTCTACCCCTTTGGCTGAGAATAAACCCCAGTTTTCTACTCAGGTGATAATGAGGGTTGAACCTGATCACCAGGAGTGCTGCAAATTTTTGGTTCTATATAATCTGCATGACATTATCGTGCTGGGTTTCCCTTGGTTACAGTCTCATAATCCTGTTTTGGATTGGAAATCTGCATCCTTGCCTCCCCATAGGAGCTATGACTGCGCTATTGAATTAGTGCCGGGTAGTAAATTCCCTAAAGGTCGCCTTTTTAACTTGTCTGTACCTGAACATGACGCTATGCGGTCTTATATCAAGGAATCATTGGAGAAGGGTCATATCAGACCATCCTCTTCACCCTTAGGTGCCGGTTTTTTCTTTGTGGCCAAAAAAGATGGTTCATTAAGGCCGTGTATTGATTATCGTCTCTTGAACAATATTACTGTGAAATATCAATACCCGTTACCCTTGATTTCTGACCTGTTTTCCAGGGTGAAAAACGCTACTTGGTTTACCAAGCTTGACCTCAGGGGGGCGTATAACCTTATTCGCATTAAGCACGGGGATGAATGGAAGATGGCATTCAATACCCCTGAAGGGCATTTTGAGTACCTAGTGATGCCCTTTGGGCTCACTAATGCTCCTTCCGTCTTCCAGTCCTTCATGAATGACATTTTCAGGGATTTTGTGGACAAATTTTTGATTGTTTATTTGGATGATATCTTGATTTTTTTCTAATGACTGGGACTCTCATGTGAAACATGTTCGAACTGTATTCCAGATTTTGAGAGAGAATGCTCTGTATGTGAAGGGATCAAAGTGTCTTTTTGGCGTACAGAGGATCTCATTTCTGGGATTCATTTTGTCCCCATCTGTTATTGAAATGGACCCGGTCAAGGTTCAGGCCATCTGTGATTGGGTCCAACCTACTTCATTAAAGGCTCTTCAGAGATTTTTGGGTTTTGCCAATTTTTATCGTAAATTTATTGGTAATTTCTCGGTTATTGTTAAACCATTAACTGATTTGACCAGAAAGGGTTCTGATGTGGTTAATTGGCCTCCTGAGGCAGTCTCTGCATTTCAGGAACTTAAGCAGAGATTCACTTCTGCTCCTGTTCTACGGCAGCCTGATGTTTCTCTGCCATTTCAGGTGGAGGTTGATGCCTCTGAAATTGGGGCAGGTGCCGTTTTGTCCCAAAAAGATCCAGAGACCTCTAAAAGTAACCCTTGTGCCTTTTTCCTCGAAAATTTTCTCCTACTGAACGTAATTATGACGTGGGTAATCGGGAGTTATTGGCCATGAAGTGGACTTTTGAAGAGTGGAGACATTGGCTGGAGGGAGCCAAACATCAGGTGGTGGTCCTTACGGACCATAAAAATCTGGTCTATCTGGAATCTGCCAAGCGACTCAATCCTAGACAGGCCAGGTGGGGCCCTTTTTTTTCACACGTTTTAATTTTGTGGTTTCCTTTCTTCCTGGCACTAAGAATGTTAAGGCGGATGCCCTCTCGAGGAGTTTCCTTGCGGACTCTCCTGAGTTATCTGATCCTTCTGTTATTTTGAAAGAGGGTGTAGTTCTTTCCGCCATCTCGCCCAATTTGAGACTTGCTCTGGAGGGGTGTCAGGAGGATAGGCCCGAGCGCTGCCCTGTTGGAAAATTGTTTGTCCCGGACCAATGGAAAAAGAGTGTGATGTCTGAGATTCATTGTTCCGCATTGGCTGGGCATCCCGGAATTTTTGGTACCAGAGACTTGGTTAGTCGGTCCTTTTGGTGGCCTACCTTGTCTCGTGATGTCAGGGAGTTTGTGCAGTCCTGCGGGACTTGCTCTCGCTCCAAGCCTTGCTCTCGCTCTAGTGGTTTGTTGATGCCATTGCCTGTGCCCAAGAGACCATGGACCCATATCTCTATGGATTTCATTTCCGATCTTCCTGTTTCTCAGAGAATGACCACCATCTGGGTAATTTGTGATAGGTTTTCCAAAATGATACATCTTGTGCCATTACCTAAGTTGCCTTCCTCCTCTGAATTGGTGCCGTTGTTCCTTCAGCACGTGGTTCGTTTACACGGCATTCCTGAGAACATTGTGTCTGACAGAGGAGTCCAGTTTGTTTCCAGATTTTGGAGGACTTTTTGTTCTAAACTGGGTGTTCAATTGTCTTTCTCCTCGGCATTTCATCCTCAGACCAATGGTCAAACTGAGAGAACAAACCAGACATTGGAGACTTATCTAAGATGCTTTGTGTCTGCTGATCAGGATGACTGGGTCTCTTTTTTGCCTTTGGCTGAGTTTGCTCTTAATAATAGGGCTAGCTCTGCCACTTTGATGTCTCAGTTTTTCTGTAATTCTGGGTTTCACCCTCGATTTTCTTCAGGACAGACGGAGGCTTCTGTCTGTCCAGGTGTTGACTCTGTTGTGGAGCGTATGCAGCAGATTTGGGTCCGGGTAGTGGAGAGGTTGTCCCTCTCTCAGGAGAAGGCCCAGCGGTTTGCTAACCGGCATAGGACTGATGGTCCTCGGTTTAAAGTGGGGGACTTGGTCTGGTTGTCCTCAAAGAATATTCCTATGAGGGTAGCATCTCCTAAATTTAAGCCTAGGTTCATTGGACCTTATAAGATCATGGAGATTATTAATCCTGTTTCTTTTCGTTTGCTTCTTCCAGGGACATTTAAGATCCATAACGTGTTCCACAAGTCCTTGTTGAAGAGGTTTGTTGAGCCAGTGGTTCCTGCTGCTGTGCCTCCTGACCCTGTTTTGGTTGAGGGCAATCTGGAGTATGTGGTTGAGAAAATATTGGATTCTCGTTTTTCTAGACGGAAACTCCAGTATTTGGTTAAATGGAGAGGTTATGGTCAGGAAGACAATTCTTGGGTGTTTGCTTCGGACATCCATGCTAGGAGACTTATCCGTGCGTATCATAGAACTCATCCTGACCGACCTGGTTGCTCAAATGAGGGTTCGGTGACCCCTCCTCAAGGGGGGGGTACTGTTGTGAATGGGTATGAGATGAGTTCTGAGCAGAGGCTCCCTCTGGTGGTTACAAGCGGTGCTAGTGAAGATTGTGAGGACTGGGAATCAGGTGTTACTGACTGGTCTTATATAAGGGAGTCATTTTCCCATCAGGGTTGCCGGTGATCAATTGTTCTGGTCTGAATCCTTCATTCCAGTTTCCCTTGTAGCCTGCTGTGTCGTGTCTGCATCTCCTGCTAACAGATAAGACTTTGTCTTCTTTTGTGTTTTTGCTATATTTTTGCATTTTGTCCTGCACTTCTTTGGGGGCCTTCAGGGTCCCCTCCGGGGGCTTCTGCCCTCTCAGTTTAGTTCAGCCACTGAGTTTTGTACTTTTGCTTTTTCCAGTTTTTTCAGTGGCTGCTGTTTTGATTTTGTTACACCAGAGAACTAATTTAGGTGGTAGAGGTCGTGTGATCTCAGGTGATTTTGAAATTAGTAGAGTTGGTGCTTTTCAGGGTTTTCTGGGATTGCAGTAAGTACCCTTCCTATCCTTTTCTATTTAGATAGTTTGGGCCCCAGCGTTTGCTCATGCTATTTTCTTTCTGTGTCAGTATTTCCTCTTGTCTAACCGCCATTACATGTTTGGGGGCTTTCTATTATCTTTGGGGTTCTGCTCCGGGGCAGATAGCTTTCCTATTTCTATCTTTAGGTGTAGTTAGTTTCTCAGGCTGTGACGAGGCGTCTAGGACCAACGTAGGAACGCTCCACGGCTGCCTCTAGTTGTGGTGGTTAGTCAGGGTACTGCAATCTCTTAGATTCCAACTGCTCTGGTGTATTGCCTTTTTTACCTGCACTCCTCAGCTACCGAAACATAACAGGGCCCATTATATAAGGAGCATTATATTGGCCCATCATACGCTGGAGCATCATCCATGGGGCCCATCATATACTGGAGCATTCTAAATGGGGGACATCAGACACTGAAGCAGCAACTACGGGGCCCATTATACACTGGAGCATTATAAATGGGGCCCATTATATATGGAGCATTATATTGTCCCATCATACGCTGGAGCATCATCCATGGGGCCAATCATATGCTGGAGCATTCTAAATGGGGGACATCAGACACTGGAGCAGCATCAACGGGGCCTGTTATGATTTGGTAGCTGAGGAGAGCAGGCAAAAACAGCAATACACCAGAGAGGTTGGAATCTACTGGATTGCAGTACCCTGACTAACCACCACAACTAAAGGCAGCCGTGGAGCATTCCTACGTTGGTCCTAGACGCCTCGTCACAGCCTGAGAGGTTAACTACACCTAAAGATAGAAAGAGGAAAGCTATCTGCCCCGGAGCAGATCCCCAAAGAACATAGGAAGCCCCCAAACATGTAATGGCGGTTAGACAAGAGGAAATACAGACACAGACAGAAAATAGTATGAGCAAACGTTGGGGCCCAATCTGTCTAGACAGAAAAGGATAGGAAGGATACTTACTGCAATCCAAAAAAAACCCTAAAAAATGCCAACGCTACTAATTGCAAAAACACCTGAGATCACACGACCTCTACCACCTAAATAGTTCTCTGGTGTAACAAAACTAAGCCGCAGCCACTGAAAAAACTGGAAAAGGCAAATGAACAAATAACAGTGGCTCCAGAGGAACTGAGAGGGGCCCAAACCCCCCGTGAGGGGGAACCTGGCTAACCTCACAGAAATGCAGAGAAATATGCAAATGGTAAGCACAAAAACAGAAAATATCTTATCTGAGAGCAGGAGAAGAGGCAAGACTCAGCAAGCTTCCAAGTGAACCAGGAAACAACGTTGAGACAAGAACAATTGATCACCGGCAACCATGATGGGAGGGAACCTCCCTTATATCCAGCCAGTCCTTGATTCCTGATTGCCAATCCTCATTGAATGGTTCAGTACTGTTTGTAACCACCAGAGGGAGCTTCTGCTCAGAATTAATTTCTAAAACATTCACAACAGGGGCCCATTATACACTGGAGCATTATAAATGGGGCCTATTATATATGGAGCATTATATTGGCCTATCATACACTGGAGCATCATCCATGGGGCCCATCATATACTGGAGCATTCTAAATGGGGGACATCAGATACTGGAGCAGCATCTATGGGGCCCGTTAAACACTGGATCATTATAAATGGGGCCCACTATATAGAGAGCATTATATTGGCCCATCATACGCTGGAGCATCATCCATGGGGCCCATCATATACTGGAGCATTATAAATGGGGACATCAGACACTGGAGCAGCATCAACCGGGCCCATTATACACTGGAGCATTATAAATGGGGCCCATTATATATGGAGCATTATATTGGCCCATCATACACTGGAGCATCATCCATGGGTCCCATCATATACTGGAGCATTCTAAATGGGGGACATCAGACACTGGAGCAGCATCAACGGGGCCCATTATACACTGAAGCATTATAAATGGGGCCCATTATATATGGAGCATTATATTGGCCCATCATACGCTGGAGTCTCATCCATGGGGCCCATCAAATACTGGAGCATCATATGGGGTTTATTATTTATGGGGCATCATATAGGGTATGGAGCATCATATGGAGCACATATGGGGGCTATTCTGTATGGAGCATTATATTGAGCCCATTCTGTATGGAGCAATATATGGGGCCCATCATTTACTGTATAAAGCTTTATATGCGACTCATTATACTGTATGGAGCAATATGTGGGGCTCTGTTGTGAATGTTTTAGAAATGAATTCTGAGCAGAGGCTCCCTCTGGTGGTTGCAAACAGTACTGAACCATTCAATGAGGATTGGCAATCAGGAATCACGGACTGGCTGGATATAAGGGAGGTTCCCTCCCATCATGGTTGCCGGTGATCAATTGTTCTTGTCTCAACTGTGGTTCCTGGTTCACTTGGAAGCTTGCTGAGTCTTGCCTCTTCTCCTGCTCTCAGATAAGATATTTTCTGTTTTTTGTTTTTGTGCTTGCCATTTGCATATTTCTCTGCATTTCTGTGAGGTTGGCCAGGTTCCCCTCCACGGGGGGCTTGGTCTCCTCTCGGTTCCTCTGGAGCCACTGTTGTTTGTTCATTTACCTTTTCCAGTTTTTTCAGTGGCTGCGGCTTAGTTTTGTTACACCAGAGAACTAATTTAGGTGGTAGAGGTCGTGTGATCTCAGGTGTTTTTGCAATTAGTAGTGTTGGGTTTTTTTAGGGTTTTTTTTGGATTGCAGTAAGTATCCTTCCTATCCTTTTCTGTCTAGGCAGATTGGGCCCCAGCATTTGCTCATACTATTTTCTGTCTGTGTCTGTATTTCCTCTTGTCTAACTGCCATTACATGTTTGGGGGCTTCCTATGTTCTTTGGGGATCTGCTCCGGGGCAGATAGCTTTCCTCTTTCTATCTTTAGGTGTAGTTAACCTCTCAGGCTGTGACGAGGCGTCTAGGACCAACATAGGAACGCTCCATGGCTGCCTTTAGTTGTGGTGGTTAGTCAGGGTACTGCAATCCAATAGATTCCAACCTCTCTGGTGTATTGCCGTTTTTGCCTGCTCTCCTCAGCTACCAAAACATAACAGTATCACCGGCCACACTGAAAATTATATGGTACTCACAGAAGGGAAAAATAGTGTGGAAAGAAAAAAGGTTGTCAGAGTTGTCAGAGATTTTTTTTTTCTGTTTGTTGCATTTTTTCCCTCTTTTTCTCTGGGTGCTGAGGATGATTTTTTTTTCTCAATGGAGTTTGCACAGTTGTCTGGCCGTGTGGATCAGCTTGCCACTGAGGTTCGGAGTATTGCTACCTATCTTGCTGGGTTGCCAGTTGTGGAACCAAGGATCCCCATGCCAGATTTGTTTTTGGGGATCGAGCTAAATTTCTGAATTTCAAAAATAACAAGCTTGCCACTGAGGTTCGGAGTATTGCTACCTATCTTGCTGGGTTGCCAGTTGTGGAACCAAGGATCCCCATGCCAGATTTGTTTTTGGGGATCGAGCTAAATTTCTGAATTTCAAAAATAACTGTAAGTTGTTTTTTGCCTTAAAACCTAAGTCCTCAGGGAACGCAGCACAGCAGGTTCAAATTGTCATCTCTCTCCTGCGCGGCGATCCTCAGGATTGGGCTTTTTCCCTGACACCTGGGGACCCTGTTTTGAGTAATGTTGATGCATTTTTTCTGGCTCTTGGGTTATTGTACGATGAACCTAATGTCACTGATCAAGCTGAAAAAACCTTGTTGGCATTAAATCAGGGCTTGAGGACGCTGAGTTGTACTGTCAGAAATTCCGAAAGTGGGCAGTCCTGACCAAATGGAATGATGATGCTTTGGCAGCCCTTTTTCGGAAGGGTCTGTCAGAGAATGTAAAAGATGTTATGGTGGGTTTCCCTGCTCCCTCTGGTCTCAATGATTCTATGTCATTAGCGATTCAAATTGACAGACGTTTGCGTGACCGCAGAGGTATGCGTGGAATTGTGTTGCCTTGTGAACCAGCTTCTGAACCCATGCAGTGTGATAGAGTGGCTTCTGGGGCACAGCGTCATGAGTTTTGAAAGCACAATGGGTTATGTTTCTACTGTGGTGATGCCTCTCATGCTATTTCAGTCTGCCCTAAGCGGGGAAGACGTTTTGCACGCTCAGTTGTCTTGGGTAGTGTTCAGACTAAATTTCTGTTGACTGTTACCCTGATTTGCTCCCTGTCCACATTTTCTGCTCAGGCTTTTGTTGATTCAGGAGCAGCTATTAACCTGATGGATTTTGATTTTGCTAAACGTTGTGGGTTTCCCTTGATACCCCTACGGAAGTCTATTCCCCTACTGGGGATTGATTCTACCCCTTTGGCTGAGAATAAACCCCAGTTCTCTACTCAGGTGATAATGAGGGTTGAACCTGATCATCAGGAGAGTTGCAAATTTTTGGTGCTGTATAATCTGCATGACATTATTGTACTAGGTTTCCCTTGGTTACAGTCTCATAATCCTGTTTTGGATTGGAAATCTGTGTCTGTAACCAGTTGGGGCTGCCATTATGTTAATGCCAACACTCCTGTTTTTTCTGCCTCTCCCCAGGCTCAAGATGTTCCTGACTTTTTGACTGATTTTTCTGATGTGTTTAGCGAAAGTAAATCTGCATTCTTGCCCCCCCATAGGATCTATGATTGCGCTATTGAATTAGTGCTTGGTAGTAAATTCCCTAAAGGTCGCCTTTTTAACTTGTCTGTACCTGAACATGACGCTATGCGGTCTTATATCAAGGAGTCATTGGAGAAGGGTCATATCAGACCATCCTCTTCACCCTTGGGTGCCGGTTTTTTCTTTGTGGCCAAAAAGGATGGCTCATTAAGGCCGTGTATTGATTATCGTCTCTTGAACAATATCACTGTGAAATATCAATATCCGTTACCCTTAATTTCTGACCTGTTTTCCAGGGTGAAAAGTGCTACTTGGTTTACCAAGCTTGACCTCAGGGGGGCGTATAACCTTATTTGCATTAAGCACGGGGATGAATGGAAGACGGCGTTTAATACCCCAGAGGGGCATTTTGAGTACCTAGTGATGCCCTTTGGGCTCACTAATGCTCCTTCCGTCTTCCAATCCTTCATGAATGACATTTTCAGGGATTTTGTGGATACATTTCTGATTGTTTATTTGGATGATATCTTGATTTTTTCCAATGACTGGGACTCTCATGTGAAACATGTTCGGACTGTGTTCCAGATTTTGAGAGAGAATGCTCTGTATGTGAAGGGATCAAAGTGTGTTTTTGGCGTACAGAGGATCTCATTTCTGGGATTCATTTTGTCTCCATCTGTTATTGAAATGGACCCGGTCAAGGTTCAGGCCATCTGTGATTGGGTCCAACCTACTTCATTAAAGGCTCTTCAGAGATTCTTGGGTTTTGCCAATTTTTATCGTAAATTTATTGGTAATTTCTCTGTTATTGTTAAACCATTGACTGATTTGACCAAAAAGGGTTCTGATGTGGTGAATTGGCCTCCTGAGGCAGTCTCTGCGTTTCAGGAACTTAAACAGAGATTCACTTCTGCTCCTGTTCTACGGCAGCCTGATGTTTCTCTGCCATTTCAGGTGGAGGTTGATGCCTCTGAAATTGGGGCAGGTGCCGTTTTGTCCCAAAGAGTTCCTGAGACCTCTAAAAGTAACCCTTGTGCTTTTTTCTCTCGAAAATTTTCTCCAACTGAGCGTAATTATGACGTGGGTAATCGGGAGTTATTGGCCATGAAGTGGGCTTTTGAAGAGTGGAGACACTGGCTGGAGGGAGCCAAACATCAGGTGGTGGTCCTCACGGACCATAAGAATCTGGTTTATCTGGAATCAGCCAAGCGACTTAATCCTAGACAGGCCAGGTGGGCCTTGTTTTTCACACGTTTTAATTTTGTGGTTTCCTTTCTTCCTGGCACTAAGAATGTTAAGGCGGATGCCCCCTCGAGGAGTTTCCTTGCGGACTCTCCTGAGTTATCTGATCCTGCTGTTATTTTGAAAAAGGTGTAGTTCTTTCTGCCATCTCACCCAATTTGAGACTGGCTCTGGAAGGGTGTCAGGAGGATAAACCCAAGCGCTGCCCTGTTGGGAAATTGTTTGTCCCAGACCAGTGGAAAAAGAGTGTGATATCTGAGATTCATTGTTCCACGTTGGCCGGTCATCCTGGAATTTTTGGTACCAGAGACTTGGTGAGTCGGTCCTTTTGGTGGCCTACTTTGTCTCGTGACGTCAGGGAGTTTGTGCAGTCCTGTGGGACTTGCTCTCACTCCAAGCCTTGCTCTCGCTCTAGTGGTTTGTTGATGCCATTACCTGTGCCCAAGATACCATGGACCCATGTCTCTATGGATTTTATTTCCGACCTCCCTGTTTCTCAGAGAATGACCGTTATCTGGGTGATTTGTGATAGGTTTTCCAAGATGATACATCTTGTGCCATTACCTAAGTTGCCTTCCTCCTCCGAATTGGTGCCGTTATTCCTTCAGCACGTGGTTCGGTTACACGGCATTCCTGAGAACATTGTGTCTGACAGAGGAGTCCAGTTTGTTTCCAGATTTTGGAGGACTTTTTGTTCTAAACTTGGTATTCAATTGTCTTTCTCCTCTGCTTTTCATCCTCAGACCAATGGACAAACTGAGAGAACAAACCAGACATTGGAGACTTATCTGAGATGCTTTGTGTCTGCTGATCAAGATGACTGGGTCTCTTTTTGCCTTTGGCTGAGTTTGCTCTTAATAATAGGGCAAGCTCTGCCACTTTGATGTCTCCATTTTTCTGCAATTTTGGGTTTCACCCTCGATTTTCTTCAGGACAGACGGAGGCTTCTGTCTGTCCGGGTGTTGACTCTGTTGTGGAGCGTATGCAGCAGATTTGGGACCAGGTATTGGAGAGGTTGTCCCTCTCTCAGGAGAAGGCCCAGCGGTTTGCCAACCGGCATAGGACTGATGGTCCTCGGTTTAAAGTGGGGGACTTGGTCTGGTTGTCCTCAAGAAATATCCCTATGAGAGTTGCATCTCCTAAGTTTAAGCCTAGGTTCATTGGACCATATAAGATCATGGAGAGTCTTAATCCTGTTTCCTTTCGTTTACTTCTTCCAGGGACATTTAAGATCCATAACGTGTTCCACAAGTCCTTATTGAAGAGGTTTGTCGAGCCAGTGGTTCCTATGGCTGCGCCTCCTGACCCTGTTTTGGTTGAGGGCAATCTGGAGTATGTGGTTGAGAAAATATTGGATTCTCGTTTTTCTATACGGAGACTCCAGTATTTGGTTAAGTGGAGAGGTTATGGTCAGGAGGACAATTCTTGGGTGTTTGCTTCGGACATCCATGCTGGGAGACTGATCCATGCGTATCACAGAGCTCATACTGACCGACCTGGTTGCACAGGTGAGGGTTCTGTGACCCCTCCTCAAGGGGGGGTACTGTTGTGAATGTTTTAGAAATGAATTCTGAGCAGAGGCTCCCTCTGGTGGTTGCAAACAGTACTGAACCATTCAATGAGGATTGGCAATCAGGAATCACGGACTGGCTGGATATTAGGGAGGTTCCCTCCCATCATGGGTGCCGGTGATCAATTGTTCTTGTCTCAACTGTGGTTCCTGGTTCACTTGGAAGCTTGCTGAGTCTTGCCTCTTCTCCTGCTCTCAGATAAGATATTTTCTGTTTTTTGTTTTTGTGCTTGCCATTTGCATATTTCTTTGCATTTCTGTGAGGTTGGCCAGGTTCCCCTCCACGGGGGGCTTTGTCTCCTCTCGGTTCCTCTGGAGCCACTGTTGTTTGTTCATTTGCCTTTTCCAGTTTTTTCAGTGGCTGCGGCTTAGTTTTGTTACACCAGAGAACTAATTTAGGTGGTAGAGGTCGTGTGATCTCAGGTGTTTTTGCAATTAGTAGCGTTGGCATTTTTTAGGGGTTTTTTTGGATTGCAGTAAGTATCCTTACTATCCTTTTCTGTCTAGGCAGATTGGGCCCCAGCGTTTGCTCATACTATTTTCTGTCTGTGTCTGTATTTCCTCTTGTCTAACCGCCATTACATGTTTGGGGGCTTCCTATGTTCTTTGGGGATCTGCTCCGGGGCAGATAGCTTTCCTCTTTCTATCTTTAGGTGTAATTAACCTCTCAGGCTGTGACGAGGCGTCTAGGACCAACGTAGGAACGCTCCACGGCTGCCTTTAGTTGTGGTGGTTAGTCAGGGTACTGCAATCCAATAGATTCCAACCTCTCTGGTGTATTGCCGTTTTTGCCTGCTCTCCTCAGCTACCAAAACATAACAGGGCTCATTCTACTCTATGGGGACCGTCCTATACTGTATGGCACATTATGTGGGGACCATCATATACTGTAGCATTATGTGGAGCTCATCATATACTGTATGGAACATTATATGGGACCAATTATTTATGGAGCAATATATGGGGCTCATTATTCTGTATGGCGCACTATGTGGTAGCCAATGGCCATAATACTGTATGGAGGAATATACTGTCCTTTGAGCTATTGTAGAATTTAAAATAGAGTCATGTAATGTAAGAAGTGAAGTATTTGTCATTGTACTATACCTATATTTCTGTGCCGTATCGGAGCATCATGAATTGTGGTAAGTAATAAGAATTGATGTCATTGGCATTGAAATGGGCACTGTAGGTGTGTTTACTGTCCTCCACTCCCTGCCGACTTTGCTTCCCCATTGACTTGCATTGTGTTTCGTGTTTCAGTCGGACCTCCGACTTTTCCGATAGTCGGCCGATTTAGTTCGACTCGACTTTTGAGAAAGTCAGGTTTCATGAAACCCGACTCGACCCTAAAAAAGGCAAAGTCGCTCATCTCTAGTGCACAGCAATGGCATTTTTGCATTGCTGTGAATTATATTCATTTATTGGGCACTTTTTCAGGCTGATTCCAGGTGGAATCTCATTTATTGGGCACTTTTTCAGGCTGATTCCAGGTGGAATCTCATTAACTGGGTACTTACACTAATGGTGATGGAGAATACAGCTCCGATTAATAGAGGAGATCCAGACAAGCTCGGCTTCATCACTTATTTTTATTAAATGCTAGTGGGTAATTCCCCACACCTCTGTTTCCAATATTGCAAGACCTATGGAGAGGGGTTTCTATGCTATTGAGCCGCCCGCCAGGGCCTTGGGGTAAACTCTGTTTGCCAATATTGCAAGACCTATGGAGAGGGGTTCCTATGCTATTGAGCCGCCCGCCAGGGCCTTGGGGTACTTGGATCTGAGCCTATAGACTACTATGGGGGATGTCACGGCGACACAACTCAGTCCATGGCTCTGAGGCTCATTCTTTAATGTGGGATATTTACAGGTGAATTGAATATTGGTATGGGGATTCGTGACACCACCTGTGGTACCTGGTCAGGGTGACCAGTGCTGCAATGCAGTTCCACTGAAGGGTTAATATTGTGCAGCTAGATGTTAAGCCTTCCACAGGTAAGGCTGAGAGTCCTTCAGGGCAGACAAATGTGTAGGGATGCAGGACAGACGGGGACCCGGCAGTGAGGGGTAATAAGATGGACACACACACATAAGTCTCTTTCTGTACCTTTACTGAAGATGTTGCAGTCACTCCCCGGAGCACTGTAGGGTGAAGGGTGCACATCCAGTTTCCTCCACTGAGTAGGTGTGTGGCCTCCTTTCTCCTTGCCTTTATGTGATAAAGTCTTGGCCTGCTTGTAGCTGGGCCTAGCTTGGCCTCCGTCCTGCACCTGGCTGACCTTGTGATTAGACCTTTTCCCGAAGTACACAGTCCCTGCTTGCAGCGTCCTGCTTGCAGGACTTCGTTCCCCTGGCCTGGTTACGTGTCAGCTCTGTGGTACTCCTGGGACTTGTAGTCCTCCAGGAACTCCTGTGTTCTCCTAATGGGTCGTGGAGATCCCTATAGGCTCGGACCCCGGTGTCCGGTGGTAATAATTGGGATGAGCTGTATAAGCTCCTCTGTCCCTCACTCGCTTTCCACTCGCCTTTCGTCCCACTCGTGTCCTCACACGATCACACACTAGCAGATGGTGGACTGCTTCTCCTTCTTCTTCACCGCTCTCTAAGCGTCAGCACGCTTGCTCACTGAGCTGCACTCACTTGACTCAGCTCTGACCAGGCTGGAGTGGCTTTCTTTCCACTTGTACTAGCCTCCACACGTTTGAACTAAGCTTCAAGCTGCAGACTTCAGGTTCCTTCTTAAACAGCTGAACTCTCTCTTTTGAGCTCTGCTCCTCACTTCACCCTCTGAGGTGACTAAAGCTTCACTTCACTAGTCTACGAGGTGACACTGCAGGCTGCAGCCCTCTGACTAGACTGTCTCCTCTTCAGTGTCTTCACCTTCCTTATATATGGCTAAACAGCTCCCTCTGGTGGTTCTAGGGATGGGTGAAGGTGTGTGAATGTATATACAGGATCTCTAGTGGTGGTTACCTTCAGTGCACCCTTCTGGAAGATATGGATCCAGTCACAGCTGGGCTCCACACTATGAGCCCTCCTCTAAATTAGACTCCCACTTCAATAGGTCCTAAAACATTCATAGTTTCTTCAACATTTGCAAACAGAGGTGTGAGGAATTAACACAGGGATAATGGAACGGAAAGGTACAGTAGTTTGTAGTTTGGTTATGTTTCAGTGTTAAAGAGGTTGTCCAGGCTAATCATAAAAGTCTTCAGCTACTATGTGCGCTGTGATTAGCAATGTGAGGATTAGCAAGTCTGCAGTAAAATAGAGTGACTGAAGATGCTCATGATAAGCCAGAAAAACAACCCTTTAAACTCATTGGAGAGTAGCTATAATATGCTTTGCTTGCACTGGAGGCCCCAGCATGTCCATGCATTATATGGGTGACCCATTGAGTTCTCTATGCCCTCTGCAATGCTGCTTTTACCTTTGGTTGAGCTGTAGAAGAACTGAACATCCACAGATTTAAAAAAAAAGTGTGACAAGCTAAGACAACCCTTTAACCAGTACCAGAAGCGACTGCTATATAGGTGTTCTCACTTGTATACAACCTCACACCCCCAAAAAAAACAACAAATAAATAACAAAACAATAATTCCGACAATCAAATTACAGAATGTACAGAACATAAATATTTCATTTATTTTAATCATGTACTTCATTTTGTATGGCCATGTTGCTGACTACTGACTTTGGTTATGTTTTATAGTTTTATGATTATTTTATTGCAGGTGCCATGGTGATTTGGAATAATTTATTAATTTTGCTTTCCCAGTGTCTTAATTATTTATCCAAAACTTGCAGCGAGATAATAAATTTTCAAACACTTCCTGGACCCTCAATGATTCAGTTGTAAGTATAGACCCATGTTCCATCTGGATCAAGTGACGGATATTTGTTCTACTCAATAATACATACCACACCTGTGTTTGTAGCGTCCCTGCAATTTGCTTACATATATGTAGAATAAAAAATACAATAGCTTTCTTGCATTGTCACATTTTCCACTAGATATATTGCAGCACTCTTGATACAAGAGCAAAACAAACAGTCTATGACCATCACTACTTTCCATTAGGATTTTGTACAAGATCAATATTAAAGTAACCAAAGTCTAGACACAGAAACGCCAAACTATTTAGCAAGAAAAGCAGAACCAGGTACAACTATTACATTTAGAGCAGCTTAGCAGAATAGATAACAAGCACTTATTGTCTACCTATATTTAACCATGTTATCTCTGTTCTGCTGCCTGTACACATTAGATGTCTGACCATGGGTGCATTAAGGGTAGCCAGGGCCCCGGGCTGTTCAGACTCTGTGGGCCCCCCAGTCATGTGACGGGATCATGTGATGGCGCCATATACGACGAGGTCGGTAGAAGGGGCTGCCACTTCGAATTTCGGGGCCCCATACTGGCAAAATTTTGGGGGCCCCCTTGAGAATCCGCCCAGGCTCCACCCTAGCCCCGCCCTCCACCCCTCTAACTTTCCCCAGTCCCACCACTCTCTCTTGGAAAAACTCCACTTCTCACCAATCACACATTGACAGTTACTATCTCCAGATTACACATATAGCCAGCAGCTCTTGTTTTAGCCAAAAGATTTTTTTAAATCTGCCACCAAGACAAGGTAGACTCTTTTGGCCAGGCCCTACTCTACACTAACTTATTAAACATTTGTTAAAATATCCAACACAATTTAGGTATATTTTTTATTTATTTTTCAATTTTTAAAATTACCAATAATATCACATCCAAAGGGACAAATACCACAGCACCATGACCTGATCAGATATTATCACCACATGGTGACCAATAGTAGCACATACAAGGACCAAAACCACCACACTATGTCCAGACCACATATTATCACCACATAGTGACCTATAATACCACATACACGGAACAAATACAGCCACACCATGATCAGACCACATATTACCACCACAGTGACAGAATAATAGCACATACAAGGGACAAATACCACCGCACCATGCCCAGACCACATATTACCACCACATGGTGACTGAATACTACAATAATGATCATTAATAAAAAAACATAATGCTATCATTATAAGTGCCATTATACACAGGAGATCTATACCTAGTATGCAGTGTCTGTGTACAGGTAATACGGTGATCACCAGTGACATTATACACAGGAACTCTGTATATAGTGTATAGTGCCAGTGTACAGGTAATACAGTGATCACCGGTGACATTATGCACAGGACCTCTGTAAATAGTGCCAGTGTACAGGTAATACAGTGATCACTGGTGACATTGTACACAGGAATTCTGTATATAGTGTCAGTGTACAGGTAACACACTGACTCACCAGTGACGTCGCTAGGTGAAGTCCTTCATCTTTGCTTTTCATCTTTCATCCAGCACAGACCACCATCACGTCTTCCAGCCAGGGCTCGTCTCTGCAGGAAATAACACAGTTATCTAGAGCTCCACTTGCAGTACACATTACCTAATTTTTTCCCACCTTCTACAACACACCAGATGAAGAAAAAAAGGCGACAGAGTGTCGCTCTGCACAGTAACAGGACCTCCCCCCCATTTAAAATAATTTCCTCAAAAAATAAAATAAATACATCACTGCAGTAATAATATCCCTTAAGTAGCCCCTATGGTAATAATATCCCCATCCTGGCCCCCGTGTGTCTCATTCCTGGCTTCAGCCATATGTTCTCCCATCCCACCCTCATGAGTAACCATTCTACCCCATATGATCTCCCAATCCTGCCCCATCTGTCTACATCGTATCCATCCTGCCCCGTGATCCTACACCATGTGTCTCCCATCCTGCCCCCTGTGTCTCGCATCCTGCCCCCTCCTGTGTCTCACTGTCACATTCTGCCCCTCTTGTGTCTCACATTCTGTCCCCTCCTGTGTCTCACTGTCACATTCTGCCCCCTCCTGTGTCTTACTAACACATTCTGCCCCGTGTCCATTCTGCCCCCTCCTGTGTCTTACTATCACATTCTGCCCCGTGTCCATTCTGCCCCTCCTGTGTCTTACTGTCACATTTATTTATTTACTCACTTATATAGAGCACCAATAATTCCACAGCACTTTACAGACATTATTGGCACTGTCCCCGATGGGGCTCACAATCTAAACTCCCTATCAGTATGTCTTTGGAATGTGGGAGGAAACCGGAGAACCCGGAGGAAACCCACGCAAACACGCGGAGAACATACAAACTCCTTGCAGATGTTGTCCTTGGTTGGATTTGAACCCAGTATCCCAGTGCTGCAAGGCTGCAGTGCTAACCACTGAGCCACTGTGCCACCATTCTGCCCCGTGTCCATTCTGCCCCCTCCTGTGTCTCACTGTCACATTCTGCCCCCTCCTGAGTCTTACTATCACATTCTGCCCCGTGTCCATTCTGCCCCCTCCTGTGTCTGTCACATTCTGCCCCCTCCTGTGTCTTACTGTCACATTTATTTATTTACTCACTTATATATAGCACCATTAATTCCACAGCGCTTTACAGACATTATTGGCACTGTCCCTGATGGGGCTCACAATCTAAACTCCCTATCAGTATGTCTTTGGAATGTGGGAGGAAACCGGAGAACCCGGAGGAAACCCACGAAAACACGGGGAGAACATACAGACTCCTTGCAGATGTTGTCCTTGGTTGGATTTGAACCCAGTATCCCAGCGCTGCAAGGCTGCAGTGCTAACTACTGAGCCACTGTGCCACCATTCTGCCCCGTGTCCATTCTGCCCCCTCCTGTGTCTCACTGTCACATTCTGCCCCCTCCTGTGTCTCACTGTCACATTCTGCCCCCTCCTGTGACTCACTGTCACATTCTGCCCCATATCTCACATTCTGCCCCATGTCTCGCATTCTGCCCCCGTGTCTCGCATTCTGCCCCACATCCATTCTGCCCCCGTGTCTCGCATTCTGCCCCGTGTCTCGCATTCTGCCCCGTGTCCATTCCCATGTCCATTCTGCCCCATGTCCATTCAGCCCCGTGTCTTGCATTCTGCGCCATGTTTTGCATTCTGCCCCATGTCCTGTATTCTGCCCCATGTCCATTCTGCCCCCGTGTCTCGCATTCTGCCCCTATGTCTCGCATTCTGCCTCCATGTCCATTCTGCCCCGTGTCTCGAATTCTGCCCCGTGTCTCGCATTCTGCCCCATGTCCATTCCCATGTCCATTCTGCCCCATGTCCATTCTGCCCCCATGTCTCGCATTCTGCCCCATGTCTTGCATTCTGCCCCATGTCCATTCTGCCCCATGTCTTGCATTCTGCCTCCATGTCCATTCCCATGTCCATTCTGCCCCCGTGTCTCGCATTCTGCCCCATGTCATGTCTTGCATTCTGCCCCATGTCCATTCCCATGTCCATTCTGCCCCATGTCCTTTCTGCCGATCTGACCCCATGTCTTGCATTTTTCCCTCATGTCCATTCTGCCCCATGTCTTGCATTCTGCCCCCATGTCCATTCCCATGTCCATTCTGCCCCATGTCCATTCTGCCGAACTGCCTCATGTCTTGCATTCTTCCCCATGTCCATTCTGCCCTTGTGTCTCGCATTCTGCCCCATGTCTCGCATTCTGCCCCATGTCTCGCATTCTGTCCCCATGTCTCGCATTCTGCTCCCATGTCTTGTCTCGCATTCTGCCCCATGTCTATTCCCATATCCATTCTGCCCATGTCCATTCTGCCGATCTGCCCCATGTCTTGCATTCTTCCCCATGTCCATTCTGCCCCCGTGTCTCGCATTCTGCCCCATGTCTTGCATTCTGCCCTATGTCTTGTCTTGCATTCTGCCCTTGTCCATTCTGCCAATCTGCCCCATGTCTTGCATTCTTCCCCCATGTCCATTCCCATGTCCATTCTGCCCCATGTCCATTCTGCCGATCTGCCCCCATGTCTTCCATTCTGCCCCCATGTCCATTCTGCCCCGGCCCCCGTGGATCGCCGTTTTCAATTAAAAAAAAAAGTTCTTCTTACCTTGCCGCACTTCTGCAGCGAAGCTCCCTCCACGCAGCTGAAGCGCGCACTCACCGGTGACTGACAATGACGACAGATGCCGGCGACATGTGCGCTTTGGCTGACATCAGCTGCCAGCCTCCGATTGGCTGGCGGCTGTTAACTATTGACATATATGTTGACCTGCTGCAACGCCGCTAAGGGCCTGGTTTAGCCCTACCGGTAGGGGCCCGGTGAACAGATGAGATGGGGCCCAATGCAGGCCCGCTCTGCCCACCGGGCCCCATATGCGATCAGGGCAGTAATGCCCTGATGGCGGCCCTGCACACTTTATAATGGGCAATTTACCCCGGGCTGGTGGGCCCCCCCACACCACTGGGCCCTGGGCTACCTCCTAGATTGACCTTATTATAATCCGCCACTGTGTCTGACGGAGCAACGGTGCTTTGGGCAATCGAATGGCCGTGAGCCATCTCAGCAGCGCACATTTGGCAGAGTGCTCCTGTGTTCTCTATGAGAAAGATTCTGGATGACATCTTGTTGTGTGGCTTATCTCCATTAGAAAAATGCAACTGGCAGTCCAAACTCTGACATATTTGAACAAAATTTCCCCTAAGGATCAGTCGGCCATCGCCCCCATTCACATGAGATTGTTTGCCAAACTCATCGATATTGACAGGTTTGGCTGACATTACTCTAATTTGTATGGGGACCTTTAGATTTCATCAGACGTCTATTTTTTCCCATCGGTATTTGGTCAGTGTGCGAGTTTCTACCCTCTGTGATTTTCTCGTATGTCAAAACATATGAAACTCCCCTTTAAGCCTCATAGAGAAATCTGATGTTCTCGTACGAGTGCTATCAGTGGTTTTCCCTGAGAGCACTCATACTTGATGTAGTCTTTGGAGCCATTCAAATTTCCATGATTTTATCCAGACCAAGCAGTCCGCAGATAATCATGTAAACATGTCCTATTTTGATCTGAGGATTTCATGAATTTTTCTCAAATGAAAAAATATATTATGGAGCTTTTGCAACCTTCTTCTATCAAACAGTCCATGAAAAATGGAAAACACACGGATGGCATTCGAGTGCTGTCCAATTTATTCATGGACCCATAGACTTGCATTGATAAATTTGATATGAGAATTGGGTCATGTCTCTCTGATTTATGTGGCCCAATTGGTATGTAAAATACACAGACATGTGAACAGCACTATAGACTATAATGGGTATGAAAAACATAGATATAACTCGAACGCAAAAAATTGACATTTGAATGAGGCCTTATATTCCAAAGATTTTATTGACCAGGCTGCTACAAAGGCATTGAAAATTATTGCAAATTCTGCCCAATCTGCCAATTCAATGCCTCCATGTCTCATATTTAGAGACCTTTAGTTCCATCTATTTATATAATTGCCTTGTAATGTTTTAATTTCCTTTCTGTCCAGATGTCACCGTATCCCAGAATTCCAAGCGAAGGAAGTTCACCGACCACCATATTGGGACACCCAAGTGATGGGTGTCCCAACATGGAAACTGCTGCTGGTACCAACCTATTGCGCGATACCACCAGCGGAACACCGTCGCACCACACACACTCACACACTCACGCACACTCACACACTCACACACTCTCACTCTCAGATACACACACTCACACTCACACACTCACACACACTCATACACTCACACACTCACTGTTAGGCCAGGGTCGCACTTGCGAGAAACTCGCACGAGTCTCGCATCTCAATACCCGGCACTGCCGCTGGCACTCAGGACTGGAGTGTGCGGCTGCATGTATTTCTATGCAGCTGAACGCTCTGGTCCCGAGTGCCAGCAGTAGTGCCGGGTATTGAGGTGCGAGACTCGTGCGAGTTTCTCTCAAGTGTGACCCCGGCCTTAGAACTCTCCTATTAGGTTTTTTCTATCTTGCTGGTCACATGACCTTTTTTGCCTACTTGATCCTGCTCCGCCCTTCTGGCTTTGCTGGACTTCATTGTAACTTCTACTCTTAAGCTAGCCGGGTGCTTTGTTACCTTACTCAAATAGTTTGGCTTGGTCTTCAGACCTCTATGTTCTATGTTGTTTTGTTTTTCTTTTTACTGCTACAACTTCTGTTAGGAGGTGTCCACCTTTTCTCCCAGTCCCTAGTTCTGGTAGGGATCCCTCACTCGCATCTATAGGTCTTCGTACAGACTAGCTGAGGACTTTAGCGGGTCTGATCGCAGGATCAGGTTCCCCGTTACATCGTAGGGATTGAGCTTAGTTTTATTGTAGGGACAGATATCCCTTTCTTTCCTTAGTGTTTGTAGCAGAACATAACAGTAAGTCCAGCCCAAAAAAAAAAAATCTCTAAGGAAAGATTACCAGTTTCCATTATGGTGTCGGTTCAGGAATTGGCTCAACGCCTGCAGGGACTCTCTCTGGAGGTGTCCGAGCTTCAGCAACACGTGAGTAACTGTTCTGGAGCACATTTCGTGGAGCCAAAGGTACGTTTGCCTGATTTATTTTTTGGTGAACAACAAGATTTTTTTTCTTTTAAAAATGCTTGCTTGTTGTATTTTCGTTTGAGACCCAGATCCTCTGGTGATGAATCACAGCGCATAGGGTTCATAATGTCACTTTTGCGCAAAGAACCTCAGGAATGGGCTTTTTCTCTGCAACCTACTGATCCATGCTTTAGATCAGTGGATAGTTTTTTTTTCTGCTTTGGGGTTGCTGTATGATGATCCCGATCGTGTCTCATCAGCTGAGACAGAATTGAGACTTTTGAGGCAGGGATCTGGTAATGTGGAAAAATATTGTACACACTTCCGACGGTGGTCTACTCAGGTGGAATGGAATGATTCAGCTTTGAAAAGTTTGTTTCTTGCAGGACTAGGTGAAAGGGTTAAAGATTTGCTGATTGCTTATCCCATACCTGGTAACTTGCAGGAGGCTATGCAATTAGCTATACGGGTGGATAGGAGACTGCGTGCAAGGGTTAATGAGAGTAAATCTGCCATGTCAGCTCCTAGTCTTGAGAGGGTTTGTACTGACTTTGGAGAGCCGATGGAGATTGGAGCGATGGCACTCCGCTCTCAGGAAAAAGACCGCAGGTTTTCGGAGGGTTTGTGTTTTTATTGCGGCAAATCTGACCATTTCATTAAGAACTGTGTGCTGCGTATGAATAAAGAAAAAAAAAAAGAGGTCAGTGTCGCACGTATAGCCTGTTTAAACACTAAGGGTGTATTTCTTTCTGCCACTACTGCTGCTCAGGAAGAATTAATGGAATTCCGGGTATTTGTCGATTGTGGTTCTACTCTGAATGTGATTGATGGGGAATTCTTGGAAAAACTTAAATTAAAACCCAAACCTTTATCATCCCCTATTGCCATGGTTTCTGTTGATGGCTCTCCCTTAAGAATTTACTCACAAGGTCTGTGAATTTTTCCCCCCACTATTAAAGGGGTTCACCAAGAAAAAATTTGGGTTTGGTAGTATTGAATAATTTGCCCTTTTTCCAGTGATTTTGGGGGTTACCCCCTTTAAAAATTTCACAAACCTGTTCGGATTGGCTACCAAGAAATTAAGTCCTGGACTCTCATTTATGACAATGTTTAAAAGGCGTATTGCTGCTTGGATAAAGGGGAACACCTGTACCTATTTAGGATTTTTGGAAATTTTTTCTGAGAAGGGAACGCAGATGTTACCTCCCCAAAGACTATGTTTTACTATTGAATTTTTTCCCGGGGCGACTCTTTCCCAAAAGTCGGTTATTTAAAACTTACTATACCTAGAGAAAGGCTTTTGGAGGAAACATCAACAAGGGGCCGGTCAATTAGGCCTTCCAAGTCCCCTGTGGCTGTTGGGTTTTTTTTGTTAAAAAAAAGGCGGTGGTTTTACGTCCCGCTGGACTTTCGGGATTTAAAAAAATTACTGTACGCAATCCTTACCCACTGCCATTTTATGCCCTTTATTCCTATTTTTTGAACCATTAGGGGGGGCCAAGTGGTTCCTAAAATTTAACAATTGGGTTTCGCATAAAGGAGGGTGACAATGAAGACTCTTTTAACACCCTGGGTCAATTTTTAGAACGGTTATCCTTTTGGCCCCACCAAGCTCCTGCATTTTTTCAGAACGTATTAAGAACCTTAACTTTTGATCGCAAAAATTGGTTTTTTGTATTTGGAAAGCATTTTTATTTATTTGCCGGATTTGGAGTCCATTGGCGGGGCTTTTGTGGGTATTAAGTTAAATTGATGACAACGCTTTTTGCTAAGCGGAAAATGTGAGTTAC
>JARQOD010000001.1:41620293-41794437 GCA_033576555.1 Oophaga sylvatica | reverse complement strand
TTTTTTTTCACTTGTCATTCTAAAAAACATTTCTACAATAGCTGGACTTTTTTGCCTTATTCTCTTCGTGTCTACTTACATGAAGTCAGAACCAGGAGTTGTCCGTGCACCCCACACCTTGTGAGTTGATGTGAACTTTTTCCTTTACTACCAATGTAATGACACTGACCTGAAGAATAAAGCCGCCTTATCACTTATACTGCATGAAGAATGGAGTTTAAAAATGAATAATATTAATTATTGACCTGGTATTGATTTGTTCTTTCTGCCTCATAAAGATCATAGTAAGGCTCATCTCACATTTCTCCTGCTCTCTACGCTGAGCGCTTACACTGGTATTGCCGGGTAATTCTATGAAACATGTGATTCAGGCGGAACCCCTGGTGGAAGATTCCCTATAATGAGGCAGATGGTGACACCATGGTTGATGTCTGACTTATGATCAGGGGGTGAATAAAATTGCGCAGTCAGCCAAAGTTTTGAGCACCTCTGAAAAGAAGGACACATAGTAACTCTGCTGCCTCATTATAGTGAATGGAACCATCGTTAGTTTCATCTGAATCATGTATTTCGGAGATTTAGATGGAAACCCCATGTAAGGCTACTTTCACATTAGTGTTTCACTGACCTGCGTCGGTCTGCGCACGGCCGTCGCTAAGCTCCGCCCCCGGCTGCACCTCCTCCCGGCCGCTCCGCCTATGAGCGCATGACGCTGCATGCGACCTGCATACCCTATCTTTAGCATTGGGTAAGCAGGCCGTGTGTAGGTATGCGTTTTCTGGCGCACGCATCCTCTTGACGGTGCGCCGAGCGCACCAAAATGCAACACGGTGCGTTTGGCGCAGGTCGGCGCACCGTCAAAAGGATGCATGCGCCGGCAAATGCATACCTGTGCACGGCCTGCGTACCAAATGCTAAAGATAGAGTACGCAGGTCGCATGCAGCGTCATGCGCCCATAGGCGGAGCGGCCTGGAGGAGGCACAGCCGGGGGCGGAGCTTAGCGGCGGCCGTGCGCAGACTGACGCAGGTCAGTGAAACGCTAATGTGAAAGTAGCGTAAGTGCACAGCGTAGGATAATTGTGATCAAAATTATTTTGTACAATGTTCCCAGTATAAGCTTCAAATATATCAACAAAAAAAGTAAGTCCCCACTCAGGTCTGTCATCTGTAAATGGAAATGCAGAGGGAGTCCATCTTACTGGTTGCACAAAGGCTCTGGAAAAGCTAAATAACTCCTCTCCCACCTAAAGAAATCTAGCAACTTCTGCACTCCCTAATCTAAATGCCTCACGTTTGAGTCCCAGTGTGTCTAAACCACAGTTAGCGTCCACATGTTTGGTATTTCTGTAGCAATGAGAGCCCTCTTAATTTTGGTGCAAGTCTTCAGAAGCACGATCTGGGCATAATGTACGGGAACTACAACTTACTGTGCACTATAAAGTACAGTACAGACCAAAAGTTTGGACACACCTTCTCATTCAAAGATTTTTCTGTATTTTCAGGACTATGAAAATTGTACATTCACACTGAAGGCATCAAAACTATGAATTAACACATGTGGAATTATATACTTAACAAAAAAGTGTGAAACATCTGAAAATATGTCTTATATTTTAGGTTCTTAAAAGTAGCCACCTTTTGCTTTGATTACTGCTTTGCACAATCTTGGCATTCTCTTGATGAGCTTCAAGAGGTAGTCACCAGAAATGGTCTTCCAACAGTCTTGAAGGAGTTCCCAGAGATGCTTAGCACTTGTTGGCCCTTTTGCCTTCACTCTGCGGTCCAGCTCACCCCAAACCATCTCGATTGGGTTCAGGTATGGTGACTGTGGAGGCCAGGTCATCTGGCGTAGCACCCCATCACTCTCCTTCTTTGTCAAATACCTCTTACACAGCTTGGAGGTGTGTTTGGGGTCATTGTCCTGTTGAAAAAATAATGATGGTCCAACTAAACGCAAACCGGATGGAATAACATGACTCTGCAAGATACTGTGGTAGCCATGCTGGTTCAGTATGCCTTCAATTTTGAATAAATCCCCAACAGTGTCACCAGCAAAGCACCCCCACACCATCACACCTCCTCATCCATGCTTCATGGTGGGAACAGGCATGTAGAGTCCATCCGTTCAACTTTTCTGCGTCGCACAAAGACACGGTGGTTGGAACTAAAGATCTCAATTTGGACTCATCAGACCAAAGCACAGATTTCCACTGGTCTAATGTCGATTCCTTGTGTTCTTTAGCCCAAACAAGTCTCTTCTGCTTGTTGCCTGTCCTTAGAAGTGGTTTCCTAGCAGCTATTTTACCTTGAAGGCCTGCTGCACAAAGTCTCCTCTTAACAGTTGTTGTAGAGATGTGTCTTCTGCTAGAACTCTGTGTGGCATTGACCTGGTCTCTAATCTGAGCTGCTGTTATCTTGTGATTTCTGAGGCTGGTGACTCGGATAAACTTATCCTCAGAAGCAGAGGTGACTCTTGGTCTTCCTTTCCTGGGACGGTCCTCATGTGAGCCAGTTTCTTTGTAGTGCTTGATGGTTTTTGCAACTGCACTTGAGGACGCTTTCAAAGTTTTCCCAATTTTTCAGACTGAATGACCTTCATTTCTTAAAGTAATGATGGCCACTCGTTTTTCTTTACTTATCTGCTTTTTTCTTGCCATAATACACATTCTAATAGTCTATTCAGTAGGACTATCAGCTGTGTATCCAGCAGACTTCTGCACAACACAACTGATGGTCCCAACCCTATTTATAAGGCAAGAAATCACACTTATTAAACCTGACATGAAGTGAAAACCATTTCCGGTGACTACCTCTTGAGGCTCATCAAGAGAATGCCAAGAGTGTGCAAAGCAGTAATCAAAGCAAAAGGTGGCTACTGTGAAGAACCTAGAATATAAGACATATTTTCAGTTGTTTCACACTTTTTTGTTAAGTATATAATTCCACATGTGTTAATTCATAGTTTTTATGCCTTCAGTGAAAATGTACAATTTTCATAGTCATGAAAATACAGAAAAAATCTTTGAATGAGGTGTGTCCAAACTTTTGGTCTGTACTGTATGGGAAATACAATGGCAGATTGGCAATTATCCCATAGGAACATCCACTGCTGCTTGTTTCTGGAAAACACCTGTGGAGCCAAAATCATCACTACACCTATAAAAAAAGAGGTATAATTCCAAAATGGGGTCATTTAGAGGGAATTCTAATCTTCTGGCACTTACAGGCTGGAGTCGGCAAATTATTCTATGATAATTTGTTCACTCTTTTCCTTCCATTCCCCAGTCATGTGGCTAAGCAGTATTGTGAGCCACATATGGGGTGTTGCAGCAGAAATTGCTTTGCCCTGCTCTTCCCACTAGCCCTGGTGCGGTGGCAAGTGGGGTAATATTTGTGGTATTGATGTCAGTTGTTTAGTAATGGAGAGGTTTCTATAAGACGCCTATTACTAACCCCATAGTTTGTACACACACAGCCAGAATAAAATCCTTTATTTGAAATAAAGACAGACTCCTTTATATTAAATACAAATTAAAAAGCACAGGTATACTCACGCCTATTCCATTGAGCGCTTGTCCCCTGTAAAAAACTGAAAATAATAAACAGCCATGATACTCACCTTATGCCCATTACATTGAAGCCCTTGTCCTTGTTAAAAAAGAAAAATAATAAACCATATCCCCTAACTGTCCAAAGTGAAGATGTCCCAGGCTGTAATCCATGTCTGCGATATGTGGTTTACAACCTGAACAGTGGCATGATGTGACAGTCCAGGTTGAAAACCATGGGACAATAAGGAGCTCAGCACAGCTTCAGTGACTAGCAGTGACGTCATCGAGGTTGCCGCAGATCACTGAAGTTGCGTTCCCTTCGGCACTTCATTGTGAACTGATACGATAAACTGCTGTGACCTCAATGAGATCACCGTGAGCACCATGAGAATCTTACCGCTGATTAGAGCCTGTATTTGCTGCGCTGTCATGCCGATGACAGCATGACAAACTCATGACATGAGTATGGCAGTTAAAGACAACACTTCAGTGGAGTAAACACAGATAAGTATTAAATGCTACATTTTTTACCCTTATTTAGTTTGAGGCTTTTTTATGAGTTTGGTGTACCCCTTTAATGAAGTTTGAAATATTTTAAATCCATCACTTGAATGAAACAAGAAGTTATTCTTATAGGAGTTGACTTTTTGGAAGAAAAAAAAGAATAAAAAAAAAGTAAACTCACTCAATGAGTTCTCGTTAAATGTCACTTATGTTAATTGATAGGGGAAAGTCTCCTCATTCTACGTAAACCCCATAATGATTCAGATTTGTCATATATTTATTCTTAGAAATTCTTACCATTTTTCTTTTGAAAACCACTACTATTCAAGATGCCTGTGGCCATCATGATATGTCTTCCTGCAATTTAATATTTAACATACCAAAATGAAACTTTACCTTTGTGTAGGAGAAAATATTTTCCTAGACTTGATCTAAGTCGTGAGATCCAATGCCTGCAATTCATTATGGGAAACTTTTTATTTTAATTTATTCATCAAAGAACAGATGCATTTAACATTTTCTTGGCATCAAATACACCTACTAGAGTCTAATATGTCACATTCTGCTTATATATTTTCTAGAATATATTGCTTTATAACTCCCGTAGGTTACACATGTTAGGTAACATTAGTCATTAGGCCATTTTCTCAAAGCTTTGAGAAAGGACACTTGAGTGTTCGAAACGCGTAGCCACGCATGATGTGTGCATTATTACCGGGCCGGCCGAGAGATTACGGCGCCCTAGGCAAAACTATTTTGTTGCCCCCCAACTATTAAGTATACGTATTTTTTTCTCTTGGGCCCCCCTTAGTGTAGTGTGTGTATTTTTGGTTGTTTGCTTTGCCAACATTTGAAAACTTAGGAGAAAAATAAACGCGCGGGATCAAACACCTGTCAGCAGACGATGCAAACGACTCACGTCCGTAGTTTAGCGCCTCCTTTCCGTGCGTAAATTGAAGCTCAACGTTTTTTCTTTTAAATTTATGGTAGAAAAATTTACGTACATTTTTCTTTCTATCCCTAAAACTTTTTGCCTTTTGAAAAGATTTTTTATAATTTTTTCTATTTTTTCTCTGGTGCCCCCTTAGGGTTGGCGCCCTAGGCGGCCGCCTAGTTCGCCTATACGTTTGGGCAGGCCCTGCATTATTATCTGCCATCAATTTTTTTTATTTTTGATAAATGAAATTTTGACTTTTTAACCCCTTTCTGTCATCGGACGTACTATCTCGTCCATGTGCCCTGGGACTTAATTCCCAGGGATGGGATAGTACATCCTAGGCATTAAGCTGCACTCCCAGGGGGAGCGCAGCTGATCGCGGCCGGGTGTCAGCTGATTATCACAGCTGACACCCGGCACTATGTGCCAGGAGCGGTAACGGACGGATCCTGGCACATTAACCCCTGGCACACCGCGATCAAACATGATCGCGGTGTACCGGGGGCACAGGGAAGCATCGCATAGGGAGGGGGCTCCCTGCGTGCTCCCTGAGACCCTCAGAACAGCGTGATTTGATCACGCTGTTCTGAGGCCTTCTTCCCTGCAAGGCCCCGAATCCAAGATGGCCGCCGGGTCCTGCTGGGAGGCAGCTTCCTCAGTGCCTGCCGAGAGCAGGCACTGAGAAGCCTGCAGCACTGCCAGAGCGATCGCTGGTGTGACAGAGTGCTGTGCACACTGTGAGACCAGTGCTCTGACATATTACATTGATGTCCCAACCTGGGACAAAGCAAAAAAGTAAAAAAAATGAAAATCATAAGTGTAAAAAAAAATTCCAAAAAAGGAAAAAAAAAAAATATTCCCCAATAAATTAATTTCTTCCTGTAAATAAAAAAAACAAAACAATAAAAGTACACATATTTGGTATTGCCGCGTCCACAATGACCTGTCCTATAGAACTGTCCCACTAGTTAACCCCTTTAGTGAGCCCCTTAAAAAAAAAAACAAAGCAAAAAATCAATACTTTATCATCATACCGCCGAACAAAAAGTGGAACAACACGCAATCAAAAAGACCGATATGAATAAACATGGTACCACTGAAAACGTCATCTTGTCCTGCAAAAAACGAGCTGCCACACAACATCATCAGTGAAAAAATAAAAAAGTTATAGCTCGCAGAATAAAGCGATGCGAAAATAATTATTTTTTATATAAAATTGTTTTTATAGTATAAAAGCGCCAAAACATAAAAAAAATTATATAAATGAGGTATCGCCGTAATCGTACTACATCGAAGAATAAAACTGCTTTATCAATTTTACCCACACGCGGAACGGTATATAAACGCCCCCCACAAAATAAATTAATGAATTGCTGATATTTGTTTATTCTAACCTCCCAAAAATCGAAATAAAAAGCGATCAAAAAGTCACGTGATCAAAAATGGTACCGATAAAAATGTCAACTCGTACAGCAAAATATAAGACCTCACATGACTCTGTGGGCCAAAATATGCAAAAATTATAGCTCTCAAAATGTGGTGATGCAAAAACTATTTTTTGCAATAAAAAGCGTCTTTTAGCGTGACAGCTGTCAATCATAAAAACCCGCTATAAAAACCCACTATAAGTAGTAAATCAAACCCCCTTTATCACTCCCTTAGTTAGGGAAACATAATAAAATTAAAAAAATGTATTTATTTCCATTTTCCCATTAGGGTTAGGGTTAGGGTTGCGGCTAAAGTTAGGGTTAGGTTTGGGACTAGGGTTAGGGGTGTGTTGGGGTTAGGGTTGGAGTTAGAATTGGGGGGTTTCCACTGTTTAGGCACATCAGGGGCTCTCCAAACGAGACATGGCGTCTGATCTCAATTCAGCCAATTCTGCGTTGAAAAAGTCAAACGGTGCTCCTTCCCTTCTGAGCTCTGCCATGCACCCAAACAGTGGTTTACCCCCACATATGGGGTAGCAGCGTACTTAGGACAAATTGCACAATAACTATTGGGGTCTAATTTCTTCCGTTACCCTTGGGAAAATAAAAAATTGGGGGCGAAAATATCATTTTTGTAAAAAAAAAATGATTTTTTTGTTTTTACGGCTGTACGTTATAAACTTCTGTGAAGCACTTGGGGCTTCATAGCGCTCACCACACATCTAGATAAGTTCCTTGTGGGGTCTATTTTCCAAAATAGGGTCACTTGTGGGGGGTTTCCACTGTTTAGGCACATCAGGGGCTCTCCAAATGCGACATGACGCCAGCAGACTATTCAATCAAAGTCTGCAATCCAAAACGTCACTACTTCCCTTCCGAGCCCTGACGTGTGCACATACAGAAGTTTTTCTCCCACATATTGGGTATCAGCGTACTAAGGACAAATTGGACAACAACTTTTGGGGTCCAATTTCTCCTGTTACCCTTGTGAAAATAAAATATTGGGTTAGAAAAAATCATTTTTGTAAAAAAAAAAGGTTTTTTTTATTTTTACGGCTGTACGTTATAAACTTCTGTGAAGCACTTCGGGGTTCAAAGTGCTCACCACACATCTAGTAAGTTCCTTGGGGGGTCTATTTTCCAAAATGGGGTCACTTGTGGTGGGTTTCCACTGTTTAGGCACATCAGGGGCTCTCCAAACGCGATATGACGCCCGCAGACCATTCCATTAAAGTCTGCAATCCAAAACGTCACTACTTCCCTTCCGAGCCCTGACGTGTGCCCATACAGTAGTGTTCTCCCACATATGTGGTATTAACGTACTCAGGACAAATTGGAAAACAACTTTTGGGGTCCAATTTCTCCTGTTACCCTACTTACTAAAAGATCATATTTGTGGAAAAAATATGATTTTTTTATTTTCATGCTCGGGCGTTTTAAACTTTAGTGAAACACCTGGGGGTTCAAAGTTCTCACCACACATCTAGATAAGTTCCTTGAGGGGTCTAGTTTCCAAAATGGTGTCATTTGTGGGGGGTTTCAACTCTTTAGGCAGATCAGGAGCTCTCCAAACAAGACATGGCGTCCAGCCAATTCTGCGTTGAAAAAGTCAAACAGCGCTCCTTCCCTTCCGAGCTCTGCCATGCACCCAAACAGTGGTTTACCCCAACATATGGGGTATCAGCGAACTCAGGACAAATTGCACAATAACTTTTGGGGTCTTGTTACCCTTGGGAAAATAAAAATTGGTGTGAAAAGATCATTTTTGTGGAAAAAATATGATTTTTTAATTTTACGGCTCTACGTTATAAACTTGTGTGAAGCACTTGGGGGTTCAAATTGCTCACCACAGATCTAGATAAGTTCCTTAGGGGGTCTAGTTTCCAAAATGGGGTCATTTGTAGGAGGTTTCCACTGTTTAGGCACATAAGGGGATCTCCAAATGCAACATGGCATCCAATCTCAATTCCAGCCAATTTTGGTTGGAAAAAGTCAAATGGTGCTCCTTCCAGTCCGAGCTCTGCCGTGCGCCCAAACAGTGGTCCAATTTCTCCTGTTACCCTTGGGAAAAATAAAAAATTGGTGACTAAAAGATTATTTTTGTGGGAAAAAATAGGATTTTTAATTTTCATGCCCGGGCATTATAAACTTGTGTGAAGCACTTGGGGTTCAGAGTGCTCACCACAGATCTAGATAAGTTTCTTTGGGGGTCTAGTTTCCAAAATGGGGTCACTTATGGGGGGTTTCCACTGTTTAGGCACATCTGGGGCGCTGCAAACGGAACATGACCCCCATCAATGTGTGCATTCCAAAACGTTATCACTTCCTTTCCAAGCCCTGCCGTGCGCCCAAACAGTTCCCCCCCCACATATTTGGCATCAGCATACTCAGGACAAATTGGGAAAACAACTTTTGGGGTCCAATTTCCTTGGGAAAAATCAAAAATTTGGGACTAAAAAATAATTTTTGTGGAAATTTTTTTTTCCACACCTAGGCATTATAAAACTTTTGTGAAACACTTGGGGGTTCAAAGTGCTCACAACGGATCTAGATAAGTTCCATAGGGGGTCTAGTTTCCAAAATAGTGTTACTTGTGGGGGTTTCCACTGTTTAGGCGCATCAGGGGCTCTCCAAACGCGACATGGTTTGAAAAGTCAATCGATGCTCCTACCCTTAAGAGCTCTGCGTGTGCCCAAACAGTGGTTTTTCCCCACATATGGGGTTTTAGCGTACTCAGGAGAAATTGCACAATAACTTTATCTGTCCATTTTCTCCTTTTACCCTTGTGAAAATAAAAAAAGTTTGTAAAAGATCATTTTTGTGACTTAAAAGTTAAATATTAATTTTTTTCTTCCACGTTGCTTCAGCTCCTGTGAAGCACCTGAAGGGTTAATAACTTATTGAATGTGGTTTTGAGTACCTTGAGGGGTGCAGTTTTTAGAATGGTGTCACATTTGGGCATTTTATGCCATATAGACCCCTCAAAGTGACTTCAAATGGGAGGTGGTCCCTAAAAAAAATGGCTTTATAAATTTTGTTGTAAAAATGAGAAATCACTGGTCAACTTTTAACCCTTATAATTTCCTAACAAAAAAAATTTTGGTTCCAAAATTGTGCTGATGTAAAGTAGATATGTGGGAATTGTTATTTATTAAGTATTTTGTGTGACATATTTCTCTGTTTTAAGGGAATAAAAATTCAAAGTTTGAAAATTGCACAATTTTCAAATTTTTTTCCATATTTGCGATTTTTTAAAAATTAAATGCAATTTATATCGAATAAATTTTACCACTAACAGGAAGTACAATATGTCACGAGAAAACAATCTCAGAATTGCGAAGATCCGTTTAAGCGTTCCAGAGTTATAACCTCATAAAGAGACAGTGTTCAGAATTGTAAAAATTGGCCCGGTCATTAACGTGCAAAACACCCTTGGGGGTTAAGGGGTTAAAGAAGCTGGAACAATTTTTTTTTCTTCTGATGGCTGCACATGTGACTACATGGGTTCCGTGCTTCTGCACGCCACATGCCGCTGCAGGTGAGCTGGTTGTTATTTTCTCTTTTTGCATCTATTAGGGTTGGGCAGTCCATTGGCAAATATATAGCTGCAGCTTTTTTGGGGGGGTGAAAATTGATATATTTTAATACATCAAGTATTACATAATTTGTGTTACTTTTTTGTGTTATATAACACTCAAAAAAATTGTTACAAAATTTCCCTGGGTTAAATTTCTTACCCATACACTATTCTGTATTCTGGGTTTTCTTTTAATGTATATAACACTCCCAAAAAGAGTTTAAAAATTTTGCATGCTTAAATTTTTCATCCATACAGTGTCACGTGTTCTGTGGTACTTTTTTTTTTGTGATATCTATCACTCCAAAACAGTGTTGAAAATTTAGCTGGATTACATTTCTCATCAATACAGTATTCTGTGGTCTGGGGTAAATTTCTGTGATATTATCTAAAAAAAATATTTAGAATTGAGAGTCCTCAGTGGTTGATACCTTTTAATGGCTAACTGAAAAGATGGTAACAAATTGCAAGCTTTCGAGACTACTCCGGTCTCTTCATCAGGCAAAGACTAAAACAAAAACTGAAGAATCACATATATATATATATATACACAAGAGGACACAGGAATAGTGCAATAGGTAAGACAAGTGACGTGAAGCAGAACTGTCATTATGGCAGAGGAATGAACATAAATATTGGAACAGATCATAGATAAGGAGAGAGTTTTATTGCCCTCTGATTGGGGTCTGGTGTTGTGTTTTGATGCCCCTAGAAGGTCAGAGACGCAGATTCCTTAATTGATATAGAATGACATGAATCCATGTGACACGTTCATTCCAGCACTAAGAGTGTCAAAGGTCATCATAAGTTTGTATTCCCAAACCTTTCTATCTTTCCTTATCTATGGTCTGTTCCAATATTTATGTTCATTCCTCTGCCATAATGACAGTTCTGCTTCACGTCACTTGTCTTACCTATTGCACTATTCCTGTGTCCTCTTGTGTATATATATATATATATGTGATTCTTCAGTTTTTGTTTTAGTCTTTGCCTGATGAAGAGACCGGAGTAGTCTCGAAAGCTTGCAATTTGTTACCATCTTTTCAGTTAGCCATTAAAAGGTATCAACCACTGAGGACTCTCAATTCTAAATATTTTTCTATCTACTGGCTAACACGGTACGAAGATACACATCTTTCCTATGTGATATTATCTAACACTATAAAAAAGTGTTAAAAAAATTGGCTAGATTACAGTTCTCATCCTTACACTATTTCGTGGTCTGGGAGACATTTCCCATGATCTATAAAATTGAAAAAGAGCGTTACATTTTGCAGGCTTTAATTTCTCAGCCATATAGTGTCTCCCGTTCTGTGGTACATTTCTATGATATCTAACACTAAAAAAAGTTTTAAAAATGTGCTTGATTACATTTCTCACCCATACAGTATTCCGTGGTATGGGGTACATTTCTGTGAATTATCTAACACTACTAAAAAGTGTTAACAAAATTGGCTAGATTACAGTTCTCAGCCTTACACTATTCTATACACTATTAAATTGATCAACCATACAATATTACGTGGTCTGGTGTGCATTTCTATGATATTTAAAAGGCATTTAAAAATTTTGCTTGGTTAAACTTCTCATCCATACATTATTACGTGCTTTGTGGTACATTTCTGTGGCATATAAATAAGAAGCCATCCCAGATACAGCAGAAAACCAAGGAGTGCACTCAACTGTTGGCTGCACTCGGCCTACCTGTGGGGAAACTTTGAACCCAAAAGAATTTAATTTGTCCAAGAACTGGTGAGCAAAAAGGGGAAGAAGAATTTAATAAGAAGCCATGATATCTCTGGAGAACTCCTGCAGGATGTGCCATTAATGAGTAGAGACTGCTGGCCAACTGAAATCAAGAGGAACAAAATTGTGACCCACAGGAAGGACTTCCCTAATATAAAAGCACTACTTGTCAAAGACTTTCTTGGTTATTCTAAAGTTACTGTTACTCATTCTACTGCTGATTTGCATAGTTATCAGCACTAATTGTTTAAAGTTACTGCTGTATATAAATAGCATTATATCAATCCCTGACTGTTTCTTTATAACTATGTTGGAAAGCTGTTGTCTTGTTGGCAATAATTTGTCCATTTATTCTATTCATGTTTTCATTATTGTAACAGGTTGTCCATGAGAAAATATTGACGTGAGTGGATTCTTGACTAGCCATGAGCGAACCTTTCAAGGTTTGGTTCGGTTCGCTGAACAGAACAGAACCCCATTGAATTCAAAGGGATGCAAAATCATATGCATAGACCTAACATTCAGGGGCAAAAGCTGCCGAAAGAGCTCAAATTAGGGGCAAACACCAGGAAAGGGGGCATCAATTAACCCAGAGTAAAAACAGTATAATTGCGCAGCATGGATGCATGGTACAGGGCTTGGACCAGCATTTCTAGCTTAAACATTAATCAGTAACAGGTGGATGAGTGACAGGTTTAGGCCTGGTGCTCTGAGAGCCCTGCCAAATTCAGGCAACACACATGAAGGAGACCCAACTTGGAGTCTAAACGTTTCCAAATATTAAGGTTAGTCACAAGGAAAAGTGGCATCAATTGACCCACAGTAAAAATATGTTATTATGGCACAGCAACAGTCAGGCATGGGACATGCATGAGACAGAGTCTAGACCAGAATTTACAGATTTCAATTTAAGCTCAAATTAAGGGGTGGATGACGATATGAAGGTTAATGTTGAGTGTAAGTGCTCGCTACTCTAGTTTGCACGAGGGTCGTTCGAGCAGTCATGAAGCTGGGTGCATACTGGAGCACCCCGATCAAACTCTAGTAGCGAGCACTTGCAGTCAACACTAATGAAGACATATTCAATATGACAACCTAATGTTACCAAATTCGGTGTAGTTCCTTTGGTTTAATAATCCTCACCATACCTCTAAATAAAATCCTTGAGGGGTGTTATTTCCAAAATGAGGTCACTTGTCAGGGGTTTCCACTCTTTAGGAAAATAAGGGGCTCTCCAAATGTGACAAGGCATACTCTATTTATTCCAGTTATTTTTGCATTCAAAAAGTCAACCAGTGCTCCTTCACTTCCAAGCCCTGTCGTGTGCTCAAACAGTAGTTTTCCCCCATATATAGTATGAGGTATCGGCGTATTTACGAGAAGTTGCACAACATATTTTGAGGTCCATTTTCTCCTGTTACCGGTGTGAAAGTAAAAAATTTTTAACTAAAAAGCTACATTTTTGTGAAAAAAAGTTAAATGTTCACTTTTTCTTCCACATTCCATTAATTCCTATGGACACCTGAAGGACTAATAAACTTATTGAATGTAGTAGTGAGCGCCATAAGGGATGCAGTTTTTAGACTGGTGTCATTTTTCGGTATTTTCTGTCATATAGGCCCCTCAAAGTCACTTCAAACATGATGAATCCTTCTAACTTCCTAATAAAAAATATTATGTTTAAAAAATTGTGCTGATGTAAAGTAGATATGTGGGAAATGTTATTTATTTTTTTGTGGTATAACTATCAGATTTAAGGATATAAAATTTGAAAGTTTAATAATTGCAAAATGTTCAAATCTTTTTTCAAATTTTCAAGATTTTCATAAATATGTGCAAATCATATCGAGCAAAATTTGCAACTAACATGAAATGCAGTATATCTTGAAAAAACATTCTCAGAATCACTGGGATCAGTTGAAGCATTTCAGAGTTATTACCACATAAAGTGACACTGGTCAGATTTTAAAAATTTGACTGGTCATTAACCCCTTTACCCCTGAGGGTGGTTTGCACGTTACTGACCAGGCCAATTTTTACAATTCTGACCACTGTCAGTTTATGAGGTAATAACTCTGGAATGCTTCAATGCATCGCAATGATTCTGAGAAAGTTTTCTCGTGACATATTGTACTTCATGATAAATAGTAAAATTTCTTTGATATGACTTGCGTTTATTTGTGGAAAAAATGGAAATTTGGCAAACATTTTGAAAATGTCGTAATTTTCCAACTTTGAATTTTCATGCCCTTAAATCAAAGAGATATGTCACACAAAATAGTTAAAAAGAAACATTTCCCACTTGTCTACTTTACATCAGCACAATTTTGGAACCAAATTTTTCTTTGTTAGGAAGTTATAAGGGTTAAAAGTTGAACAGCGATTTCTCATTTTTACAACACCATTTTTTTTAGGGACCATATCATGTTTAAAGTCACTTTTAGTGGTCTATATAATAAAAGATACCCAAAAGTGACACCATTCTAAAACCTGACCCCTCAAGGTGCTCAAAACCACATTCAAGAAGTTTATTAACCCTTCAGGTGCTTCACAGGAATTTTTGGAATGTTTAAAAAAAATGAACATTTAACTTTTTTTCACAAAAAATGTAATTCAGATCAAATTTTTTTTATTTTACCAATGGTAAAAGGAGAAATTGGACCCCAAAAGTTGTTCAATTTGTCCTGAGAATGCTGATACCCCATATGTGCGGGTAAGGCCAGGTTCACATTTGAGTATCTGTGCACAACGTACGCCTGCGTACTTCTCTGCATAGATCCACATGTGTCTTTCGTACCTATGTTTAACATTGAGTACGCAGGGACATGCGTTGTATGCAGATGCATCCCCATGCGTCGTTTTGACGTGCCTGCCGAACGCACACGAATGAAACATGTTGCGTTCGGCGGGCATGTTCAAACCACGCACAGGGATGCATCCGCATACAACGCATGTCCCTACATACTCAACGTTAAACATAGGTACGCAAGACGCATGTTGATCTATGCAGAGAAGTACGCAGGCATACGCTGCTTACGGATATGCAAAGGTGAACCAGGCCTACACCACTGTTTGGGCGCATGGCAGAGATCAGAAGGGAATTAGTGCCGTTTGACTTTTTCAATGCAAAATTGGCTGGAATTGATATCAGATGTCATGTCGTATTTGGAGAGCCCCTGATGTGCCTAAACAGTGGAACCCCGCACAAGTAACACTAGAAACTAGATCCCCAAGGAACATATCTAGATGTGTGGTGAGCACTTTGAACCCCCAAGTGCTTCAGAGAAGTTTATAATGTAGAGCCGTGAAAATAAAAAATCATATTTTTTCCACAAAAATGAACTTTTTGCTCGGAAGTGAATGAGCGCCGTTTGACTTTTTAAACGCAAAATTGGCTGGAATTGAGATCGGACACCATGTCCCGTTTGAAAAGCCCCTGATGTGCCTAAACAGTGGAAACCCCCCTGAAGTGACCCCATTTTAGAAACTAGACCACCCAAGGAACTTATCTAGATGTATGGTGAGCACTTTGGACCCCCAAGTTCTTCAGAGAAGTTTATAACATAGAGCCGTAAAAATAAAAAATCATATTTTTTCCACAAACATGAACTTTTTTCCCCCAATTTTTTACAAGGATAAAAGGAGAAATTAGACCCCAAAAGTTGTTGCGCAATTTGTCCTGAGTACGCTGATACCCCATATGTGGGGGTAAACCAATGTTTGGGCGCATGGCATAGTTCGGAATGGAAGGAGAGCTTTTTGACCTTTTCAAGGAAAAATTGGCTGGAATTGAGATTGGACGCCATGTTGCATTTGGAGAACCCCTGATGTGCCTAAACAGTGGAAAACCCCACAAGTGAAACACTTTGGAAACTAAGCCCCCCCAAAGTAACATATCTAGATGTGTGGTGAGCACTTTGAACTTCTAACTGCTTCACAGAAGTTTATAACATAGAGCTGTAAAAATAAAAAATCATTTTTTTTCCACAAAAACCATCTTTTTGCCCCCAATTTTTTTCTTTTACCAAGAGTAACAGGAGAAATTGGACACCAAAAGTTGTTGTGCAATTTCTCTTGAGTATGCAGATACCCAATATGTAGGGGAATACTACTTTTGAGGTACAGTGCAAAGCTCAGAAGGGAAGAGGTGCCATATTGGAGTTCAGATTTTACTGGAATGGTTTGAGGGTGCCATGTCACGTTGGCAGAGCCCATGAGGTGCCAGAACAACAGAAACCCCCTATATGTGAACTCATTTTACAAACTACACTCCCCAATGAAATCATCTAGGGGTGCAATGATCATATTGACTCCACAGGTGCCTCACAGTATTTTATACCACTGAGCGGTGAAGAAAGAATAAATTAAATTTTTACCACTAAAATATTGTTTTAGCCCCAAGTTTTTAATTTTTTTAAGGGCTAATAGGAAAATTATTTACAACAAACTGAGTTTCATATTTTCCTGAGTGCGCCAATACCCTACATGTAATCAGGAAATATTTTTCAGGCACAGTGCAAAGCTCAGAAGGCAAGGAGCGCCAGATTTTACTGTTATGGTTTGCAGGTGCCATGACCCACTGGGAGACCCCATGAGGTGCCAGAACAGCAGAACCCCCCCATAAGTGACCCCATTTTATGAACTACACCTCTCAATTAATTCATCTAGGGGTGCAGTGATCATATTGACACCATGGGTCACAGACAGGACACAGAATGGGTCACATGGGTGTCACAGAATTTAATACAATTTGCTAGTGAAGACAATATAACTACATTTTTACCACCAAAATTTTGTTTTAGCTACAGATTTTACATTTTTACACAAGAAGTGGGTAAAAATGGCACCAAAATTTGTCCCACAATTTCTACTGAATGTGGCAATACCCCATATGTGGCTGTACAGTACTACTTAGCCATACGGAGAGACTCGGGAGGAACGGAGCGCTATTTGCCTACTCGAATGAATGGGTCTGTGCACATGTCAGTGTGTTTCCACAGACTATGTGTCCATGAGCAAAACATGCTGACATGTCCGTTTTTAATGTCAGCATGGGCCGCAAAATGAAGCGCATACGTGCACACGCATAACACCCATGGATGTCATCCATGTGACACACATGAGCGCCGCAGAAGCATTACAGTAAGTGCTTTCCCCGGCAAGGGGTACTGAACACGGCTCTCATCATTCTCCCCTGCTCTGCCGGCGATCAGCACGATCAGGGAAAAATAATGAGAGTTACATTTAAGTGATAAAAGAGACAGCAGGCGTCGGCTGATGGGACAATTACGACCATCAGCTTACCCTTGCTGCAGCTAAAAACAGTGACATCAGGAGCGGCTGATAGGGGTATTCATCAGCCGCATGCACTTTAAAGAAATAAATAAGTGAAAAAAATGGCGTTGGTTCCCCTGTATTTTCTATAACCAGCCAGGCAAAAATCACAGCTGGGGGCTGCAACCCTCAGGTGTCAGCTTCAGCAAGGTTGGTTATGAAGAATAGAGGGGTCCTCACACTGTTTTTTTTAATTATTTAAATAAATAATTAGAAAAAAGGCGTGAGGTCCCCCCCATTTTTGGCAACCAGCTTTGCTAAAGCTCACAGCTGGAGGCTGGTACTCTCAGGTTGGTAAGGGACCATGGATATTAACCCCCAGCCTAAAATAGCAGCCTGCAGCTGCCCAGAAAAAGCCCTGCTCTTTCCACTTGCCCTGTAGTGGTGGCAAGTGTAGTTCATATTTGTAGGGTTGATGTCATCTTTGTATTGTCAAGTGACATCAAGTCCAAGGCTTAGTAATGGAGAAGCGTCTATAAGAAACCTATCCATTACTAATACTATAGTTGTATGGTAAATAAAGACACAGCCAGAATGGTCATTTATTAGAAATAAAATGAAACACACTTTTCCATTTTTTATTTAAAAATAACAAACACAGTTATGCTCAACTAACGACTATTCCACTAAAGGCCTTGTTCTCCTGTAATAAAACAAAAATAAAAACAACAATATACCATATCTGTCTGTTGCTCTATCCCACCCTGTAATCCATGTCTGGGGGATAATTAGTTTTCAACCTGGACAGTGCCAAGATGCAACCGTCCAGGCTGAGAACCACTGATGAATGAGTGACCAGTGACCAGCTATGACATCATAGAGGTCACTACCGGTCAATGAGGCTCAGTTCCCAACCGGGCTGAACTGCGGTAAGATCCGGTGAGATCCCCACTAGCACCATAATCTCAGCATTTCGGGGGTTAAAGTGCTGGGAGCGGTCTGTGACCACTCCTGGCACCTAGTGCTGGGTGTCAGCTGTCAGAATCACCCGGCAGCGATCGCCTTCGCACCCCCCATTTGCCCGGGCAATCACATTGATGTAATGATTTGTCCCTGGTCAAATAGGCCCAGGGCACATGGACGGATCATTACATCCTATGTCAAGAAAGGGGTTAAGGTCAAAATTAGCTCCTTCACTAAAGGGTTAAGATCCTAACTTGATAAAGCTTGTTATGCATCTTTAATGTCTGGTACTCTTTTCTGAAGGACAGATGACCAATGAACAGTAGCAATAACAGCATATTTAAAGGGAATCTGTCACCAGGTTTTTCCTACCTCATCTAACAGCAGCAAAATGGAGAGATAGAGCCCCTGATTCCAGTGATGTATCACTTAGTTTACTGGGTGCAGAAATTATGAATGAGAAAACTGTCCCCATCTACATTCAGGCTGCTTCACAGGAGGGAGAGTGGTCAGAGAACTACTCGTGTGCCAGATAGTCACAACAATTGCGATATCCTAGTAATAAAATTTTTACTGTAAGTAAAAAAAAAGTACACAGCTTGGTAAGTGAAACATCACTGAAATATGTGTTTTAATCCCTACATCACGTAGTCCTAAGATTACATAGCAAAATCCTGTTGACAGATTCCCTATAAAGAGGGACTGTCATCAAGTTAAAAGTGCCCAGGTTTTGCTCTTATTTCATTTCCTCTGCTCCCCTGAGCATTCTGTTTTTGTTTTTTGCTTGTTTGTTTTTAATCTGCCATGCAATTCCAGAGATATGGACTTTTTTATATTGTGCAAATTTTTTTATTTTCTTTTCCAAGAGGGCGCTGCTCACAATGTAATAATGCAGAATAGCCTAAAGAAACACCCCTGAGAATCCTGTGAGTAAGTTATCCACTAATCCTCCAAGGAAGAAGCTAAACGCGAAACGCATGTTGGGGCCAGTACTACTACTCAGGTTGTATCATATTGCCTATGCTAACCTATTATGCACTATACTCATGTCCTGTATTCACACTATATTTACCTTATGGATTTCAATGGATTTTGCCCTAATGAGCTTCTTTGCACAATATTTTAGTGTAATTTCTTACACAGCACCGCATGATAGATCTTGCACTTTAGCACTTTGTGTTTGCAATACTTTGAATACTCTGAAGATGAATCGATATCTCTATGCACACTTTTCGTACTGGAGAGGTTTGTAAAAATAGGATTTCTGTCGGATGGCATATTAGATCTAATTTATCATGTATACTCCCATATAATCTGCAAATATTTGTTCACGCTGACCACTAATCAGTGCATGTGTGTGATTTCCCCTATTTTATATTTTTGTTTTATCATATATGTGTTTTGTACTAATAAAGAATATGCATTTGATTGGGCGTTAACTTTCCTTCTCCATAGGTTTCTTGAAGTATTTTTAAGTGCCCCTAGGACCTGTTTGGTCATATGTTTTTTTTATTCTGGGTTTTAATAAAGCTGGAAATTTGCATCACCTGGCCTTTCCCAACGATGATAATGAGCCAGTCATAACACTAACAGGCTAATTAAGGTCTAAAAACTTGATCAAAGTCATCTAAGCACACAAATCTCCAAGGGCGCCCAAATTTTTGCATCTGCCTATTTTCCTTTTTGTATTTTTTAAAATGTAAAAAATTACTATATATACATATATATCCTAAAATCCAAAGGAAACGTGTCATCTTTAACTTTAGGCCTTTTAGAGATAATTTCATCTTTAACTTGCTTAACTGTTCACAATAACAGTAATTTTGACTAGGGGGCGCCCAAACTTTTGCATGTCACTGTATGTAAGAGATAAAAAATTGAGAAAATAGTGCAAACCTAAAGCTTTGTTAAAATGACCGCATACTCTAAAAAAACAGCACACAGCCACAATGCCAAATATTGCAATATTTAATTTGAAAAATAATTTTATACATTTTCTTTTACTAACATAGCATGTTTGCCCTCTTCCAGAAAAACTGCCAAAAACTGAAACTGGCGGCGACATTGGTCTTAAACAATTTGTGACGTCATTGTAGAACATATTGTTTCTTACTAATTAATTATTTCCCAGCAACATCGAGAAATCCTTATTGCAGAGTGAAACAAAAAAAAAACTAGAACACATATAAAAATATTCAAAGTGTTAACAAAATAAAGTACTTTACAAAGGAAACACAACACAATTTTAATACCGCACACATGCACATAGCCTTAAGCATATGCATTTGCTTTTGAACTTGGGAATAAAAATTGATTCAAGCTGATGACCGTGCAATCAGTTGTGATTGATGAAGTTGAGTTTTCAGAAAGACAAGAATATATCATTTATGTTCTTTGTTGCACAAAAAAAAACCCCATAAAAAATTCCAACTAATACCACGTCTTGCTAATTCCTCTCAAACTCGAATAAACAAAGTAAAGTCAACTGTGTTATATAACTTTTTATTAAAACAGATGCCTGTAAATTGTAGTTTCAAAGAAAGGGAAGTGTTAAAGTATCGCTTGTAGCTATTAGAGTTGAGTGTTTTTACAGAGGGCAGATCAAATGTTAAACTATTACAGTCATTAGGTGAATAATGACTTTGAAATTAGTTCCCAAGAATTAGAAGAGAAACATATGTTTCTTGAAATAATTATTTCAAAGCATTTCTTGCAGATATGAACAGAACAGAATACTCAATACAATGGCTTGTAAAAGGTACATCACACCATCATGTGTAAGCAGTAAGTACGCTATCACTGAATTACATTGATTTCAGATTTTTTTTTTCTGTCAAAAATACTGTGCTGACTTGTTTCTGTTGTCTAGTGCATTATGAAGAACAAAAATGCATTCTTGCAATTCAAAGGCAGCAGGATAGATGCTTCCTACACCAGGACACTGGACAATCGCACTGAGCCTGTCACTGCTGCTAATCAATTGAATCTTCGTATCAAGCACAGACTACTGCACTCATCTTCTTCACTGCTGCACTAGTTCAACACATTACAGTCTGAAGTATTTGTCTAATGTTTTATGGCTTTCTCTTTCTGTCTCTGTGGCTGAGCTGTGAGCTCTGATATGCTTTCACTATCTTAAATAGTCTTAAAATGTCTGCTGCATTCCCTTCTTAAGCTTTTGTAGAGGCTATGATAGTCATTTTACTGTTTGGCTGAACTATATCATGTAATGTGGTAGCTGCAAACCATTATGGAGAAGCCCACATGCTAGTGACTGTGGTCATGGCAGTCTTCTGTGGCTTACATAATTTAGTTACATAGTAACATAGTTATTAAGGTTGAAGGAAGACTTTAAGTCCATCTAGTTCAACCCATATCCTATCCTAACCTGCCCTAACATGTTGATCCAGAGGAAGGCAAAAAAAAACCCAAGTGGCAAACAGTAAGCTTCACATTGGGGAAAAAAAATCCTTCCCGGCTCCACATACGGCAATCAGACTAGCTCCCTGGATCAACGCAGTATCTAGGAAACTAGTGAATATAGCCTGTAATATTATACTTTTCAAGAAAGGCATCCAATCCCTTCTTAAATTTTAGTAGGGAATCACTCATTACAACATTAGACGGCAGAGAGTTCCATAGTCTCACTGCTCTTACAGTAAAGAATCTGCATCTGTGATTATGACTAAACCTTCTTTCCTCCAGACATAGAGGATGCCCCCGTCACAGGTCTAAGAGTAAAACGATCATTATAAAGGTCTTGTACTGTCCCCTTGTAAGGTTCTTTGTACATGTTCTTGAAACTCAGTTTTTCCGTCAGCCATTTTGCTTTCTGTCTTGCTGCAGCTATCTTGCCCTCAGTCAATATGGAGTTTCCAGCTTTCATGTTCCCGCCCTGATTCTCTCCCTCTTGCTTCTTAAGCAGCCACAGCTGAGCAATCAGTGCTTCAGAATCTAGCCTGCAGTGAGCCTGTGACCTGACTCCTGGAAGCCTTGGACTTTGTACTCCAGCTATTCCCTACTGAGGAACTTTGGAACACTTGTGGACTCTGGAACCATGCTCTTTGAAAGATCCACGTTTGCATGGACTTACGGTAACAGAGAAGAAGATCCTGAACCAGTTGTGGAGAGTGATTGCTGAGCTTAAGTTACTCTGGCCTGCTGTGTCTCCTGCTTCTGTATCTGCAAACTGTGTGACTATTTTTGCCACTTGTATGAAGTAATACAAGACCTTCTATATCAAACCTGTGTCTCATGTATTTTCATCGCACCCAAGCACAAGACGCTATATGAACTGTACTACATACATTACAAGATTCTGAAGCCAAAACGTTAGTGTCTGCTGGGTCTGGGAAGGCTGTGTCTGCTGTAACTGTGGATATCAGATGTCCGGTTGTACTTTCTGTGATGACAGTGGTTGTGACTTCTCACAACCATTCCAGGTGAGCAATTCCCTTAATTTTTTTTCCTCTGCAGTGTTACCACAGGTAAACACTATTGTTTTTTTTTTTCTTTTCTCTTTTTCTCTTCTCCTTCCAGTACTCCTGTCTTAAGAGATCTGGAAGATGGAGGCCCGCATAAAGGAACTTTGCGGAGTGACTGATAATATCCTTGCAGATTTACAGTCTATAAAGACCCGTTTTGCAAATCTACAGGACCTTACTAATCACAATTTGCAAGTGTTTGGACAAACTACCCAGGATTTACGAGCCAGGATTGAGGTTCTAGAGGAGCGAGTCCAGGCTCCTGCCGTAGCCCCGAGTTCTGGGATTCCTAAGTTGCCCCCTTTTCGTTTTGGTGGTGAACGTGAGAAATTCAGGGGATTTATTAACCAATGCAATTTTTTTTTTTCTGCACATGCTTCACAATTTCCCACAGAACGATCTAAAGTACTTACTATAATTATGTTGCTTACCAACAAAGCTTTGATGTGGGCAAACCCTCTGATTGAGACTGAGGATAAATGTTTGGATCATCTTGATGCTTTCATTTCAGCCATGGGGCAGGTGTTTGATGACCCCAATCGAGGTGCAACAGCTGAAGCAGCCATGTTAACTTTGCGCCAAGGTAAGCGCTCGGTAGCCGAATATGCCTTGGATTTCAGGAGATGGGCCCTTGATACCACTTGGGACAGTTCCGCCAAAAAATCTATTTTTCGAAAAGGGTTGTCTCCACTGATTAAGGACGAACTTGCTCGTGCCGACCCTCCCACTGCGTTAGGTGACTTTATTAACTATTGCATCCGTATTGATGCTCGTCTGACTGAACGCAGGCAAGAAAGATGGTTCGAAAGCAATCACACTAACCTTTTCCTACCTTCCTCCCCAGCTAAGGAACCTTTGAGTAGGATCACACGGAACCTGAACCTGAACCCATGCAGGTGGACTCTTTACAACGACGGGTTAGTGATGCACGCAAAGAACATCGTTTTAAGGAAAATCTATGTTTCTATTGTGGTAAGTCAGGGCACTTCATTATAAACTGCCCCAGCCGTTCTCGTAGGACTACTGCAGCACTCATTCACTGTGAGTGTTGCGAGAGGAGATCTGTCAGGTCCGAGCCTCAGGCTCCAGAGAGACCTGCAGCAACAGATATTGATTTTTCGGACTTAAACTCCGTTACTTCTGAGGACGATGACTGTGTAAACGCTGCAATTTTTCAAGTTTCCTCAGCGGTGTCCCAGTTGAGTTGTAAGAAAAACAATTCTCATTGCTTCCTTTCCATCAAACTCTGGGTTGACTCAGTCTGGGTGTCTAGCTCTGCTATGATCGACTCAGGGGCAAGTGGAAATTTTATGGATGTCTCCTTTGCTCTGAAACAGGGGATACGTTCAGTGAAGAAGGCTACTCCAGTACAGATGGAAACTGTGGATGGCTCCCTGCTGACCTCTGGACCAGTGGACCAGGAAACGGAGCCTTTGAAGGTCCTTATGGGTAAAGATCATCAAGAGAAACTGTCCTTTATGCTTATCTCTTCTCCCCACTTTCCCATTATTCTAGGGCTACCATGGCTGCAGGCGCAGAATCCTACCATTAACTGGGAGACCAAGGAATTACACTTTCCAGAGAAAAAGATGAGTCCAGAAGTTTCAGCTTGCTCTGTTCCTAAAGGAACCATGTCAGTCCCTGAACTACCAGCTGTATACCAGGACTATGTGGATTTATGTGACAAGAAGAACGCTGACCAGCTTCCCCCTCACCGTCCATATGATTGTCCTATTGAATTATTGCCTGGAGCAGAGATACCTTTTGGTAAGATCTACCCCCTGGCGGGGCCCGAACTAAAGGCTTTAAAAGATTACATAGACGAAAATCTAGCCAAGGGCTTCATACGCCCCTCTTCATCTCCGGCAGGTGCACCCATCTCCTTTGTGAAAAAGAAAGATGGATCTCTGAGACCCTGCGTAGACTATAGGGAACTCAATAAGGTTACTATTAGAAACCGTTATCCTTTGCCTTTAATCCCTGAGTTATTGGAGAGAGTGCGGCATGCCAAAATTTTCTCTAAACTGGATCTCCGTGGGGCCTATAACTTGGTCCATATTAGACCTGGGGATGAATGGAAGACTGCATTCAGGTCACGCTATGGACACTTTGAGTATCTAGTTATGCCTTTTGGTCTGAGTACCGCCCCAGCCACTTTTCAACACTTGGTGAATGACATCTTCAGGGATCTCCTAGATACATTTGTGGTGATTTATTTGGATGATATTCTAATTTTTTCTAACTCCACAGAGGAACATCATGGACATGTAGAATGGTCTTGGAACGTCTAAGACAAAACCATCTTTACATCAAACTTGAAAAGTGTGAATTCCATAGGACCGAAATTCAATTTCTGGGGTATGTACTGTCTACACAAGGAATTAGTATGGATGGAAGCAAGACCCAAGCCATCAAGGATTGGCCAATTCCTAGAAATGTGAAGGAGGTGCAGCGCTTCATCGGGTTTGCCAACTTCTATAGACGTTTCATTAGGAATTTCTCTGAGGTAGTGTCACCTATCACCCAACTTACCCGGAAAGAGTCTAGGTTCTCCTGGACTCCCCAAGCCCAGGAAGCATTTTCCCGTCTAAAAGATAAATTTACCACCGCACCTATCTTAGTACATCCCAACCCCGAACTTTTCTTCATAATAGAGGTGGATGCTTCAGACTGTGCCGTTGGAGCTATACTCTCTCAGAGAACAGGTGAGAAGAATGTCTTGCATCCCTGTGCCTTCTTTTCCCAGCAGTTGTCTTCGGCTGAGAGGAACTACGATGTGGGCAATAGAGAGTTGTTGGCCATTATTGCCGCCTTCAAAGAATGGAGACACCTTCTTCAGGGAGCTGCACAGCAAATAGTCGTCCTGACAGACCATCGTAACCTCGAATTTATCAGGTCGGCTAAATGCCTGACTCCTCGCCAGGCTCGCTGGAATCTTTTCTTAAACCAATTTAATTTTGTCATTTCTTATAGACCAGGATCGCGCAATGGAAAGGCTGATGCACTCTCTAGGATTCATTCAGCAGAGATCCGTCCACTCGCTCCTCATAAGACTATTCTTCCTGACTCTAGATTCCTGGGAGTGATTCATAATCAAGACCTACTTAAGGACATCAAGGAAGCATACCATGCGGATTCTTTGTTGGCACAACCTCCAAGGGATGTAAGTCTTGTTTTTAAGAATGGTGTATGGATTCAGGGACAACGTCTGTATATTCCTGAAACAGTCAGATTGAGAGTACTGCAACTCATCCACGATTCCAAGATAGCTGGGCATAGAGGAATTCTAAAGACACAGGAATTTCTTTCTCGTTTCTTTTGGTGGCCCACTTGCAGCAAAGATGTTTTGAACTATGTCACTTCATGTGAAGTCTGTGCAAGATGCAAAACACCTCGCTCCTCACCAACTGGTCTGTTACAACCTCTTCCCACCCCGTCCCGCCCGTGGGGATCCATTTCTATGGATTTCATTGTGGAGTTACCAACCTCTCAAGGGAAGAACACCATTCTAGTGGTGGTTGATCGTTTAACAAAGGCAGCTCATTTTATCCCTTGTGTCGGCTTACCCACTGCAAAACAGACATCAGATTTGATGATTAAGAATGTGTTTCGTTTACATGGAGTACCGGATGAGGTTATTTCGGATCGAGGGGTGCAATTCACTTCAAGGTTTTGGCAGAATTTCTGTGCCGCATTGGACATTAAAGTAAACCTTTCTTCTGCTTTTCATCCCCAGACAAATGGACAGACAGAACGAACCAATCAAACCCTGGAGCAGTATCTCCGCTGCTTTATCTGCCACCTACAGGATGATTGGGTGGATCTACTTCCATTGGCTGAGTTCTCTTATAACAACTCTCAGAGCGCCTCCACTAAGCAGTCTCCTTTTTTCTCCAATTTAGGTTATCATCCTAACATTCTTCCACGATTTCCCATAGAAACGCCTTTGCCAGCAGTGGCTGAAAGAATCACGTCTTTACAGAAGAATATAGATCTTCTAAAGGAGAATCTGGAATTGGCTCAGGAAAGGTACAAGAAAGCAGCAGATAAATTTCGTAAACCTGCACCAGCTTTCAAGGTAGGAGACCTGGTCTGACTGTCAACCAGAAATCTTAAGTTAAGGATTCCATCGTCTAAGTTGGGACATAAGTACATTGGACCCTATAAAATCAGTAAAATTATAAGTGCCATTGCTTGTCGTCTTCAACTGCCCAGAACTATGAGAATCCACCCTGTCTTTCATGTATCCCTACTAAAGGCTGCAACACCCAATACGTTTCCTGGACGTTCTTCTCCTTGCCCTGACCCAGTGCTAGTCGATGGTCAGGAAGAATTTGTGGTGGAAAGGATTCTAGATTCCAGGTTATACAGAAATCAGTTACAATATTTGATTAAGTGGCAGGGCTACCCAGTGGAGGACAACTCATGGGAACCAGTCAATAACGTTAATGCTCCTCGTTTGCTCCGCCAGTTTCATCAGAGGTACCCAGACAAGCCTGGTCTGAGGCCATCCGGAGGTTGTCCCTAAGGGGGAGTAATGTAAGGTTCTTTGTACATGTTCTTGAAACTCAGTTTTTCCGTCAGCCATTTTGCTTTCTGTCTTGCTGCAGCTATCTTGCCCTCAGTCAATATGGAGTTTCCAGCTTTCATGTTCCCGCCCTGATTCTCTCCCTCTTGCTTCTTAAGCAGCCACAGCTGAGCAATCAGTGCTTCAGAATCAAGCCTGCAGTGAGCCTGTGACCTGACTCCTGGAAGCCTTGTACTTTGTACTCCAGCTATTCCCTACTGAGGAACTTTGGAACACTTGTGGACTCTGGAACCCTGCTCTTTGAAAGATCCACGTTTGCATGGACTTACGGTAACAGAGAAGAAGATCCTGAACCAGTTGTGGAGAGTGATTGCTGAGCTTAAGTTACTCTGGCCTGCTGTGTCTCCTGCTTCTGTATCTGCAAACTGTGTGACTATTTTTGCCACTTGTATGAAGTAATACAAGACCTTCTATATCAAACCTGTGTCTCATGTATTTTCATCGCACCCAAGCACAAGACGCTATATGAACTGTACTACATACATTACACCCCTCATATATTTATACATTGTAATAAGATCACCCCTAAGCCTTCTTTTCTCCAATCTAAATAACCCCAAGTGTAATAACCTGTCTTGGTATTGCAGACCCCCCAGTTCTCTAATAACCTTGGTCGCTCTTCTCTGCACCCGCTCCAGTTCAGCTATGTCTTTCTTATACACCGGAGACCAGAACTGCACACAATATTCTAAGTGTGGTCGCACCAGTGACTTGTATAGAGGTAAAATTATGTTCTCCTCATGAGCATCTATGCCTCTTTTAATCTTCTACATTGTGTAAAAAGTTGACAGATCGTTTGGAGGGGATTTGCGTGAATTAAATTGTTCGATTTAGTCAGAACTTCCAAATTTAATCAAATTTTGCTCATCTTTAATTTCCATTGACTCAATTTGAACCACTCTACACTCTATCTCCAAATTCATTATTTATGAGAATGCTAGAAAGAGCAGATTGCAGCATTCCGTCAGACTATAAATGGAACAATGAAGTTCTGAAGTTTCTGTGGCTCCATTGTATTTGGACATTTAAGATCCTGTTCTTTGGGACAAGTTAACTCCTTACACCCAGTGATCAGTTTTTAATCACTGTGGATAGGTGTTAACTTTCCAAGATGGGAAAAAACTACTTGTAAATAGCCATTACGTAGACATGAAAAAATGTAAAGCAAGTAAAAAATGAGAACATTTTAACAGGTATTTGACTTTAGAATTGCATTTACTTAACTTTTCAATTATTAAGTAAAGACAGTTTCCCTTAATACATTAACGCATGTATATATTTAGGAAAAAAAAGTTCTCTGGTTCGGAAAGCAGCCATGAATAGAAGTCATGATACAGCTGAAAGAAAAAGTTTACCAGCCCATGAATTCTCCAGTCTGGTGATCAATGTCTGAACACAGTCAACAGCCTTGTTTCTATTGTCAGGAGCAGTTATAGATCACTGAACAAGATAATTAGAAAGGAAGACAATACAGAAAGCTTCCTGGCTAAATCGTTGTAGCAAAAGTAATGATTATTTTCATTAATAGCTTTTCCTTCTCTGATACATTACAAACACACTGGGTCATGTTAACGGAGATCTACACAAAAAGTTAAGTAATATGTTATTTTCATCTTGTTTGGCTGTACAGTATTCTCATGTGTAAGTAATGGGTTAATATCTTTATTTTTATCAAATATAAAGAAAATTCATTATACAATATATGCATAAACATTAACATACAGATGTAAAAGAGTCATTCATGTTAAGAAAACTTGTTAAGTATCCCATTACGGAATTCCGAGTGTAGCGCCGACGTCCCTGCCCTCTGCCAGGCAGGGACGCTGTTCCCCTGCAACAGCGTCCTCTGCCAGGCAGGGACGTCGCCCCCCTTACCCGCACTCAGCGTCCTCCTTCCGTCCTGCTGGGGCCGCGCGCTTCTCCCTGCTTCTGGACTTAGGGCGCGCGCCCGCGCGCTCCCCCGCTCTTAAAGGGGCCGCACACATTTTTCAAAAAGGTCCCCGGCCAATGCTGGAGGACTCCACCCTATATAAAGTACTTCCTCCTTAATGGAGGTGCCCGAGCAATGTTGTTGTTGCACTGTTTTACTCTGCTTCAGCCCTCAGGTGCCGTTACCAGTTACCTGCCTGTTTCCTGCCCGTTTGCTGTCCGTTACCTGTCCGCAAGCCTACTTGGAGGTTCGGCCGTCACATGTGGTGACCATCAGCTATTCCAGAGACTCTCGCCGGCTCACTTGGGAGCGCTCATCTGCCATCTGACTGCAGCCCTACCCGGAGGTCCGGACGTCACATGCGGTGACCCTCGGCTAATCCAGAGACTCTCGCCTGCTCACTTGGGGCGCTCATCTGCCATCTGACTGCAGCCCTACTCGGAGGTTCGGACGTCACATGCGGTGATCCTCGGCTATTCCAGAGACTCTCGCCTGTTCACTTGGGAGCATTCATCTGCCACCGTCCTGCTAGCCTACCGGGAGGCTCCACCATCTCAGGTCGTATATACCTGCCTGTCTTTCCAGAGACTGCCCCGGTCACTTGCCGTGACTCCCTGCCTACCTATCCAGAGACTGCCCCGGTCACTTGCCGTGACTCCCTGCCTACCTTTCCAGAGACTGCCCCGGTCACTTGCCGTGACTCCCTGCCTACTTATCCAGAGACTGCCCCGGTCACTTGCCGTGACTCCCTGCTCGTTTATCCAGAGACTGCCCCGGTCACTTGCCGTGACTACCTGCCCGTTTATCCAGAGACTGCCCCGGTCACTTGCCGTGACTAACTGTCCGTATATCAGAGACTGCCCCGCTCGCTTGCCGTGACCCCTTCCCGTCTGTCCAGAGACTGTCCCTGTCACTTGCCGTGACTTCCTATCCGTCTCCCCGGGCGCCACCCGCTCCTTTACAAGGAAAGCCTTCTTGTATAATAAAGCTCAGAGGTTCCGCCTACCAGACCCGTTACAGTTTGCTCGGGCCATGGAACCCGATGGCACCCAAACCCCTTCGCTCTCGGACCTATGTCATGAACTATCTCGTCAGAGGTCTCAACAGGAGTCCATCCTGGGTCACTTACGGAATGTTAATTCCCGCCTGGACACCCTGACTACTTCACCAACAACCACCGCGGGCGCCATGACTCGCAATCCGGCAGTCCCGCTGCTTACCAGTTCCGTGGTTTCCATTCCTGGACCTCGACTCTCAGCTCCTCCTCGGTTTGGAGGCGATCCAGCTCTGGCTCGGGGTTTCATTAACCAGTGTACCCTGCATTTTGAACTCCTAGCACACCAGTTTAACTCCGACCGGGCCAAAATTGCCTTCATCATGTCCCATCTCACCGGAGAGGCTCTGGCCTGGCTTAATCCTCTATGGGAGAGGGAGGATCCTCTGGTGTCTGACCTGCCCGCTTTCCTCTCGGCCTTCCGGAAGGTATTTGACGAACCCGGACGGAAGACCTCCTCTGCATCATCTCTGCTGCGTCTCCATCAGGAAAGTCTCACCGTTGGTCAATATGCCATACGGTTCCGTACCCTTGCCTCAGAGCTGGCTTGGGACAATGACACTTTGATATCGGTTTTCTGGGAGGGTCTGTCCGGCCGTATTAAAGACGAACTTGCCGGTCAGGACATTCCAACCTCTCTCGATGACCTAATAACTCTTGCCAATCGAATTGATCTACGGTTCCAGGAGCGTGCCAAAGAGGTCACCCGTGAGAGAAGGTTTCCTCGTCTAGCACCTTCTTTTCAGAGACCTATAACTCCTTCCGTTTCTCCCCAGATGCACAATGCTGAGCCTATGCAGGTCGACCAGACCAAGATGGTCAAAGCCCGTCAGGACTTACGCCGGGCTGAGGGGAGTTGCTTCTACTGTGGCAGTAAGGAGCACCGGATCCGTACCTGTCCGGAGAGGTCGGGAAACGCCTGTGTCTAGGTTCGCTCGGAGAGGTCAACCTAGACAAGAATAAATCCTCTTCATCCCTGCTGCTGTCAGTCTCAATTCTTCTCGGTGAGAACCGTTATTTCGAATTAGCCCAACTTGATTCTGGAGCAGCCGGGAATCTTGTTTCACAGGCTCTAGTGGAAAAATATCACATTCCTACCAGACCTCTGGTCGAACCAGTATCTGTTGCTGCTGTGGATGGGGGTCTCCTACCACGTCCCATCCAACTTATCACTGAAGCTATAACCCTGCAGGTGGGAATGCTGCATTCGGAGAGTATCTCGTTTCATGTTCTGCCTGGACTCTCTCACGCTTTCTTACTAGGTCTGCCTTGGCTCCAAAAGCATGCACCCGTGCTCGACTGGCAGACTGGAGAGATCCTTCGCTGGGGACAGGACTGTCATAAAACGTGTTTGGTTCCTGTTCATCCCGTCCGTCCTTCTCCTACACCAGCTAATCTACCAGGGCTCCTGATTCCATATTGGTCATTCGCTGATGTCTTTAATAAAAAGGAAGCTGAGACATTACCTCCTCACAGACCGTATGATTGCCCGATCGATCTACTACCCGGTACTACGCCTCCCCGTGGGCGTATTTACCCATTGTCTGCTGCTGAGACTAGGTCGATGTCCGAATATATCGAGGAGAATTTGGCCAAGGGATTCATCCGGAAATCTACCTCCCCAGCGGGAGCAGGTTTTTCTTCGTCAAAAAGAAAGACGGCTCTCTCCGTCCCTGTATTGACTACAGAGGCCTAAACTTGATCACAGTGAAGAATAAGTACCCTCTTCCGCTCATTCCAGAATTGTTTGATCGTCTGAGGGGGGCTAGAATCTTCACCAAACTGGATCTTCGTGGAGCATATAACTTAGTCCGTATCCGTCAGGGAGATGAATGGAAGACGGCATTCAACACCCGAGACGGCCACTACGAGTATTTGGTGATGCCCTTTGGTCTCTGTAATGCTCCGGCAGTCTTTCAAGAGTTGGTCAATGACATATTCCGAGACCTTCTCTACTCCTGCGTTGTGGTGTACCTAGACGACATCTTGGTCTTCTCTCCGGATCTCCAGTCTCACCAGAGGGATGTTCGTCAGGTTCTGCTCAGGCTCAGGCAGAATCACCTCTTCGCCAAATACGAGAAGTGCCTCTTGAGCAGACCTCGCTTCCGTTTTTGGGCTACATCATTTCTCAGACAGGCCTACGAATGGATTCGGAGAAACTATCTGCCATCGAGAAATGGCCCCGACCGGAGGGGTTGAAGGCCATTCAGCGGTCCCTGGGATTCGCCAATTATTACCGCCTCTTCATACCGCACTTCTCTTCCCGGACTGCTCCAATCCTCGCGCTCACCCGCAAGGATGCTAACCCCAAACAGTGGACGCCCGAAGCAGAAGAGGCCTTTCTGTCCTTAAAACAGGCCTTCTCTTCCGCTCCAGTGCTGCATCGCCCGGATGGCAACAAGCAGTTCTTCCTGGAGGTGGACGCTTCCTCTTCTGGAGCCGGAGCGGTACTTACTCAAAAATCTTCATCCGGGAGGATGGTATCTTGCGGCTTCTTCTCCAAACTCTTCTCCTCTTCTGAGCGCAATTACTCCATAGGAGACCGAGAGTTATTGGCCATCAAGCTGGCATTAGAGGAGTGGCGTTACCTACTCGAGGGGGCTCTTCATCCGGTAATCATTTACACTGACCACAAGAATCTGGCTTACCTCCAGCATGCCCAGAGGCTTAACCCTCGCCAAGCCCGGTGGTCCTTGTTTTTTTGCCCGCTTCGATTTTTTATTACACTTTCGCCCAGCCGACAAGAACATCAAGGCGGATGCCTTGTCCCGGTCTTTCCTGGTGTCGGATCTCGAGGAGGAACCTAAACATATCATCGATCCCACCAGAGTGATGCAGGTGGCTCCCGTGAGTCTAAATCGTCTTCCTCCTGGTAAGACGTTCGTTTCGGAACCTGATCGGGAGAGGATTCTACACTGGGGTCATTCGTCTAAACTAGCTGGCCACGCTGGTCAGAAAAAGACCCTCCAGCTCATTACCCGGCATTACTGGTGGCCTACCTTGCACAAGGATGTAATAGACTTTGTTTCTGCCTGTGCCTCCTGTGCCCGCAACAAAGTTCCGAGACACCTGCCTGCCGGCCGTCTTCTCCCGCTTCCTGTACCCGCTGCCCCCTGGCAGCATATAGCCATGGACTTCATAACGGATCTGCCCATCTCTGCCGGTTGTACGGTCATTTGGGTGGTCGTTGACCGATTTTCCAAGATGGCTCACTTCATTCCCCTGCCAGGGCTTCCGTCAGCACCCAAGCTGGCTAAAGACTTTATCCGCCACATCTTCCGTCTTCATGGTCTGCCTCGTCACATTGTGTCGGATGGTGGGGTGCAGTTCACCTCACGTTTCTGGAGGGCCACTTGTAAGTTGCTAGACGTCACCCTGGATTTCTCCTCCGCTTACCACCCGCAGTCCAATGGACAAGTCGAGCGAATCAATCAGAATCTGACCAGTTATCTCCGGCACTTCGTTAATGCCCACCATTCTGACTGGGTGGATCTCCTGCCTTGGGCCGAATTCTCTTACAACAATCACGAGAGCGAATCTTCCTTCAAATCTCCGTTTTTTGTAGTCTTCGGTCAACACCCTGGGATCCCTGTTCCTGTCTCTATCTCTGTGGACAATCCAGCGGCAGAATCTTTGATTAAGGAATTTTCCTCCATATGGGAGAGTACCCGGTCCGCACTTATTCTGTCATCCGAGCGCATGAAAAGACATGCTGACAAAAAACGTCTGGATCCTCCTCAATTCCGTCCTGGGGATAAGGTCTGGCTCTCGTCCAAGTATGTCCGGCTCAAGATTCCTTCCTACAAGTTAGGTCCTCGGTTCATCGGTCCTTTTGAGATCATCAGTCAGATCAACCCAGTGTCCTATAAATTGAAGCTCCCGGCCAATTTGCGGATTCCCAACTCCTTCCATGTATCTCTCCTCAAACCGGTGGTACTTAACTCTTTTGTCAAGTCTACAGGTACACCTCCTGCTCCAGTGTCTGCTGAAGATGAATTTGAGGTAGAGAACATTCTGGCCACAAAAAGGGTAGGAAGAAAGACCTATTTTCTGGTGGATTGGAAGGGGTTTGGTCCTGAGGAGAGAACCTGGGAGCCTCGGGAGAACATCCATGCCCCTCTCATCCTAGCTAAATTTCTTTCTGGCCTAAAGAGGGGGGGGCCTAGAGGGGGGGGCACTGTAGCGCCGACGTCCCTGCCCTCTGCCAGGCAGGGACGCTGTTCCCCTGCAACAGCGTCCTCTGCCAGGCAGGGACGTCGCCCCCTTACCCGCACTCAGCGTCCTCCTTCCGTCCTGCTGGGGCCGCGCGCTCCTTCCCTGCTTCTGGACTTAGGGCGCGCGCCCGCGCGCTCCCCCGCTCTTAAAGGAGCCGCGCATATTTTTCAAAAAGGTCCCCGGCCAATGCCGGAGGACTCCACCCTATATAAAGTACTTCCTCCTTAATGGAGGTGCCCGAGCAATGTTGTTGTTGCACTGTTTTACTCTGCTTCAGCCCTCAGGTGCCGTTACCAGTTACCTGCCTGTTTCCTGCCCGTTTGCTGTCCGTTACCTGTCCGCAAGCCTACTTGGAGGTTCGGCCGTCACATGTGGTGACCATCAGCTATTCCAGAGACTCTCGCCGGCTCACTTGGGAGCGCTCATCTGCCATCTGACTGCAGCCCTACCCGGAGGTCCGGACGTCACATGCGGTGACCCTCGGCTAATCCAGAGACTCTCGCCTGCTCACTTGGGGCGCTCATCTGCCATCTGACTGCAGCCCTACTCGGAGGTTCGGACGTCACATGCGGTGATCCTCGGCTATTCCAGAGACTCTCGCCTGTTCACTTGGGAGCATTCATCTGCCACCGTCCTGCTAGCCTACCGGGAGGCTCCACCATCTCAGGTCGTATATACCTGCCTGTCTTTCCAGAGACTGCCCCGGTCACTTGCCGTGACTCCCTGCCTACCTATCCAGAGACTGCCCCGGTCACTTGCCGTGACTCCCTGCCTACCTTTCCAGAGACTGCCCCGGTCACTTGCCGTGACTCCCTGCCTACTTATCCAGAGACTGCCCCGGTCACTTGCCGTGACTCCCTGCCCGTTTATCCAGAGACTGCCCCGGTCACTTGCCGTGACTACCTGCCCGTTTATCCAGAGACTGCCCCGGTCACTTGCCGTGACTACCTGTCCGTATATCAGAGACTGCCCCGCTCGCTTGCCGTGACCCCTTCCCGTCTGTCCAGAGACTGTCCCTGTCACTTGCCGTGACTTCCTATCCGTCTCCCCGGGCGCCACCCGCTCCTTTACAAGGAAAGCCTTCTTGTATAATAAAGCTCAGAGGTTCCGCCTACCAGACCCGTTACACCGAGTTAATAAAAAAAAAAACCTCATCTGTCATGAGAATGGAGAGAAGCTACAAAAAGCATCTTTCACTCAAGAGCATTCAACATATGCCTGAATTACATAGTTTGATAACTCTGTGTAAGGCCGGGATCACACATGCGAGGAATACGGCCGAGTCTCGCATGTTAACACCTGGCACTGCCGCCGGGCTCGGGAGCGGAGTGTGTGGCTCCATGTATTGCTATGCAGCCGCATACTCCACTCCCAAGGCCGGCAGTAGTGCCGGGAATTAACATGCCAGACTCGGCCGTATTCCTCGCATGTGTGATCCCGGCCTGATTCTTAATTTCCCCTTTAGTGGCGCTGCAAGAAAGATATAGATTTACTGCCAGATTCCTGCGTAGATCACTGTTAATCGCGGGGGGTCTCAGCGGTTACCTTTTGAAATTAAAAGGGATTGAGTAAAACCTGCAAAAGAGGCTAAACCCAAGTCAAATTCCTTTTTTAATTAGACATTTAATGGCTTGGGGGCAGATTTATCATAATATTCCTGATGTTTTGTTATGTGTAGGATAGTTTGGGAGAAAGTGAACATGTTTCATTTTCCCTTGTGTGCTAAACTAATAGAAACATTACAGATCTTGTACCAGAAAAATGGATCTATCAGAGGTTATTTTGACTCAGATTACACAGCTCTTCAATAGCATGACCCGAAAAAAGTGTAATTCAACAGCAGCATCCCATCTCCACCTTGCTGGCATCTGAGTCGAAGGTGAGATCTGTGCCCATTTCTGATTCAGCCACAAGGTCATCCATGTAGTCCATCAAGATTAATTCTAATCTCATCAGTCCATCAAAACTTTGAAAGTCTATCTTTAGATCTTTCTTTCTATTTCTGTATGTTGCTCAGTGGTGGGCAGATTCAGCCTCCTCAACTTGGCCATATCTCTGAGCACTTTGTACTTCTGTGTCTTGCTCAGTGGTGATTGGGTTCAGCCTCCTCATCTCGGCCCCATCTCTGAGCACTGAACACCTTGTACTTCTGTGTCTTGTTCAGTAGTGGTCGGGTTTCAGCCTACTCACCTTGGCTATGTTCCTGAGCACTGAACACTTTGTACTCTGGGGAGGTTACAGCTCTGGAATATGACAGCTCTGGAGGATAATGGCTGCCTTCCTGGTCTCTTCACATTTGATTCTTCTCACATCTTTGGCAGTTAATGTGGAGCTTTTTTCTCAACACGTTTTTTCTGACTTTGTTGACTATTTAGTACATCAAATCTTTTCTTGGTTCTGTGATCGACCTCAATATTCGAGCTATTTCAGGAGTGCTGCATCTCTAAGATTTGTAACTTTTTTGGCGGCTTTTCAGAGTCAGTTAAATCTCTTTTTTTGTCTAATTTTGCCCGAGGAAAATAAGCTGCCTAATATTTCTGCACACTTTGATAAAAGGTGTTCTATCTTTAGGCATCACTCCTCTCATTACACAGATAAACATCACCTGATCTGCTCCATCCAATCAGCATTCACATTTATACAGTTTGCAGGTGGAAAATCTGCATAAAAATGTTTATATGGTCAAAATACTCACAGCCTAATAGAGTACATAGGCTCTGTGACAAATACAATTAGTACAGTGTGTGCAGCTTACTGTACATGTATTTAATTAATAAAAGATTATTTTTCTGAAGAAAATGGAGTTGGCTCCAGCATAATTTTCATAACTAGCAGAGGGAAAGCCGACGGCTGGGGGGGCCGATGTTTATAGCCTGGGAAGGGGTAATACCCATGGAGCTTCCCAGGCTATTAATATCAGTTCATGGCTGTATACTTAGCCTTTACTGGCTAATTAAATGCGGGACCCTAAAAAAATGATGTAGGGTCCCCCTATAATTAACAACCAGCAAAGACTTTGCAGAGAGCTGTGGGCTGATATTAATAGCCAAAGAAGGGGCCATGGATACTGGTCTCCCCCAAACTAAAAGCATCAGCTCTCAACTGCCCCAGAAAAGGCGCATCTCTACGATGCGCCAGTTCTGGCACTTAGCCTAGTTCTGACCACTTGCCCTGTAGCGGTGGCAAATGGGGTGATAGTTAGAGAGTTGATGTCTCTGGAGAGGCATAAATAAGATGCCCCCATTACTAACCCCATAATCACATTGTAAAAAAAACATGCAGCCTGCCATATAAATATAGTAAAGTTGGATCCGTCGTTGGACAAATGGATTAAAAGCATCTCTGAGGAAAGGTGAGGAATTTTGTTGTTTGTTTTTTTTTATCTCTTTTGCAGATGATGAGGGCATCGGGGGAATGGGCGAAGTCATAAGTACGGTTTAATTGAGAATATTAAAGGAGTCTGAGTCTTTCTTTCAATTGAAGGACTTTTATCTGGATGTCTGTGTTTTCTCACAATGTGAATTCGCAAATCTTAGAGAAGTACCTTTTCTGGGCGGCTGGGAACTGATGTTTTTAACATGGGGAGCCAGTATCCATGTCCCCTTCCTAGGCTATTAATATCAGCCCGCAGCTGTCTGTCTAGCCTATGCTGGTTATTAACTATAGGGGGACCCCACATCATTTTTTAGGGTCCCCCATTTTAATTGCCAGTAAAGGCTAATTATAAAGCTGTAAGCTGATATTAATAGCCTGGGAAGCACTATGTGTATTACCCCCTTCCCAGGCTATAAACATCTGCCCCCATCTTTCCCTGTGCTGCCTACGAAAATTACGCAGGAGCCCAGCATTTTTTTTCAGAAAAATAATCTTTTATTAATTAAATACATGTACAGTAGACTGCACACACTGTACTAATTGTTTTTGTTACAAACATCTATATATCTACCTATTCTATTTATATTTACTGTATGTAATCCATCTCTTCTATCCTGTTGGCTCCTGCTGTGATTTTACACTATCGCGGCTGCTGAATTGCCGGTTTTTCTTTTATCTATTAATGTAATACATATATATATGTGTGTTTGTGTCACTGACATATATATATATATATATATATATATATATATATACAGGGGTTGGAGAAAATAATTGAAACACCTAACGTTTTGGCATCATAATCTTCGAACATGTTATAAACATGCAAACTGTGACATATGGTAATGTTTTGTAGTTGATTATTTGTGTTATGTGATATGTGTATGTAAATTAACTGTTTGTTTTGCATAATTGTAAGAACATTGATGAGAACCTGATACCAATGGCAGACCTCTCGAATTTTCAATGATGCCAAATTGTTGGTGCTCGTATGGCAGGCGCCAGTGTAACCGAAAGTGCCCGAATGCTTGGCGTGCCAAGAGGTACTGTCTCCAAAGTAATGACTGCGTTTGAAAGAGAAGGAAAAACATCCGGAGCAAAGCACAAGGCTGGCCGAAAGTCGAAGTTGACTGAGAGAGACACTGCTGAGCTCAATGAACACCTACAGAACCCAGTTTTCACGAAAACTGTTCGTCGGGAGCTGAACAAATCTGGATTCCACGGAAGAGCTGCAATTCAAAAACCGCTGCTCTCAATGACAAATGTTTCCAAGCGTTTAGAGTGGTGAAGAAACCTCCAGAATTGGTCCCTTGAGCAGTGGAAACGTGATATTCTCAGACGAATCATCGTTTACCCTATTTCCAACCTCCGGCTGCGTGTACGTTTGGAGACAGCCGAAAGAAGCATTCCATCCAGACTGCCTTCTCCCAACCGTAAAACATGGCGGAGGTTCTGTGATGATCTGGGGTGCTATTTCGTGGAGATCCGCCGGACCAATGATATCCCTTCATGGAAGAATTAACAGCTGCGATTATTTAGGCATTTTGGGCGACCAAATGCATCCTATGGTTCAAGCACTGATCTCGGAGGGGAACGCCAAAATTCAGGATGACAATGCACCAATTCATAAAGCTAGAATCGTTAAAGCATGGCACGAGGAACATTCTAATGAAGTTGAGCATCTCATCTGGCCCCTACAATCCCCAGACCTCAACATTATTGAGCATTTATGGTCGATTTTAGAGATTCAAGTTATACGTCGATTTCCGCCGTCATCGTCGCTCAAAGAACTGGAGGGTGTTTTAATGGGCTAAAATTCCTTTGGAAACAATTCACACCTTGTATGAATCCATACCTCGGAGAATTGAGGCTGTAATCGCTGCAAAAGGTGGACCTACACCATATTAAACTAACTTTTGCTGATGTTTCCAGGTGTTTCTATTATTTTGTCCAACCCCTGTATACATACATTCTATGTGTATATATCTATTCTATCTGTTCTATTCTAACCTGTCAGTGTGATTTTACTGTATGTGGCAAGTGAATTGCTGGCTTTTGAAAGGACACCGATGTGAAAAAATCGGACAGCACTGTCCGAGTGCTGTGCAATTTTTTTCTCACACCCATAGGCTGGCATTGGTGAGTCTTGGCCGAGTCTCGAATACCGAGGCACGAATTTACATGTCCACTGAATACTCCCGAGAAAATAAACAGTGATGGGAGTTGCCCCATAGATTAACACTGGGCTGAGTGCTATGCGATGTTTTCTCGCATAGCACTCATCTGTATTCTATGGTAGTGTGACACCGGCCTTCAACAGCCACTCCTGCGCTGTAAATAAATAATAAAAAAAACCTGCGTGGGTTCCCCTGTATTTTTGATAACCAGCCAGGCAAAAATCACAGCTGTCAGCTTCTTCAAGGCTGGTTAACGAGAATAGAGGGGTCCCCAAGCTGTATTTTTCAATTATTTAAATAATTTAAAAAAGTGGCATGAGGTCCCCCCATTTTTGACAACCAGCCTTGCTAAAGCAGAGAGCTGGGGGCTGATATTCTCAGAATGGTAAGAGGCCATGGATATTCCCCCCCCAGCCTAAAAATAGTAGCCCTCAGCCACCCTGAAAAGGCACATCTATTATATGTACCAATTTTGGCGCTTTGCTCAGCTCTTCCCACTTGCCCTGTAGTGGTGGGAAGTGGAGTTCATATTTGTGGAGTTGATGTCCCCTTTGTATTGTCAGGTAACATCAAGCCCACAGATTACTAATGGAGAGGTGTCGATAAGGCACCTATCCATTACTAATCATATAGGTACATGGTAAATAAAGACACAGCAAGAATAAAGTCCTTTATTAGAAGTAAGACTAAACACAGTTTTCCATTTTATTTAAAAATAACAAACACAGTTATACTCACCTAACGCCTATTCCACCGAAGCCCTTGTTCTCCTGTAATAAAACTAAAATAAAAAAACAAAACAATATACCATACCTGTCTGTAGTTATGTCCCATGCTGTAATCCATGTCTGGAGGATTAATATTTTTCAACCTGGACTGTGGTAAGATGTGACCATCCAGGCTGAGAACCACTAGTGAATGAGCTGCTGAGTGACCGGCAGTGACGTCATCGAGGTTACCTCTGGTCACAGAGGCTGCCTTTCCAGCAGGGCTGAACTGCCATGACCACAGCACAGTGGGAAAGTCAGTGTTGAGGTCACCACACTTCAAACTCGCTTTGCCCGGCTCTTCTAGTTTTCTATTTTATTTAAAATATTTTTCAACCTGAATCGTGCCAAGATGCGTCTGTCCAGGCTGAGAACCACTGGTGACTGAGCTGCTGGGAGCGCAGAGTCAGTGACCGGGAGCGACGTCATCGAGGTTTCCTCAGGTCACTGGTGTCATCTGATGGGACTACAGTTCCCATCAGCTATCTCCGGCTGCTGCTAATAACAAAGAGAGAGAAGGAGCAGCGGATGGGAACACCAGTGACTGGAGGTAAACTTTATAGCTCTGATCACAGCTGAGTGCTCACACTTTTTTCTGACAGCGTGGGAACCGCGGTTCTCTGACCAGCCGGGATGATTTCACTGGTGATCAGAAATGCTACACCGATGTTTCCCATGCCATCACACAACGCAGGAAACACAGGTGTTATGTTTCGGTAGCTGAGGAAAAATAGCAAAAATAGCCAAAGTAGCAATACACCAGAGAGGCTGGAAACTACTGGGTTGCAGAACCCTAAACTAACCGCAACACTAGAAGTAGCCGTGGAGCGTACCTACGGTGATCCTAGACACCTCGTCACAGCCGGAGAGATAGCTACACCTAAAGACAGAAAGATGAAAGCTAACTGCCCCAAAGCAGAACCCCCGAAGAAATAGGAAGCCCCCAAACATGTAATGGCGGTTAGACAAGAAGAAAATACGAACACAGACAGAAAATAGAATGAGCAAACGCTGGGGCCCAATTCTGTCTAGATAGAAAAGTATAGGAAAGAATTCTGACTGCAACCCAAAAAACCCTGACAAAAATACCAACACTTCTGATTAACAAAAAACCTGAGATCACATGATCTCTGCCACCTAAATCAGATCTCTGGTGTAACACACAGCTACTCAGTACATAAAAAGCTAGATAGGAACAGAGCAAAAGTGCAAACACAAACTGAGCACAAATACAGCGCCAGGCCCCAAAAGGGAACTAGGCTGAAGTCTATTGCAAGGCAGCAAACCTGCAAGTAAAATTCAACCAGAAAAAAAAAACAGCAAATCACTTATCTGAATGATAGCAGGAATGCAAGCTGAGATCCAACCAAGATCTGGAAGAACAATTGATTACCGGCAAGGCTGATGGGAGTTCAGGTCACTTATATCAGACCATTCAGACGCAGCTGAAAGCCATTCAGCAATTGGTTCATTACCCTCAGCAACCACCGGAGGGAGCCCCAGCTCCGAATTCGCCTCCAACGTGTTCACAACACACAGGCTTTTGTGCTCTGTATGTTCGGCTATATTCGACGAACCAAACATTGAAATATTTGCTTATCTCTATTGGTAACCACTCCCACCTCCCTTTAAATAGTCACAAGACCCATCAACTGATCGTCAGTTATAGAGTTTTTCTTCTATGCAGACCAGCTAGGGGTGTGGAGCTCTCCTGTGACTGTGGTGTTGCTGCTGTTTGAGTTCTGATTCCTGGTGCCATTTGCTGTGCTGCTGTGGAGCTTAGCAGCAGAGCCTGAGCTGAGTATTTTAATTTTTGTATGTCCTCTGTTTGTCTCTTCCACTGTGTGTTACCATCTGAAGTGGTGAGACTAGCATCATTGTCGGTCAGTGCACAAGCCAGGGTCAATACAGGTGAGAGTAATGGAGTAGGCACATGATGTCAGCAAGGGGAAGGACCTGCATAGGGGTTGGGGGAGCTTGGGGATGGGCACAGGTCGCTGTCAGGAGGTGTCCCATCACTCGCTCCCAACCTTTAGGGCCTCCCTTTCCTTTTTCCAGCTCATCGTATTTATATGCTGTGCCATCTGCTGGACTCACTCATGTCCGAAAGTGACACTGGTATAACTGAATAGTGAGTACCTGAGGGGAATTGCCCCTTTACTCCTTATTTGACTGTTTGGAAAAGTAAAATGTATTGCACCTTTTTAATCTTATTGACTATAATAAACATCATCATCAACATTGGATATTCGTTTATACAGTACATGATGTGTTTCTGATTATGGTAGAGTCTCTAGGACCAATATGACCATTCTTGGTATGGAATGAAAAAAGGATAATAATCAGTGATGAGTGAACGTGCTTGCTACTACTCGGTACTCGCAGAGTATCACGGTACTCGGTGTATTCGGCGAATACCGAGTATTACCGGGATTACTCGGCGGGTACTCGGGTCTCCACCCAGCATTTTTGAAGGACTTTAGAGGCTCAATCACGCTGCAGGTATTGTCTGCCAGGCCATGAAACACCGCAGCCATCTTTGCTGTGGTCATGCAGTGATTGGCTGGCTGCACAGCATCATCAGGGGTATAAGAGACCGGGCGCCGCCCTGCTCGGCGGCCACTTTCACATTTCTATGCTGGGCTCTGTGCCGGGCCTGTGTGGGCTGTGCCGGGTTCTGCTGGTGCTGGGAGGGGCTATGCCGGCCTTTGCCAGTGCTATGTGGGGCTGTGCCGGCTTCTGCCTGTGCAGGCCTCTGCTGGGCCTGTGCGGGGCTGTTCCGGCCTCTGCCGCTGCTCTGCGGGGCTGTGCCAGCCTCTTCCGGGCCTGTGCGGGGCTGTGTTGGCCTCTGTCGGTGCTGTGCAGGGCCTGTGCCGGCTCTGCTGGCTGTTCGGGCATTGTCCGATGGACTACTTGTCCCATCGGGCTATGCCCGCTACAGTGACAGCATTAGTGGATGATGGGATAGTAGTATTCCCATCATCCGGCTAATGTGAATGTAAAAAAAAAGAACACATACAGAACATACAAAATATAACATACAGTACATACACATAACATACAACACAAAACATAGAGTAGATACTCGCCGCACACACCAAATTCCCCAAAGCCTTCGTCTCCTGCAAATAATATTAAAAAAATAAAGCAACTGTATACTCACCTTTCTGCTGTAATCCATTAATAATGAGGGTCCCATGTTGGTCTCCCGTGGAGAGCTGCTACATCAGCTGATGCGACCGCTCTCCAGGGGCTCCAGCAATACCGTGACGGAGATAACCCTCCGCTCTGTATCACTCCACCAGGAGGCCACAGGAGTTCGCCTGTGACTAATGGCAGCACTACAGCGTGGGAATTTTCTCACACAGCAGTGCTGCCGTAAAGTGAACTCCAATGACACACTGCTGGAGGGATATCTCCAGTCAGTGAGTCATTGGAGCCCCTGGAGAGCGGTCACATCTGCTGATGTGGCTGCTCTCCAAGGGAGATCGTCGTGGGACACTCGTTTTAAAAGAGGGACTGCTTTGGAAAGGTATGTATAGGTTGGTTTGTTTTTTTAAATTTTTTGCAGGTGATCAATGGCTTCGCTAGGATCTGGGCGTACAATAAAAATTCTGAAAAACCATGTCATGTTTTATTTTATTAAAATTCTTTTTTCTGGCTGTGTCGTTTTTTTAATCCTTTATTAATATAAGATTAATAATGGATAGGCGTCTTATTGACACCTCTCTATTATTAACCGGGCTTAATATCACCTTACAATAGCAAGGTGACATTAACCCCTTATTACCCTATATCCCACCACTACACAGGAGTGGAAAGAGAGGGGCTAAGTGCCAGAATTGGTGCATCTTATAGATGCGCTATTTCTGGGGCGGCTGCGGGCTGGTATTTGTAGCCGGGGGGCCATATCCATGGCCCCTTCCTAGGTTATAAATATTAGCCCGCAGCTGTCTGCATAACCTTTCTGGCTATAAAATATAGGGGGACCACGTGTTATTTTTTTTGGGTCCCTCTATTTTAATAGCCAGTAAAGGTTATGCAGACAGCTGTGGGCTGATATTCATAGCCTGGGAAGGAGCCATGGGTATTTCCCCCTTCCCAGGCTACAAATATTGGCCCCCAGACATCAACTTTCCCCCTCTGGTGCAGAAAATTGCATGGGAGCCCACGCCATTATTTTTTAATATATATGGCTATATATCTATAGATATATCTATGGTTAAATCTATAGAAATATCTATGGATATATCTATGGCTATATATCTATGGATATATCTATGGCTATATATCTATGGATATATCTATGGATTTTTCATATTTCTAAGGCAGTGATGCAATTAATTTTTCATACCTCATGTTTGCAAGCTATACTGCTACAGTGTGCTGCCTTTTTTTCTTTGAGTGTGCATGAGTTGGTGATTCTAGGTTAAGCATCTGTTCACACTAGGTCTATGTTTGGATGTGACGGTCAGTTTTTTTATATGTATTAATTTACTTTTTGACTGAGCATTCCACCTGTTAGTCACAGGCGTTTTAATTATAGCAGGGCCACTACCCTTCCACAGAGATGTAGATTTCAGTCTAGAAAGAGGATTCATATGTTCCCATACAGATAAAGACTTTTCTAAGCGAGGATTGGCATTAGTTAGGACCTCTATAACGAGAGGCGCCTTAACGTGGCTTCCAGGTACACATAAATTGGTCATTTTATGCGCTAAGCCTTCTCAATTTTCTATATTTCTAAGGCAGTGATGCAATTTATTTTTCATTTCTCATGTTTACAAGCTATAGCGCTACAGTGTGCTTCCTTTTTTTCTTTGAGTGTGCATGAGTTGGTGACTCTAGGTTAAGCACCTATTCACACTAGGTCCATGTTTAGATGTGACAGTCAGTTTTTATATATTGTAAGCTTTTCAGAGGATATAGCTCTGGGATCGCCGTCTCGGGTAAACGGAGTGGCATAAAAACAGTTCAATCACAGACAGCAATTCTGGTATAAACTGGCCGCAACCAGTTTTATTGAAAGTCCACAGCAAACAAACATAAGCAAAACCAACTCATAAACCAAAATCCTAAGCCTGTCCGGCTACTAACTAAACACAGATAGTTTCCTCACTATCAGGGCCCAGACTCTACCAGCCTGGCCCAAAACAACACATATATTCAGTATTTACCAGAGTGTGGTTTCCCGGAGACTCCAACAGCATCTGGAGTCAGATCCAGACTGAGAGCTCAATGTCTGTGTTCTCAACCACCTACTTCTAGCTGCCTAATTAGAACCTGAGTAGCCTCAGGTTTGAGCTGCAAGCCTGTACTGAATGGAGGGTGTAGTGAACTTGCTCCACCACTAGGTTTACAAAGCCATACATTTCCCTTATGCCAGTCAGCTAAGTACCTGGGCGAGATGTACACCCCATCCAATACATACCCCTTCACTGTCTCACATATCCCCCCCCTCTTCTCCAGACCGGAGGGCTGGTCATCAATCCTAAAGAGACAGTGAACTCCGGACAAGGCATCGGCACTACCCTGTAACCTCCCAGGCCTATGCTCTCTGCGGGCTTCGGGTATCCTGCACGGTTTCAGCTTGACCTTAGTGCCTGGCTCAGTCTCGATATAGTGCCTCACCAGAGAAGTACGACCAGGCAAGTCAGAAAACCTCTGCTGATTTTTCTGCAGAAACTCTCGTACTTCCTGTTTTTGGTGTACTGACCATGTGTCACCAACTATCACAGGAGGTATAGGGGGTTTTACACCTTTCTCTAATTCCCCTGCAGCCACCAATACTGACCGATTAAATATTTTGCTTTGAGCTTCTTGGGCTCTCTGCAGGTGATCCTTAACCAATGGCATACCCTGAGCAATTCTATCCTGGGTCTTGTCCATCCCCAGGTGCCCACCAAGCACGTGGCTATGTGACAACCCCAGCACCATGCTTCTATATGGCTTAGGTACCAGGAGCTGACTCACGACCTCTCCCTGGACTTTAGTGACCCTATACAGCAGGTTATTGTTCATGGCAACATGAGGAAACCTCTCCTCAGAGCCAGGCTCTTGGAGAACCTCATTTAGAACAGTTATATTTTCCTTGGCCATTTTAAGAGTGGGGTCTCGCAACTGATCACTCCCAAAATTGTCACGGGACACAGGTAGGTCAGGGACATTCGGTTCCTGAGAACCACTATCCTCGTCTCCCAACATCACCTGAAAAGGAAATTCATCATTATCATGGTCATCATCATTATCATTATCATGGTCATCATCATTATCATTGTCAGTATCATCACATAAGTTTAACGGCCCACTAGCATTGTGGTCCGCCCCTGGGGACCGTGCAACCTCCGTAGGAGCTTCATCACACTGTCCAGTAGAATCATTTTTCCCCCAGAGATCCCTAAACAGGGAAAGTCACTACCCAATATGACGGGGTGCATCAGGTTCTTCACTACCCCTACTTCATATGAGGCCTCCCCGAGTTTGGGGACCAAGTCCACGGTAGTCTCTGGGTAGACTTTGGTGTCTCCATGGATGCACACCACACTCAAGTGTTTATCGGGGATGAAGTCACTATCAATCAGGCTGTCATGTACGAGAGTCACTCGACTCCCTGAGTCTAGGAGGGCTTGTGCTGGGCAGCCATTTATAACCACCGGGGACACCTGTGGTCCAGTCTCTTCGTCTGGGGTGGCCACACATACGGGTTCTGCGAAGAGAGAGAGGGACCTGCCAGCATCACAGTCCATAGGCTCCCCCACTAGTGGACAGTTGGCTAAATATGACCCCTTTCACGGCATCTCCAACACTGTCTCTGGTCTGGGAGTTCAGACGGGGAACCGTTCTAGGCCTGGGGTCTCCCGACAGGGAAGTATCACCCTTTTCCTCCCATATGTCCCCTCGGGCCTGTCCCCGTCTATCAGCATACCCCCTGTCCCCAACAGCTGGAACGCTCTTACCGGGAGAGTTCGGCGGCCGGGAACTCTGAAGTGACGACCGCTCAGATGGCTGGTCACGGAGGTAGTCCTTGGTGGCGAAGTACCTCTCTAACAGGCTGACGAGTTGCTTGGCGTTTGGGTGGTCTCCTTGTCCGACCTCTTGCGGTACCTCAGGAGGAAGTGCTCGGGTGTAGCGGTCCACTGTCACCTTTTCGACCATTTGGGCAGGGTTGCTGACGTCAGGCTCCATCCACTTCTTTAGTGCTCGGGTGTAGCGGTCCACTATCACCTCTTCGACCATTTGGGCAGGGTTGCTGACGTCAGGCTCCAGCCACTTCTTTACTGCAGACAACGCAGGTGACCTTGCGACATCACTCTGGGACGAGGCGCTGATATCCTGGCGTAGTGCTGCAACCTGCTCCCTTAACAATCGGTTAGTCTCCTGCTGTTGCACACTAACTTGCGCCATATGTTTAAGCAGCGCCACCATTCTGTCAGACTTGTCGGTCCTGGCAACGGCAGCCTTTACCCAGGACATACACACTCCACAGTCTTTACCACAGCCAGTTCAGCTTTGCTGTGCAGACACTTTTAGGGCTACTGTCTCTTTAAGGCTGCTTTGACAGACTTTTCCTTTGCTGCTGCTTTAGCCACTGTGCTGCCCGCATTCGAGCACCAATTGTAAGCTTTTCAGGGGATATAGCTCTGGGATCGCCATCTTGGGTAGACGGAGTGGCATAAAAACAGTTCAATCACAGACAGCAATTCTGGTATAAACTGGCCGCAACCAGTTTTATTGAAAGTCCACAGCAAACAAACATAAGCAAAACCAACTCATAAACCAAAATCCTAAGCCTGTCCGGCTACTAACTAAACACAGATAGTTTCCTCACTATCAGGGCCCAGACTCTACCAGCCTGACCCAAAACAACACATATATTCAGTATTTACCAGAGTGTGGTTTCCCGGAGACTCCAACAGCGTCTGGAGTCAGATCCAGACTGAGAGCTCAATGTCTGTGTTCTCAACCACCTACTTCTAGCTGCCTAATTAGAACCTGAGTGGCCTCAGGTTTGAGCTGCAAGCCTGTACTAAATGGAGGGTGTAGTGAACTTGCTCCAACACTAGGTTTACAAAGCCATACATTTCCCTTATGCCAGTCAGCTAAGTACCTGGGCGAGATGTACACCCCATCCAATACATACCCCTTCACTGTCTCACAATATGTATTCATTTACTTTCTGACTGAGCACTCCACCAGGCATTTTAATTATAGCAGGGCCACTACCCCTCCACAGAGATGTAGATTTCAGTCTAGAAAGAGGATTCATAAGTTCCCATACAGATAAAGACTTTTCTAAGCGAGGATTGGCATTAGTTAGGACCTCTAAAACGAGAGGCGCCTTAACGTGGCTTCCAGGTACACATAAATTGGTCATTTTATGCGCTAAGCCTTCTCAATTTTCTATATTTCTAAGGCAGTGATGCAATTTATTTTTCATTTCTCATGTTTACAAGCTATAGCGCTACAGTGTGCTTCCTTTTTTTCTTTGAGTGTGCATGAGTTGGTGACTCTAGGTTAAGCACCTATTCACACTAGGTCCATGTTTAGATGTGACAGTCAGTTTTTATATATTGTAAGCTTTTCAGAGGATATAGCTCTGGGATCGCCGTCTCGGGTAAACGGAGTGGCATAAAAACAGTTCAATCACAGACAGCAATTCTGGTATAAACTGGCCGCAACCAGTTTTATTGAAAGTCCACAGCAAACAAACATAAGCAAAACCAACTCATAAACCAAAATCCTAAGCCTGTCCGGCTACTAACTAAACACAGATAGTTTCCTCACTATCAGGGCCCAGACTCTACCAGCCTGGCCCAAAACAACACATATATTCAGTATTTACCAGAGTGTGGTTTCCCGGAGACTCCAACAGCGTCTGGAGTCAGATCCAGACTGAGAGCTCAATGTCTGTGTTCTCAACCACCTACTTCTAGCTGCCTAATTAGAACCTGAGTAGCCTCAGGTTTGAGCTGCAAGCCTGTACTGAATGGAGGGTGTAGTGAACTTGCTCCACCACTAGGTTTACAAAGCCATACATTTCCCTTATGCCAGTCAGCTAAGTACCTGGGCGAGATGTACACCCCATCCAATACATACCCCTTCACTGTCTCACATATCCCCCCTCTTCTCCAGACCGGAGGGCTGGTCATCAATCCTAAAGGAGACAGTGAACTCCGGACAAGGCATCGGCACTACCCTGTAACCTCCCAGGCCTATGCTCTCTGCGGCCTTCGGGTATCCTGCACGGTTTCAGCTTGACCTTAGTGCCTGGCTCAGTCTCGATATAGTGCCTCACCAGAGAAGTACGACCAGGCAAGTCAGAAAACCTCTGCTGATTTTTCTGCAGAAACTCTCGTACTTCCTGTTTTTGGTGTACTGACCATGTGTCACCAACTATCACAGGAGGTATAGGGGATTTTACACCTTTCCCTAATTCCCCTGCGGCCACCAATACTGACCGATTAAATATTTTGCTTTGAGCTTCTTGGGCTCTCTGCAGGTGATCCTTAACCAATGGCATACCCTGAGCAATTCTATCCTGGGTCTTGTCCATCCCCAGGTGCCCACCAAGCACGTGGCTATGTGACAACCCCAGCACCATGCTTCTATATGGCTTAGGTACCAGGAGCTGACTCACAACCTCTCCCTGGACTTTAGTGACCCTATACAGCAGGTTATTGTTCATGGCAACATGAGGAAACCTCTCCTCAGAGCCAGGCTCTTGGGGAACCTCATTTAGAACAGTTATATTTTCCTTGGCCATTTTAAGAGTGGGGTCTCGCAACTGATCACTCCCAAAATAGTCACGGGACACAGGTAGGTCAGGGACATTCGGTTCCTGAGAACCACTATCCTCGTCTCCCAACATCACCTGAAAAGGAAATTCATCATTATCATGGTCATCATCATTATCATTATCATGGTCATCATCATTATCATTGTCAGTATCATCACATAAGTTTAACGGCCCACTAGCATTGTGGTCCGCCCCTGGGGACCGTGCAACCTCCGTAGGAGCTTCATCACACTGTCCAGTAGAATCATTTTTCCCCCAGAGATCCCTAAACAGGGGAAAGTCACTACCCAATATGACGGGGTGCATCAGGTTCTTCACTACCCCTACTTCATATGAGGCCTCCCCGAGTTTGGGGACCAAGTCCACGGTAGTCTCTGGGTAGACTTTGGTGTCTCCATGGATGCACACCACACTCAAGTGTTTATCGGGGATGAAGTCACTATCAATCAGGCTGTCATGTACGAGAGTCACTCGACTCCCTGAGTCTAGGAGGGCTTGTGCTGGGCAGCCATTTATAACCACCGGGGACACCTGTGGTCCAGTCTCTTCGTCTGGGGTGACCACACATACGGGTTCTGCGAAGAGAGAGAGGGACCTGCCAGCATCACAGTCCATAGGCTCCCCCACTAGTGGACAGTTGGCTAAATATGACCCCTTTCACGGCATCTCCAACACTGTCTCTGGTCTGGGAGTTCAGACGGGGAGACCTTTCTAGGCCTGGGGTCTCCCGACAGGGAAGTATCACCCTTTTCCTCCCATATGTCCCCTCGGGCCTGTCCCCGTCTATCAGCATACCCCCTGTCCCCAACAGCTGGAACGCTCTTACCGGGAGAGTTTGGCGGCCGGGAACTCTGAAGTGACGACCGCTCAGATGGCTGGTCACGGAGGTAGTCCTTGGTGGCGAAGTACCTCTCTATCAGGCTGACGAGTTGCTGTCACGCTGTCTAGCAGATGTATAAATATATATTGTCAGTAATCTATCAAGTGGGACAACATTCTATATAACATATAAATAGGTAACATTAACATGTATATATAGCATAGTATTACCTGACATAATATCCTGTGGGTCAATACTGAATCCTTTTCATGCTGTCTCTGGCTAGAGGTGGACCGGGGTCTATGCTGACCCTAAACTGGGGTCCTGACTAGTCCCTCTACCTGGAGGTACTGTTAATGGTACAGAGGTCCAGGCCACCAGCGTAAACCCTGTCTCCTATAAATCCCTGACCACTGTAATCTAGTCCTTAGAAGGACCCTGATTACCACCATAGGGAATGGACAGGTAAAGGTTAACAAACAGTATAGACAAACGAGACAGACAGGGGATAAAGTAAATACTGTCTTGCATACAACATTAAAACACAGAGGGAACACCAAAGGTCTAGGAGATAAACTATAAGCAAGGTGAGGAGAAACAACAAAAGAGCTCTTAGCTTAAGTATTCTCAGAACCGATCCTATCTGCAGTCTGTATGAATGCTTTCACCGGCATCTAACCAGCAGACTGGCAGCTATATAAAGGAAGCTAATTAGAACATAATCAAAAGCAGCCGGGCGAGGCTGGACCTAGTCTTAGCAAAGAGCTAGGTAAAATTAACTCCCTCATTACCAAACACAAAGAAACAGCAACTCAGCTGCGAGAAGTCAGAATGTGCAATCGCGACAATCTTCGTGGCGATGCACCCATGACAGTTGCTTGGCGTTTGGGTGGTCTCCTTGTCCGACCTCTTGCGGTACCTCAGGAGGAAGTGCTCGGGTGTAGCGGTCCACTGTCACCTTTTCGACCATTTGGGCAGGGTTGCTGACGTCAGGCTCCATCCACTTCTTTAGTGCTCGGGTGTAGCGGTCCACTATCACCTCTTCGACCATTTGGGCAGGGTTGCTGACGTCAGGCTCCAGCCACTTCTTTACTGCAGACAACGCAGGTGACCTTGCGACATCACTCTGGGACGAGGCGCTGACATTCTGGCGTAGTGCTGCAACCTGCTCCCTTAACAATCGGTTAGTCTCCTGCTGTTGCACACTAACTTGCGCCATATGTTTAAGCAGCGCCTCCATTCTGTCAGACTTGTCGGTCCTGGCAACGGCAGCCTTTACCCAGGACATACACACTCCACAGTCTTTACCACAGCCAGTTCAGCTTTGCTGTGCAGACACTTTTAGGGCTACTGTCTCTTTAAGGCTGCTTTGACAGACTTTTCCTTTGCTGCTGCTTTAGCCACTGTGCTGCCCGCATTCGAGCACCAATTGTAAGCTTTTCAGGGGATATAGCTCTGGGATCGCCATCTTGGGTAGACGGAGTGGCATAAAAACAGTTCAATCACAGACAGCAATTCTGGTATAAACTGGCCGCAACCAGTTTTATTGAAAGTCCACAGCAAACAAACATAAGCAAAACCAACTCATAAACCAAAATCCTAAGCCTGTCCGGCTACTAACTAAACACAGATAGTTTCCTCACTATCAGGGCCCAGACTCTACCAGCCTGACCCAAAACAACACATATATTCAGTATTTACCAGAGTGTGGTTTCCCGGAGACTCCAACAGCGTCTGGAGTCAGATCCAGACTGAGAGCTCAATGTCTGTGTTCTCAACCACCTACTTCTAGCTGCCTAATTAGAACCTGAGTGGCCTCAGGTTTGAGCTGCAAGCCTGTACTAAATGGAGGGTGTAGTGAACTTGCTCCAACACTAGGTTTACAAAGCCATACATTTCCCTTATGCCAGTCAGCTAAGTACCTGGGCGAGATGTACACCCCATCCAATACATACCCCTTCACTGTCTCACAATATGTATTCATTTACTTTCTGACTGAGCACTCCACCAGGCATTTTAATTATAGCAGGGCCACTACCCCTCCACAGAGATGTAGATTTCAGTCTAGAAAGAGGATTCATAAGTTCCCATACAGATAAAGACTTTTCTAAGCGAGGATTGGCATTAGTTAGGACCTCTAAAACGAGAGGCGCCTTAACGTGGCTTCCAGGTACACATAAATTGGTCATTTTATGCGCTAAGCCTTCTCAATTTTCTATATTTCTAAGGCAGTGATGCAATTTATTTTTCATTTCTCATGTTTACAAGCTATAGCGCTACAGTGTGCTTCCTTTTTTTCTTTGAGTGTGCATGAGTTGGTGACTCTAGGTTAAGCACCTATTCACACTAGGTCCATGTTTAGATGTGACAGTCAGTTTTTATATATTGTAAGCTTTTCAGAGGATATAGCTCTGGGATCGCCGTCTCGGGTAAACGGAGTGGCATAAAAACAGTTCAATCACAGACAGCAATTCTGGTATAAACTGGCCGCAACCAGTTTTATTGAAAGTCCACAGCAAACAAACATAAGCAAAACCAACTCATAAACCAAAATCCTAAGCCTGTCCGGCTACTAACTAAACACAGATAGTTTCCTCACTATCAGGGCCCAGACTCTACCAGCCTGGCCCAAAACAACACATATATTCAGTATTTACCAGAGTGTGGTTTCCCGGAGACTCCAACAGCGTCTGGAGTCAGATCCAGACTGAGAGCTCAATGTCTGTGTTCTCAACCATCTACTTCTAGCTGCCTAATTAGAACCTGAGTAGCCTCAGGTTTGAGCTGCAAGCCTGTACTGAATGGAGGGTGTAGTGAACTTGCTCCACCACTAGGTTTACAAAGCCATACATTTCCCTTATGCCAGTCAGCTAAGTACCTGGGCGAGATGTACACCCCATCCAATACATACCCCTTCACTGTCTCACATATCCCCCCTCTTCTCCAGACCGGAGGGCTGGTCATCAATCCTAAAGGAGACAGTGAACTCCGGACAAGGCATCGGCACTACCCTGTAACCTCCCAGGCCTATGCTCTCTGCGGCCTTCGGGTATCCTGCACGGTTTCAGCTTGACCTTAGTGCCTGGCTCAGTCTCGATATAGTGCCTCACCAGAGAAGTACGACCAGGCAAGTCAGAAAACCTCTGCTGATTTTTCTGCAGAAACTCTCGTACTTCCTGTTTTTGGTGTACTGACCATGTGTCACCAACTATCACAGGAGGTATAGGGGATTTTACACCTTTCCCTAATTCCCCTGCGGCCACCAATACTGACCGATTAAATATTTTGCTTTGAGCTTCTTGGGCTCTCTGCAGGTGATCCTTAACCAATGGCATACCCTGAGCAATTCTATCCTGGGTCTTGTCCATCCCCAGGTGCCCACCAAGCACGTGGCTATGTGACAACCCCAGCACCATGCTTCTATATGGCTTAGGTACCAGGAGCTGACTCACAACCTCTCCCTGGACTTTAGTGACCCTATACAGCAGGTTATTGTTCATGGCAACATGAGGAAACCTCTCCTCAGAGCCAGGCTCTTGGGGAACCTCATTTAGAACAGTTATATTTTCCTTGGCCATTTTAAGAGTGGGGTCTCGCAACTGATCACTCCCAAATAGTCACGGGACACAGGTAGGTCAGGGACATTCGGTTCCTGAGAACCACTATCCTCGTCTCCCAACATCACCTGAAAAGGAAATTCATCATTATCATGGTCATCATCATTATCATTATCATGGTCATCATCATTATCATTGTCAGTATCATCACATAAGTTTAACGGCCCACTAGCATTGTGGTCCGCCCCTGGGGACCGTGCAACCTCCGTAGGAGCTTCATCACACTGTCCAGTAGAATCATTTTTCCCCCAGAGATCCCTAAACAGGGGAAAGTCACTACCCAATATGACGGGGTGCATCAGGTTCTTCACTACCCCTACTTCATATGAGGCCTCCCCGAGTTTGGGGACCAAGTCCACGGTAGACTCTGGGTAGACTTTGGTGTCTCCATGGATGCACACCACACTCAAGTGTTTATCGGGGATGAAGTCACTATCAATCAGGCTGTCATGTACGAGAGTCACTCGACTCCCTGAGTCTAGGAGGGCTTGTGCTGGGCAGCCATTTATAACCACCGGGGACACCTGTGGTCCAGTCTCTTCGTCTGGGGTGACCACACATACGGGTTCTGCGAAGAGAGAGAGGGACCTGCCAGCATCACAGTCCATAGGCTCCCCCACTAGTGGACAGTTGGCTAAATATGACCCCTTTCACGGCATCTCCAACACTGTCTCTGGTCTGGGAGTTCAGACGGGGAGACCTTTCTAGGCCTGGGGTCTCCCGACAGGGAAGTATCACCCTTTTCCTCCCATATGTCCCCTCGGGCCTGTCCCCGTCTATCAGCATACCCCCTGTCCCCAACAGCTGGAACGCTCTTACCGGGAGAGTTTGGCGGCCGGGAACTCTGAAGTGACGACCGCTCAGATGGCTGGTCACGGAGGTAGTCCTTGGTGGCGAAGTACCTCTCTATCAGGCTGACGAGTTGCTGTCACGCTGTCTAGCAGATGTATAAATATATATTGTCAGTAATCTATCAAGTGGGACAACATTCTATATAACATATAAATAGGTAACATTAACATGTATATATAGCATAGTATTACCTGACATAATATCCTGTGGGTCAATACTGAATCCTTTTCATGCTGTCTCTGGCTAGAGGTGGACCGGGGTCTATGCTGACCCTAAACTGGGGTCCTGACTAGTCCCTCTACCTGGAGGTACTGTTAATGGTACAGAGGTCCAGGCCACCAGCGTAAACCCTGTCTCCTATAAATCCCTGACCACTGTAATCTAGTCCTTAGAAGGACCCTGATTACCACCATAGGGAATGGACAGGTAAAGGTTAACAAACAGTATAGACAAACGAGACAGACAGGGGATAAAGTAAATACTGTCTTGCATACAACATTAAAACACAGAGGGAACACCAAAGGTCTAGGAGATAAACTATAAGCAAGGTGAGGAGAAACAACAAAAGAGCTCTTAGCTTAAGTATTCTCAGAACCGATCCTATCTGCAGTCTGTATGAATGCTTTCACCGGCATCTAACCAGCAGACTGGCAGCTATATAAAGGAAGCTAATTAGAACATAATCAAAAGCAGCCGGGCGAGGCTGGACCTAGTCTTAGCAAAGAGCTAGGTAAAATTAACTCCCTCATTACCAAACACAAAGAAACAGCAACTCAGCTGCGAGAAGTCAGAATGTGCAATCGCGACAATCTTCGTGGCGATGCACCCATGACAGTTGCTTGGCGTTTGGGTGGTCTCCTTGTCCGACCTCTTGCGGTACCTCAGGAGGAAGTGCTCGGGTGTAGCGGTCCACTGTCACCTTTTCGACCATTTGGGCAGGGTTGCTGACGTCAGGCTCCATCCACTTCTTTAGTGCTCGGGTGTAGCGGTCCACTATCACCTCTTCGACCATTTGGGCAGGGTTGCTGACGTCAGGCTCCAGCCACTTCTTTACTGCAGACAACGCAGGTGACCTTGCGACATCACTCTGGGACGAGGCGCTGACATCCTGGCGTAGTGCTGCAACCTGCTCCCTTAACAATCGGTTAGTCTCCTGCTGTTGCACACTAACTTGCGCCATATGTTTAAGCAGCACCTCCATTCTGTCAGACTTGTCGGTCCTGGCAACGGCAGCCTTTACCCAGGACATACACACTCCACAGTCTTTACCACAGCCAGTTCAGCTTTGCTGTGCAGACACTTTTAGGGCTACTGTCTCTTTAAGGCTGCTTTGACAGACTTTTCCTTTGCTGCTGCTTTAGCCACTGTGCTGCCCGCATTCGAGCACCAATTGTAAGCTTTTCAGGGGATATAGCTCTGGGATCGCCGTCTTGGGTAGACGGAGTGGCATAAAAACAGTTCAATCACAGACAGCAATTCTGGTATAAACTGGCCGCAACCAGTTTTATTGAAAGTCCACAGCAAACAAACATAAGCAAAACCAACTCATAAACCAAAATCCTAATCCTGTCCGGCTACTAACTAAACAAAGATAGTTTCCTCACTATCAGGGCCCAGACTCTACCAGGCTGGCCCAAAACAACACATATATTCAGTATTTACCAGAGTGTGGTTTCCCGGAGACTCCAACAGCGTCTGGAGTCAGATCCAGACTGAGAGCTCAATATCTGTGTTCTCAACCACCTACTTCTAGCTGCCTAATTAGAACCTGAGTGGCCTCAGGTTTGAGCTGCAAGCCTGTACTAAATGGAGGGTGTAGTGAACTTGCTCCAACACTAGGTTTACAAAGCCATACATTTCCCTTATGCCAGTCAGCTAAGTACCTGGGCGAGATGTACACCCCATCCAATACATACCCCTTCACTGTCTCACAATATGTATTCATTTACTTTCTGACTGAGCACTCCACCAGGCATTTTAATTATAGCAGGGCCACTACCCCTCCACAGAGATGTAGATTTCAGTCTAGAAAGAGGATTCATAAGTTCCCATACAGATAAAGACTTTTCTAAGCGAGGATTGGCATTAGTTAGGACCTGGAAAATGAGAGGCACCTTAACGTGGCTTCCAGGAACATATAAATTGGCAATTTTATGCACTAAGTCTTCTCAATTTTTCATATTTCTAAGGCAGTGATGCAATTTATTTTTCATTTCTCATGTTTACAAGCTATAGCGCTACAGTGTGCTTCCTTTTTTTCTTTGAGTGTGCATGAGTTGGTGACTCTACGTTAAGCACTTGTTCACACTAGGTCTATGTTTGGATGTGACAGTCAGTTTTTTTTTATGTCTTCATTTACTTTCTGACTGAGCACTCCACCTGTTAGTCTCAGGCATTTTAATTATAGCAGGGCCACAACCCCTCCACAGAGATGTAGATTTCAGTCTAGAAAGAGGATTCATATGTTCCCATACAGATAAAGACTTTTCTAAGTGAGGATTGACATTAGTTAGGACCTGGAAAATGAGAGGCGCCTTAACGTGGCTTCCAGGTACACATAAATTGGCCATTTTATGCGCTAAGCCTTCTCAATTTTTCCTATTTCTAAGGCAGTGATGCAATTCAATTTTCATATCTCATGTTTGCAAGCCATAGCACTACAGTGTGCTTCCTTTTTTTCTTTGAGTGTGCATGACTTGGTAACTCTAGGTTAAGTACCTGTTCACACTAGGTCTATGTTTGGATGTGACGGTCAGTTTTTTTAGATGTATACATCAGCAGATGTGACCGCTCTACAGGGCCTCCAATGACACACTGACCGGCGATAACCTTACAGCAGTGTGTCATAGGAGTTCACTTCATGGCAGCACTGCTGCTTGAGAAAATTCCCACACAGTAGTGTTGCCGTTAGTCACAGGTGAACTCCTCTGATCTCCCGGTAGAGTGATACAGAGCGGAGGGTTGTCTCCGTCACTGTATCGCTGGAGCACCTGGAGAGCGGTCGCATCAGCTGATGTAGTAGCTTTCCACGGGAGATTGACGTGGGACTCTCATTATTAATGGATTACGGCAGACACAGGGAGTATAGGTTGCTTTATTTTTTTTATATTATTTGCAGGAGACGAAGGCTTCGGGGAATTAGGTGTGTGCGGTGAGTATGTACTCTATGTTATGTGTAGTATGTTTTGTGTATGTACTGTATATTACATGTTGTATGTTCTGTATGTGTTTTTTTTTTACATTCACCACATTAGACGGATGATGGGAATACTACTTTCCCATCATCCGCTAATGCTGTCACTTTAGCGGGCATACCCAGATAGGACAAGTAGTCCCATCAGTCAATGCCCGCAGAGCCGGCACAGGCCACGCACAGCACCGGCAGAGGCCAGCACAGCCCCGCACAGGCCCGGAAGAGGCCGGCACAGCCCCACACAGGCCCGGCAATGCCCCGCACAGCCCAGTACAGGCCCCACCCAGCCCCGTGTACCCCCGCAAAATCAGTTTTGATTTCATTTTGGTGCACCGGTACAAATGGCATGAAACTCTGAAAACATTGTTTAAAGCATTGAACTAGGAGTCAGGAATGCTTCCAGGGGCAATCCCATGATGTCCCCGTGTCATTTGAGCAGTGTTTCCATCATTTTCTGACATTTTTACACCTTGAAAGGATCCCCGGGGGTGATCGCAGCAAAATTCTCAGGTCTCCCAAAGACTTACATTGAGCTCGTTGCTCGGGTCGAGTACCCAAGTATTTCAATCTGCTCGACCCGAGCAACAAGTACCCGAGCATTTTAGTGCTCGCTCATCACTAATAATAATAGAAAAAGTGTCCAATGATGGACGCTTCTTTGGCTTAATAAGAAGGATATTAAGGATTTTAATTTAACAACTGGTTCAGTAATGTCTCGAGTAAGCTCTTCAATCTTGGAAACAAGCATTAGATTAGGTTATAACAACAGGACTGCTGAATATGGGTCTATTTGTCAGCAAGTCTTTTAATAATCCCAGAATGACTATGTCTATTGAAAAAAAACAGAGTAACCTTCAGATAGATCATTCAGCACAATCTGTAAACTGAGAGCAATATGCTAGATAAAAATAGGAGCAAATACAACTGCTTATTTTATCCCTATAATCTTTCCTCTTCTGGTAGCAATTTAACCATTAGAGCTGTCACATGTCATTTTCAGCTCATTAGGTGGGATTTTATACATTTTATCTACAGTTGGAAGAGGTAATAATAAGCACTAAGAATTGGGAAGGTCAGATATTAAGAAAGCCATCATCATCCCTCATCACTTTCAATGAGAAATTCTTCTATAATTGTTCGAATGCTGCAAGAATATTTCAAAAAGATTCTTCGAAATGTTATGAGAGCCTTTGTTGAAGTCTTTGGGTTTAAGTGCTGTTAATCTTACATAATCCCTTGTTAATGTCTTTTTATTGTGTTTTATTTCAATATACACCATACCAAGTGTACTAAAAGAGTCAAAGGGAATGTTTACATATTAACACTGTATCTTGTTTTAGGTATAAAATCGTGTACTGATGTATTTTTTAACACAGCTTCATGGTGACGGCTGCTCTGCTTATCTTAACCCCTTAAGGACCAAGCCATTTTGTAGGTTAATGACCAGGCCTTAATTTTGAAATCAGACCACTGTCACTTTATGTGCTTATAACTCTGGAACGCTTCAACGGATCCCGGAGATTCTGACATTGTTTTTTCGTGACATCTTGTACTTCATGTTAGTGGTAAAATTTCTGCGATATAACTTGCGGTTATTTATGAAAAAAATGAAAATATAGCAAAAATTTTTTACATTTTGCAATTTTCAAACTCATAATTTTTATTCCCTTAAATCAGAGAGGTATGTCACAAAAACTAGTTAATAAATAACATTTCCCACATGTCTACTTTACTTCACCACAATTTTGGAACCAAATTTTTTTTTGTTAGGAAGTTATAAGGGTTAAAAGTTGACCAGCGATTTCTCATTTTTCCAACAAAATTTACAAAACCATTTTTTTTAGGGACCACCTCACATTTGAAGTCACTTTGAGGGGTCAATATGACAGAAAATACCCAAAAGTGACAACATTCTAAAAACTGCACCCCTCAAGGTGTTCAAAACCACATTCAATAAGTTTATTAACCCTTTAGGTACTTCACAAGAATTGAAGCAATGTGGAAGGAAAAAATGAACATTTAGCTTTTGTTCCCCCAAAAAAATTTTTTTATTTTGTCAAGGGTATCAGGAGAAAATGAACCACAACATTTGTTGTACAATTTCTCCTGAGTACACTGATACCTCATGTGTGGGGGGAAACCAATCTTTAGCCGCACGGCAATGCTCAGAAGGGAAGGAGCATCAATTGTGGTTTTGAATGTCAAATTGGCTGGAATCGAGAGCTGACACCATGTCGCGTTTGGAGAGCCCCTGATGTACCTAAACAGTGTAAACCCCCCATAAGTGACCCCATTTTGGAAACTAGACCCCCCAAGGAACTTATCTAAATGTGTGGTGAGCACTTTGAACCCCCCAAGGGCTTCATAGAAGGTTATAACGCAGAGCGGTAAAATTAATAAATCATATTTTTTCCACAAAAATGATCTTTTTACCCCAATTTTTATTTTCCCAAGGGTAACAGGACCCCAAAAGTTATTGTGCAATGTGTCCTGAGTACGCTGATACCCCATATGTGGGGGTAAACCACTATTTGGGCGGATGGCAGAGCTTGGAAGGGAACAGGCGCCATTTGACTTTTTTGGCTGGAATTGAGATCTAGCGCCATGTTGCGTTTGCAGAGCCCCGATGTGCCTAAACAGTAGAAACCCCCCACAAGTGATACCATTTTGGAAACGAGACCCCCAAGGAGCTTATCTAGATGTGTGGTGAGCACTTTGAACCCCAAAGTGCTTCACAGAAGTTTTGTTAACATAGAGCCTTGAAAATAAAAAAATAATTTTTTTCCACAAAAATTATCTTTTTGCCCCCAAATTTTTATTTTCACAAAGGTAACAGTAGAAATAAGACCCCCAAAGTTGTTGTGCAATTTTTCCTGAGTACGCTGATACCCCATATGTGGGGGGTAAACCACTGTGATCGCCTTACTGCGATCTTTGGGAGGCAGAATGAACAAATCTACAAAAGGGGAAGAATTGGTTTTATATTTTACGCCGTTCCTCGTGCGGTATTAGTGATTAGGCGACTTTATTCCTCGGATCGGTGCTATTACAGCGATACCAGATTTACATCCTTTTTTCATGTTTAGCTTCTGTCACACACTAAAAGACACTTTTTTTTAAAGAAATTTTTGCTTTGCCGTATTTTGAGAGCTATAATTTTTCCATATTTTGGCTGACAGAGTCATGTGCAAGCTTATTTTTTGCAGTACGAGTGGACGTTTTTTGATCACTTTCTATTCTGATTTTTGTGGAAGCAGAATGAACAAAAACCAGCAATTCAGGAAGTTTTTTTTTTTTTCCCATTCCGCGTGTGGTAAAATTGGTGAGGCAGCTTTATTCTTCGGGTCACTACGATTACAGCGATACCTCATTTCTATATTTGTGTATGTTTTGGCATTTTTTACATAATAAAAACTTTTATAGAAAAAATAATTATTTTTGCATCAGTTTATTCCGCGAGCTATAACTTTTTTATTTTTTCGCTGATGATGCTGTATGGCGGCTTGTTTATTGTGGGACAAGATGACGTTTTCAGCGGCACCATGTTTATTTATATCCGTCTTTTTGATTGCGTGTTATTGCACTTTTTCCGCTTGGAAAAAGTATAATTTGCTGCTTTTATGGGTTTTTTTAAGGCGCTCACTGAAGGGGTTAACTAATGTGACGCTTTTATAGGTGGGATTTTTATGGACGCAGCGATACCAAACGTGTATTTTTTTTGTTTATTTTTTTTACATAACTGTGTATTTATTAGGGGAATTTTTTAAAATTATTTTTATTATTATTAAATATTTTTTTTTACATATTTTTTTGAAAAATGTTTTTTTTTGCCTAGTCCCTTTATGGGACTTCTTTCACTTTAGTTTTTGATTGCTGCTATAATACATTGCAATGCTCCAGCATTGCAATGTATTAGACCCCTATGCTGAAAGCTTCTGAGACCATGCTGTGAGCATGGTCTCACAGGCTTTCTGTAGCTGGATGACCTGGGGGTTGTCATGACAACCCCGGGTCATCATGGCTAAGATCGGGCCCTGCAATTACATTGCGGGGACGACGATTGAAGGCAGAGAGAGCTCCCGACCCTCTGCCTCCCCCCCTGATCGCTACGATCGCGCTCGATCGTAGCAGTCAGGGGGTTAACAGCCAGGGGCAGGGCGGATGCCGCTCACGGCTGTCAATGCAGGAAGCTCGGCCTCCGCAGCACTGAGCTCCTGCACTGATCAGGCGGAGAGATGCTGAAATTTCAGCCTCTCATGCCAGTTCGCTGCTGTGTTTGGTCAGTCAGATTGACTGACCAATCACAGCGATCTGGGTGCGGGGACCGACGGCATGGGTCCCCGCACCTCTTGCCGTGCCTGTCATAGACAGCTGTCGGCACTGAACTGTCACTGCGTGTTTACACGCAATGACAGTTCAAAGGCATGACGTGCACAGTCCGTCCTTGTGCCGGGACTGACATCCTGCCATGATGGACTGTGCACATCAGTGGACATTAAGGGGTTAAACAGAGCTCCAAATTCACTGCATTAGTCATAAAGATGAATGATAATATTCTGGTTGTCTATCGTTATCACTAGAGGGAGCTAACTGCAGGTTCCAATATATTAAAGGGGTTGTCTGGTCAAATCATTTTAAAAATGAGCAGATTGATCAGCGGAGGATCGAGTTCACAACTCAACCAAGCAGCCCATTTTTTTCCAAGTTCCTCCTTAATGTGCATCTTGGAACCGCCACACTGCTAGTTTTCAGAGAGTCCAGTATTTCAGCTGATGTTATTTATGGGTTTTTCTTTGCATCCCAAACAATTTTCCTGGCATTTGCCACAGGTCACAGGTGAGAATGTTACTTTTAGTAGCCAGTCAAACCCATTTGTGTCAACTTCTGTGCATGTTATCAGGCCAAAATCACCAGGGTATGTAAACATTTGATCAGGGTCATTTGGGTTGTCATTATGATTTAAAAAGAAAAAACAAAGCTGTTTGACAATAAATGGCTTCACCCAACCACTAACCATGAGTGGAGAAAAAGTTTTGGTGTCATCATTACTATTCTCTGAAAAAAGGCCAAGAAAGCAAAAAATTTGTATGTAAAATTTTGGGCACAACTGTACTGTCAAGTTGTCTACCTTGTATCAGACATCAAAGACTCATCCTGTGGCTATGCCATAGATGTCTATTAGAGGAAACCCTTTTTCTACCTTTGTTATTGAGTGTTGAGACATATTTTACATATTGATGTTTTTCTGTCTTTTGTATATTACATTGTAGGGTAGGGAAAAAGCAGGATATGCAGACATTAATGTAAAACATACAGATGCAGACTGGGCACATACATCTACTGCATCTGTAATGCAAAGTACAGGAGTATTACTTAGTGTCACATTAAGAACAGCTAACATATTAAAACGTAGAAGAACACAACCTCGCCATATGTTTGTACTCGCTATAGAAATATTTCTTCTCTGAACAAGTAATAAATCTCCTGTTTTTCTAGTCAATTATGTGCGCAGATAATCAAATGGTATCCGGTTACAAGGATCCTGTGTACAAGCTATACATGAAATGCGCATATATGCAGGTTTTCATTTATTTTCCTCTTTAGAAGAAACTTGAAACATGTTTTGCTCTAAATCCCTAGTGGGCAAATACAGGTCAAATGAAGCTAACAACTGTTTTAGGTTTATACTGTACATGTATACTTATATACTTGTATCCCAAGAAAGATTCTAATATGTTTAAGGACAATCCCCAAGACAACTCTTCAGATATTCACATGGGAAACTAAAAGTGATTAGTATCAGAAGGTTAAAGTGTAACTCTAGCTTTACATATAGCTTGATTGATCATAGACTAAATGGAATAGATCAAATTCAGCCATTAGTCCTACTGAGTTACTCATCAGAGTGGGTGACCCACCTCTATTACATCCATACAGTCAATTAGCGCATGGCAATGTGGGTATGATATAAAAACAAGATAACCAATCTAACGCAAAATAGGGGTATTCCAAGGTGCAGGGGTTGCAATTGCACCCGGCCCTGGAGTCAAGAGGACCCAAAAGTTACGTTTGGCCCATGTGAAAAGATCATTACTATTAAAGACTTGTATAATTAGGAGCCCCGTTGAAGTTCTTGCACTGGGGCCCGCAAGCTTCAAATTATGCCAATGGGTATTCCTATAATGGATATTTACCTTTTATCTACTGGATAGATGAAAAATATCTAATAACTGGGTGTCCCATTGCTAGAAACCCTACAAGTTACAAGTGACTCTAGCCCCTCCATTTTGAACAAAGCGTTTTGAAGAGTTTGAACAAAGTGATGGTTACGCTTTCCCTAATGCTCCTTTCAATGTCTATCGATCCAACCGAAAGCACCCAAGTACAGCTCCAGGCTATTTGGGCGCCATTGATATTAATAAAAGAATAACATGCTAGTGTACATGAGTGACTACTCCACCATTCAAGCTCTGCTTTGCTTCAGTCATGCAATGGGTAGGAATGAAATGGCCAGTTTCTAGTGACGCTTTTTCTAATAATTGATGGAGAACAGCAATGGGTCCTACTGTTATCCAACATTTTTAATCTATCCTGTGAATGTGGATGCAAATGTCCAGACATATGAGGAAGTAGCATTGTGGTGACATTTTGTTAACAATTAATGGACCACAAAAGCATGGATGTCTAACTTAAATACATTCCCAAAAGTTAGAAAATAATAAAAGAATTTATACTCACCTAATTGAAGGTGTGCAGAATTTTTAGGCTTCTTTTTGCCTATGGCAAAAAAAGGCCAAAAAATAGATTTTTAGTTGACGCTGAAAAGCCAAAAATTGTTACATGGCTTACGGGGGATGCAGCTCTCCTGAAATTGCTAAGATATTGGGGCGATAACAGAACCGGCAAACATTTCTTGCAAATAGTAAACGACTCCTAAAAAAACAAGTTGATAAAAAAAATTACACATTAACTACCAAAAATGTGAGAACCATCAAATGTGAAGATTCCAGGAAGCCATTATCTCCAGTTCTGTCATGTACCATAGCAGCAATGTCCCTGGAAGCCGAGAAGTACAAGGTGTTCAGTGTTCAGAGATATGGCCGAGGTAAGTAAGACTGAAACCCTTCCACCACCGAACAATAAGCAGAAGTACAAAGTGTTCAGTGGACAAAGATACGGCCGAGATAAGGAAGATGAAAGCCAACCACTACATAGAAGACACAGAAGTACAAGGTGTTCACTGCTCAGAAACATGGCCTAGGTAAGAAAGGCTGAATCCTGACCGCCATGAACAAGACATAGAAGTACAAGGTGTTCTGTGCACAGAAGCATAGTCAAGTAAACAAGGCTAAAACCCATCCACCACTGAGCACGACACAGAAGTACAAAGTGTTTTGTGCACAGAAGCATGGTCAAGGTAAGGAGGGCTAAAGCCCAACCACCACTGAGAAAGACGCAGTAGTTCAAGGTGTTTAGTGCTCAGTGACACAGCCAAGATAGGGAGGGTAAAACACTACCACCACTGAAAAAGACACAGAAGTACAAGGTGTTCAGTGCTCAGAGACATGGCCAAGGTGAGGAGGATGAGACCCGATCATTAATGAAAAAGACACACAAGACGAAATATCAAGACTGAGTCAAGAAATATCTGATACAGATTGTTCAAAAGTTTTATGGGCTGATGAGATGAAAATGACTCTTGATTAGCAGGTTTTTTGGAAAAAATAGATGTGGTCAATTTAAGGAGCACTATGGCTATAGAGCAGGGTTCCCCAACTCCAGTCCTCAAGGCCCACCAACAGGTCATGTTTTCAGGATTTCCTTAGTATTGCATAGGTTATAATTGCATCATCTGTGCAATACAAAGGAAATCCTGAAAACATGACCTGTTGGTGGGCCTTGAGGACTGGAGTTGGGGAACCCTGCTATAGAGCACACTGCAATATATTAGTGGTAAACAGACCTTTTATTAGACCACTACTCGTTTCGGCAGCGGACTGCCACCTTCCTCAGGTGGATTTACAGACAGTGTAGGAAGTGACACATTAAATAGGAATAATGACAAATAGAATGGAAGCATTCAATGATGTCGATTAACCCTTTGTATACAAGCAGTCAGCTATCAGGAATGCCGCAATTAAAACCAAAAACTAAAATAAAAAAATGCATATAAAATACAATATATAAATATAAAAATATTTAAAATATAGCATATCATGATAAAATGAAATACAATATTTGACCTTAAAATTAATTTGTTACAAAGTGATTCAAACACCTAATCACCTACAAAATGTTTTTCGCAAAATATTTATCATACGCAATCTAAAAGTACTAATAACAGATTATACTGTGGCATATAAAATTCTTATTTAAAAACTATAAGAACACAAAAGAAATATGGATTATTCCCTTTTATCTTTTATTTATTTATTAATGTCTAGTATTGAGAAATACTTTCCGATATCGGGAAATATCGGATCGGATTGGATCGAACCGATACCCAAAAAGTATCGGATATCTCCGATTCCGATACAGGAAACCAATGCAAGTCAATGGGACAGAAATATCGGAATTAAAATAAACCCTTTCTTTCCTTGTAAACACTACATATATACACAGAGAATACATATATTTATATACATGTCATTGTGACACATATATATATATATATTTATAGTTCATACACTTCTACATACTGTAATAGCCGCTAATTCAATTGCCGGCTTTTGTGAAATTACGGAACCACCCGACATGAAATGACACATGGTTTACATACAGTTAACCATGTCATTTCATGCAGTTTGATATATGGTTTTCACTAACAATGACATGAGTGTATGTGTGCAAAATTTCATACAGCTAGGGGTTAATTAAAGGTGTAAATTCGTTGAAAAAAAATGCGTGGGCTCCCGCTCTATTTTCTCCACCAGACAGGGAAAGCCAGTGAGTGAGGGCAGATAATAATAGCCTAGTGAGGGTGCATTTATTTTGTGCCCCCCCCCGGCAACTAACATCTGCCCCCAGCCACCCCAGAAAACGCAAATCTATAATTAGATGCGCCCTTTCTGGCACTTAGCCCGTCTATTTCCGTTGCCCTATAGCGGTGGCAAATGGGTTAATAATGGGTTAAAGCCACCTTGCTATTGAAAGGTGACTTTAAGCCAGGTTAATAATTGAGAGTTGTCAATTAGGCAACTATCAATTATTAATCCTATTGTATGAAATAAAAATAAAACACACACACTATAATTAAAAATCATTTTAATGAAATAATCACACAGTTTTTGACCACCTTTACTTTACAGGTAATCCCTGCGAAGCCCTTGTTCTCCTGTAATAAAAATAAAATAATAAAGCAACATTATTCTTACCTATCCGGTGCTCTGTCAGGTCCCACGCTGTAATCCTTCACAAAGGGTTAAGTGGCTTACAGCAAGCTGCGCAGCTAATGCTGGCAGCTCAGCTGTAAGCCCCCGAATGAATGAGTTCCTCTCCCAGCCGACAGGAGAGGAAGTGATTAGCTGGGAAGCTTAATTTATTGCTTCCCAGGCCAATCAGTTCACTTCAGGTTAGCCGGGACTCCCTCTGACGTCACTGATGCTGTGCGGTGTCCCCGGCTGACCTGAACTGATTAGTCTGGGAAGCAATCAATTAAGCTTCCCCCACTAATCACTTCCTCTCCTGTTGGCCGGGAGAGGAACTACTTCATTCGGGGGCTTACAGCTGAGCTGCCAGCATTAGCTGTGCTGCTAGCTGTAAGCCACTTAACCCTTTGTGAAGGATTACAGCGTGGGACCTGACAGAGCACCGGATAGGTAAGACTAATGTTGCTTTATTATTTTATTTTTATTACAGGAGAACAAGGGCTTTGCACGGATTACCTGTAAAATAAAAGATGGTCAAAAACTGTGTGATTATTTCATTAAAATGATTTTTAATTAAAGTGTGTGTGTTTTATTTTTATTTCATACAATAGGATTAATAATTGAGAGTTGTCTAATTGACAACTCTCAATTATTAACCTGGCTTAAAGTCACCTTTCAAAAGCAAGGTGGCTTTAACCCATTATTAACCCATTAGCCACCGCTACAGGGCAATGGGAATAGACTGGCTAAGTGCCAGAAACGGCTCATCTAATTATAGATTTGCCTTTTCTGGGGCGGCTGGGGGCAGATGTCAGTAGCCAGGGGGGGCACAAAATAAATGCACCCTCCCTAGGCTATTATTATCTGCCTCCACTCGCCGGCTTTGTCTGTCTGGTTGAGAAAATAGCGGCGGAGCCCACGCATTGTTTTTTAACTAATTTACACCTTTAATTAACCCCTAGCTGTATGAAATTTTGCACACATACACTCATGTCATTGTTAGTGAAAACCATATATCAAACTACATGAAATGACATGGTTAACTGTATGTAAACCATGAGTCATTTCATGTCGGGTCTGAAATTTCACAAAAGCCTCAATTGAATTAGCGGCTATTATACTATGTAGAAGTGTATGAACTATAAATATATATATATATATGTGTCACAATGACATATGTATATATATATATATGTATTCTATGTGTATATATCTAGTGTTTTGTGAGCTGTCAGTGTGATTTTACAGTATTGACTATGTATAGCATTATGTATGGGAACTTCCGATTCCAGTATTCGATATGCAAAAAGTATCGGAACTCAGTATCGGAATTCCGATACCGCGAATATCGGCCGATACCCGATATTTGCAGTATCGGAATGCTTAACACTATGTGAGACAGTGAGGGTATGTGTGATGAATGGGGTGTACATTTCACCTAGGTACTGTGCTGTATGGTATAAGGGAAATGTGTGGCTTTGTAGACCTAGTGGTGGAGAAAGGTCACTACACCTTGCATTCAGTGCACACTTGCAGCTCAGGCCTGAAACCATTCAGCTGTTAATTAGGAGACCAGAAGTAGGTGTCTGCGAACACAGTCAGAGAGCTCGTTTAGTCTGGACACAGGAAGGGTCCAGGCACAGAAGGTGTCTCCAGGAGTTTGAGCTATCTCAGTCTGGGTGCTCGATGTACCCCGGACACAGGAGTAGTCTCTGTGAGAATCCATGCGGATAGCAGCTGAATAGGAGGGGAGCTCTCTCAAGTCTGGACGTTGAAGGTGCCTTCAGACACAAGGAGGAGACTCTGTGAACCTCAATGCTGGTAAATGCTGGTAAATGCTGAACATATGTGTTGTTTTGGCCCCGGCTGGTAGAGTCGGGACCCGGATAGATAGGGAAATCTATCTAAGTGTAGTAAGTGGCTAGACAAGCCTAGGTCTTCTGTTTATGATTTGTTTTATATCTGTTTGCTGTGGACTTTAATAAAGCTGGTTGCGGCCAGTTTTCACCAGAACTGCTGTCTGAATGAACTGTTTCCGTGCCACTCTGTCTACCCGGACGGCGATCCCAGAGCTATATCCCCTGAAAAGCTTACAATTGGCGGAGAATGCTGGGGCAGCACAGTGGCTGATACAATTGGTGCTGGAATGTGCGTGCAGCACAGTGGCTGATACAATTGGTGCTGGAATGTGCGTGCAGCACAGTGGCGAGAGACAGCAATAAAGGTGAAGTCTGTTGAGTAGCAGCAGAGAAAAAAAAAAAGTGTGTCAGCAAAAACGTCTGATTGGAGCAGTCTTAAAGAGACAGTAGCCCTAATAGAGTTTGCAAAAGAAAAAAAAAAAGTGTGTCTGCACAGCAAAACTGAACTTGTTGTGGAAAAGACTGTGGAGTGTGCAGCAGCAAAGAGAAACGTCTATTGGAGCAGTCTTAAAGAGACAGTGGCCCTAATAGAGTTTGCAGAGAAAAAAAAAAGAAAAAAGTGTCTGCACAGCAAGGCTGAATTTTCTGTGGAAAAGACTGTGGAGTGTGTATGTCTTGAGTGAAGACTGCCGTTGTTGAGACAGAGAAGTCTGACAGCATGGATGACAGCATGGAGGCGCTGTTTGAACAAATGGCGCAAGTTAATGTGCAACATAAGACTGCCGTGGTTGAGACAGATAAGTCCGGCAGTATGGAGGAGCTCATTGAGTACCTGGTACAGGCCCAGCAGAACATGCAACTGCAGTGCCAGCAGCAGCAGCAGGAGAATAACCGGTTGTTGGAGCAGATTGCAGCTCTCAGCACCTCGTCCCAGAGTAATGTTGTGAAGGCACCTGCGTTGTCCGCTGTAAAGAAGGCGGTAAGACGGTCCCTGAAAAAGATGACACCTCGTGATGATGTGGAGGTATATCTCACTAGGTTTGAGAGATTGGCAGAGAAGGAGAATCTGCCCCTATCTGAATGGGCCATGATGGTCGCACCCTATCTGATTGGAGAACCCCAAAGGGCCTATGCTGACCTGAGCGAGCAGGACAGCCAAGATTATGCCAAGCTGAAAGCGGAGATTCTTACCCGGCTGGGTGTTACGGTGACAGCCCGTGCCAGGGGAGTTCATGACTGGAGATGCAGTTGGGAGTCTGCAGTCAGCAAACCTGATTATGGAGTTGAAAAGGTGATAGTGAACCGCTACACCCGAGCATGTCCTCCTGAGGTACAGCCAGAGGTCGGACAAGGAGACCACCAGGACGCCAATCGTCTGGTCAGCCTGATGGAGAAGGCCTTCGCCAGCAAAGACTGTCTCCGTGACCAGCCGTCTGAGAGGTCGTCACTTCAGAGTTCCCGGACCCTGAACTCTCACGGTAAGAGCGTTCCAGCTGTTGGGGACATGGGGTATGCTGATAAGCGGGTTCAGGCCCGAGGGGACATGTGGGTGGAAAAGTGTGATGGACAGGGTTGGAGATGTCGTGAAATTGCAGCCAACTGTCCAATAGAGGGGGAGCCTATGTATTGTGATGTTGGCAGATCCCTCTCTCTCTGCGCAGAACCTGTGTGTGTGTCCACCTCAGCCGAAGAGACTGGACCACAGGTGTCCCCAGTGGTTGTAAATGACTGCCCAGCACAGGCCCTCTTGGACTCAGAGAGTCCAGTGACTTCCGTATGTGACAGCCTGATTGATAGGGACTTCATCCCTGATAAGCACCTGAGTATGGTGTGCATCCATAGAGACACCAAAGTCTACCCAGAGACTGCCGTGGACTTGGTCACCAACTCGGGGAGGTTTCATATGAAGTGGGGGTAGTGAAGAACCTGGTGCAACCCGTTATATTGGGTAATGACTTTCCCGATCTAAGGATCTCTGGGGGAAAAATGTTTCTGATGGACAGTGTGATGAAGCTCCTACTGAGGGTGCGCAGTCCCGAGGGGCGGAACACAATGCTAGTGGGCCGTTAAACTTATGTGATAATGATGATGATGATAATGATAATGATGATGATCATGATAATGATGATGACCATGATAATGATGCTGATGCTGATAATGATAATGATGATGATCATGATGGTGATGATGATACTGATCATAATCATGATAATGATATTGATAATAATGATGACTGTGATAGAGATGAAATTCCTTTGCAGGTGATGTTGGGAGACGAGGATGGTGGTTCTCGGGAACCGAGTGTCCCTGACTTACCTGTGTCCTGTGACAATTTTGAGAGTGAGCAGTGGCGAGACCCCTCTCTTAAAACGGCCCAGGAAAATATAAATGTTCTAAATGAGGTTTCCCAAGAGCCTGGCTCTGAGGAGAGGTTTCCTCATGTTGCCATAAACACTCACCTGTTGTATAGGGACACTGAAGTCCAGGGAGAGGTCGTGAGCCAGCTCCTAGTACCTGAGCTATATGGAAGTATAGTGCTGGGGTTGTCACATAGTCACATACTTGAGGGACCAGATGGTGAAGTTAATGTTGTGGATGACATGTTAACTAAGGTTCCAGATCAGGATGTGAATGAGAATGAATTGTATACCCCTGAAAGTGAGCAGGATGAGAATGAGAATGAATTGTATAACCCTGAAAGTGAGCCGGATGTGGCTGAGAAAAAGGGGTTAGACAGGGATAGTGGTAGTGATAGTGAATCATCTGATGACCATAAAGCAACCAGTGCAAATGAGGAAGGCATGGTAGCAGAGGAGGTTGAGAGTCCTGAGAAGAAAGCTGATGCTGACCTTGCAGCCGGACAGAAGATGGCATCTGAAGATGTTTTACAGTTGGCCGGTTCCCTGGCGAAGACTAGGGTGAAAGGAGGAGAGCTGAGCTTTAAAGGCAGGACTCTGAAACTGAACACAGCACATGTGGATGCTGTTGAAGATGAGAAGTTATCAATGTATGGTATGGAGCTGCATCATGCCCAGGACTCTGAAGGTAATGCTGCAGAGGTGGAAAAAGCCATGGAAGTGGTGGTCACCAAGCCAGATGCCTCATCAGAAGCTGAGGTCTCAAGTGAAGCTGTGAGGAACAAGACTGAAGATATGGGGACTGACTCTGTCCAGGAATCTGTTTCTGCCGAAGACAGCGGCGTGGACGGGTTACGGTCCGGATCAGTAGCTGCAAACTCGTGAAGCTCAGGCTGGAAGTTCGGCGCCCGGAGCCCCAGCAGTGTTCCCGAGTGATACCAAGGATCTGGATAAATCACAAGATGAGATTTTGAGACATCAGGCTGGCATTGGTGAGCTCAGGCGCACTTTCATGGAGTCTGCATCTGAACCACGTCCCAACGAATGGGAGAAGCGATGTGTCGGTCCGTTGCCGCTGCAGATACACGGGAGCCCGGATGGGATGCAGAGCGTGGTGGAAGAGAAGAGCCAGGCGGGTTCTGAGTATAGAGATGCAGCTATCAAGGAGAACTTGAAAGTTGAAATAAATGGAGATATTGGATATCATAATGATGTGCCTGAAGAGGTAGAATGTAAGACTGACGGTAGGGCTTCTGAGCATGTTCTACCAGAAGAGCCTGAAGAAGGGGCCGAAGACGTAAAGAACGTCCAACAGCTACAGGAGAAGATGCGTCTCCCTGAGGTCTCCACCAAAGAAATAAAGACTGATAATGTTGCATTACGCGAGCGGCTTCAGCAGTGTGAACTGGATGTGGTATCTCTTCGCCGGGAACATGAGCGGTTCCAGCAGTTGCTCCAGAGAGCACGAGGTGAAAGGGAAAGTGTATATGGTACCTTGCAAGATCAAGAAAAAGTGGTTGCACAGGTACAAGATGAATTGATTACTTCTCAGAAAAATCTCCAAACTGTGATGAAGGTGCGTGATGAAAGCCGTGAGCCGCTTCTTGAGAAGGTCAATGAAGTACAAGAAGAGGATGAATTATGTGTACTGCCAAAGAAAAACGATCAGCTCCTTCTACAGTGCCAAGCATTTGAACAGTGTAGTTTAAAATGGTCAGAGACCATGGCAGAGGAGCTTAAGTTCTGTGAAATAGAATTGATGAATCAACTGAGATTTAAGAAAGTAGATGTGCTAAAGAAGGTTCAAGGGGAACTAGAGAAAAGTGAAAAACCCCCTATACCTCCTGTGATAGTTGGTGACACATGGTCAGTGCACCAAGGACAGGAGGTACGTGAGTTTCTGAGAAAGAGTCAGCAGAAGTGTTCTGATGTGCCGGGTCGTACTTCTCTGGCCAGGCACTATATCGAAACTGAGCCCGGCCCTAAGGTCAAGATGAAACCGTGCAGGATTCCCGAGGCCCGCAGAGAGCATAGGCCTGGGAGGGTACAGGGTAGTACGGATGCTTCAGATGAAGAGAAAGCTAATGAGGGCCATGACTGGTCCAGAGTTCACTGTCTCTTTTGGATTGTTAACCAGCCCTCCGGTCTGGATGACCAGCCCTCCGGTCTGGAGAAAAGGGGGGGGATATGTGAGACAGTGAGGGTATGTGTGATGAATGGGGTGTACATTTCACCTAGGTACTGTGCTGTATGGTATAAGGGAAATGTGTGGCTTTGTAGACCTAGTGGTGGAGAAAGGTCACTACACCTTGCATTCAGTGCACACTTGCAGCTCAGGCCTGAAACCATTCAGCTGTTAATTAGGAGACCAGAAGTAGGTGTCTGCGAACACAGTCAGAGAGCTCGTTTAGTCTGGACACAGGAAGGGTCCAGGCACAGAAGGTGTCTCCAGGAGTTTGAGCTATCTCAGTCTGGGTGCTCGATGTACCCCGGACACAGGAGTAGTCTCTGTGAGAATCCATGCGGATAGCAGCTGAATAGGAGGGGAGCTCTCTCAAGTCTGGACGTTGAAGGTGCCTTCAGACACAAGGAGGAGACTCTGTGAACCTCAATGCTGGTAAATGCTGGTAAATGCTGGTAAATGCTGAACATATGTGTTGTTTTGGCCCCGGCTGGTAGAGTCGGGACCCGGATAGATAGGGAAATCTATCTAAGTGTAGTAAGTGGCTAGACAAGCCTAGGTCTTCTGTTTATGATTTGTTTTATATCTGTTTGCTGTGGACTTTAATAAAGCTGGTTGCGGCCAGTTTTCACCAGAACTGCTGTCTGAATGAACTGTTTCCGTGCCACTCTGTCTACCCGGACGGCGATCCCAGAGCTATATCCCCTGAAAAGCTTACAACTATTAATGTCTTAATCAGGGATTCCCAGCCAATCTACCATGCTAGTGTCGGCCCAGCCTCAACCTGCTCAGCATCTGCAATCTGACGTGGAAAATGCACATTCAGTCGCTTCCTCCTATCCTTTTCTAATCATTATAATAGAGTGCATTAATTTTATCCTTACTACTGTTACTTAGCCACATTCTTAATGGTTAAATTTAAACCCTCAGGACTCAAAGTACCCAATTTAAAGATCCAAAAACTTTCTTTCTTTATCAAACTGCTATAACGATTCAGAGCAGTGACAGCTACTTGATCTATAATTATAAGTTTAAGAAATTTTGGATCTTTTTGATGGAAAGTGCAAAAAATGTTTAGACACACTATGTTGTGTCTAAATCATCCTCTTTAATGAGGAGATCAAGAAATTGGATGGCTGTGTTGGACATGGACACTGTTAAAGATAAGCCCCATGGATTCCTATTTAATTCATCAATGAAATCGAGGGCCGTTATTTCGGGGCCATTCCAAATCAAAATCAAATCGTTAATGAAACGACGGTAGAAATTAATACGGCCCAAATCCAGGGGGGACTGTGTGATAAAAAGGGATTCAAAAAGGCCCATAAACAAGATAGCATAACTTGGGGTGAATCACATCCCCATTGCGCAGCCCCTGACCTGCCTATATATTATGCCATCAAAAGTGAAGACATTATTGTTTAAGATAAAACTGATGACTGTTAAAATAAAATTCCTTTGATCCCCCGGCATGGATATGTCAGCACTTAGAAAATGATCCACTGCTTGCATACCCAATTCATGAGTAATGTTGCACAGCACAGGAGCGATCCCAGAGCTACAGAGCAGGAGTGCACGGAGACGTCCCCCACTAGAGTTGTGCAGGGGTGCACAACCCCTCCAGGTGAGAGGCTAATCCCCCCACATTTCATTGTAACATCCTAATTCAACCACCTGGTGCTTCTCATGCTGCGCTCTTCTACGTTTATTGTCTTGATTAGCAGATGGAAGGATCATTAATGGGCACAAACCTCCACTCCCATTCAGACATTAATAAGGTGGAGGTGGGGTACTGCTGTGGGCTGGTATTATTAAAGATGAGCTATTTGGACTTTTTTGGGTTGAAGATGAACTCAAAATCATCTCCAAACCTACTTCCAGTTATTAGAAAACTCTTCAAGCAGGAAAAAGTCTGCATCTTTCAAGACAACCCTAATTTTTATGCAGGACAATGCGCCATTGCAGCATCAAAGTCTCCACTGTTCGGCTGCCAATAATGACCTTAAATAAAGAATTATCACACATCTCCTCCTTTACTTGTCCTGTACCCGATTGAGAACTTATAGGCCCTTCTTAAAATGGAGATTTATGGTGAAGGAAAACAGTCACCGCTCTGATCAGTGTCTGGAGCTGCGGTTGGTGCTGCCCAAGAAGTGGATTGTCAGCAGATTAAAAAACATACTCCATGGATGGAGTTTATGACTGTTATTAAGACAAAGCGCAGCTTTATTACTATAATGGTATCTGATATTTTTATGGAAATGTCAGAAATATATTTTGTAGATTTTGAGCTCTTTGATTATTATTCTCACTTTATGAGCTGAAAAGAAACAATTGAGATGTAAAATTTACATTTTTCATTTAGTTGCATAATAATTCTGCACACTAATAGTTGCCCGATAATTCTGCACACAGATATTCTCCTAAGGCTGGGGTCACACTTGTGAGAAACAAGCACGAGTCTCGCACCTCAACACCCGGAACTACTGCCGGCATTCGGACCGGAGCAGGTATTGAGGCGTGAGACTCGTGCGAGTTTCTCGCAAGGGTGACCCCGGCCTAAGAAACACAAAACCTCATTTTTGCTTTCTTAAATATTCAGGTTTAGGTTTATTAACTCTTTGCATTGACAGACAGCACTGGACTTGTTCAATAATAAAAGTACCGTAATCATCAAAAATAAAAATTGTGCACCCAGTGTAGAATCCTACGTTGCCTTCTGGAAAAACAAAGTCAGGAGACACATTGTTGGTTGCTTGAGTCTTTCACAAACCCACTTAGATTTGGAATTGGTAAAAATGTATTATGGGAACTGGTACCTAGGACTGATTTTTAGATAATTAGTGCCATATGTTCAGCAAAAAAAATCCCAGTATAATATTCATTGAAACTGAACAGTGTTCTCAGTTTTTAAGAAGGTTGTGCCATGAGAAGGTTGCTTTCTAGACCGCACAGCCCTAGCCTCCTGCCATAGTTTGACCTACTAATATTATACATAAAAAGCTGATTGTAAGCATTGTTTACAGTAACTATCTTTTTAATTACGTAGCATGTAACATCAGGTGCACATGTCTAAGGACACACAACAGCGAATTTCACAATATTCTAGAACTTTCTAGGTGTATACTTCGTCTGACTTTCATCACTAAGTGTCTGTATTTCCTTCTATCCCCACCACTTTAATACATGGAAAAATCAACATTTGGACCAAACCAATTCCGTTCCATAGTCAAACAAAAGCTTTCTTTGTTGTCGAAATTTAATTAAAAGCAGATAAAAATCAGGAAAATATTTCTTGCATTCTTTTAAAATGGAACAAAATGTGCCTACAATTGCGAGTTGAAAAGGACCTGTCTATCTGTTTGCTAAAGGATAACTAAAGAAGTATTGTGCAGCATTATCTCTATCTAACCCATCTGTCATACAATACTGTTAGAAACTGGGACGCTATTTCATCTTGAGATTTTTCCAACAAAAACTCCCTATCTTATACATAGAGCTGCCAGCAAGTCATCATAGACCTTTTTATAGTTTATGCAGTTGAGCCATACATCAATAAGCTGCTTGAGGAATGAAGAGTAATATCATTTTTCTTGAATAAGGCAATGAGATCATGATTGAAGTATCTTCAGGCAAAAAAAAAAATTCTGCTCTATTACAACAACCAACTAAGTTCCTATAGAGAAAACAGAACATAAAATTAGTCAAGGGTCGAAGGCTCCCCCTCCCGTTGTGTTGACCATGACCAACTCAAGGCTTTGAAGGGCCAGTAGACAAAGGTGAACCAATAAATACATGTCATGGAGGAGACCTTACCTTTCCTGCATCTGAGGTTACCTGTTTTACACATCCCTTCACAATAACTACCAGGTATTTGATACTTATGGAGATTGCTTGGAGCTGAAATCCAATCCAGAAGAGCAACTTATATACTCACAAAAGATTAGCAAGGGCAACAAAGGTTGATGGAGAACTGGCAAGTGATCCATTTGTTCACACTTGCAACCGCAAGATAAAAACAGATTCTCTACTAAAATGTTGCAGTCCAGAAAAGTTAATTTTTATTTCATTCTGCTTCTGTCGACACTTGATATCTCTTGTCATATACCTAAGAATACGATGATTGTAATGTAACCTAATGCAGAAAGCTCCTATAATAAAATGTCTTTGTCTAGACTTTAAATCTGATATTGTTTTCATGATCACGTCAGTCATTTCATATATGTTCGAGTGAGATAGGGTGGAGGAGTCAACATAAAAAAAATCTGAAATGTATAGGATGTAGTTAAAACTGTTTCTGCATCTTTAAATTTAATTTATCTGATTACCTGAATATTTGACTTCAGCATTGAAGTATTATGAACTGACATGAAAATTCATGTCACACAATATATCATATCGTACAAGTTTATGGGGCTACAGTTTCATTGGAAAATGGAAAACATTATAATACATGAAATGTATCTATATTATTATATATAGTTGAGAAATATGGTTAGGGTGCTTTCACATTGCATTTAGTTACACGTCATTGGGTCCCGTTGGGGCTTGCGTCAGAACTCCCCCGCAAAACGGGATTCGGACGTATGCATGAACAGGCCATAGGCTATAATGGAGCTGGCAGAGCAAACGTACACTCTGCTGTGCATCATTTTTAAGTGTGTACACCTACTGGAGTAGACTACGTCTGGTTGTCTGCCTCCAGTAGGCGCACATGCTAGAAAATGATTCACGGCAGAGCGTCCAATTGCTCTGCTGGCACCATTATAGTCTACTGCCCGTTGGCGCATACATCCGAATACAGTTTTGGGGACCCAAGCTCCGATGACACCCACGAATATGTAATTAAATGCAATGGGAAAGCACCCTTATAAATATTGCAATAACATATACAACTAGAAATATGGAAATAAAGTTGAACAGAATTTATTTTTGCTTCTTCAAATTCTACAAGCCATCATTTTTCTTATCCATAAAGAACTATCAAAATGTTAAGAAATAAAGAAAAATCCTTATACTCACCTTATCGTTCACCTCTCTGGTCCATCTGCTATTTGCTGCCACCTATCTGGGCCTCACCACTACTTCTGATGCCCTGTCGCTTAACCTGGAATCCTTGGGCCTGTCACACTGAGATGGGATTTCTGGCTTTCATAAGGCCCCAGAAGATACTGCGCATGTGCACGGAAGGACAGGGTGCACGTCATGACGTCATTATGCCGTGATATTCTGTGCACTTGCATAGAACTCTCCCAGGCCTCATAAAAACCAGAATCCAAGCTGAGAATGAGTGGCCCTGGGATTCCAAAGCAAGCGGCATGGGACCAGAGAAACACATAAGACTGGACTGGTGGTAGTGAGGAGCGTAGCATCTGTAGAGGTGAGAAGTATGGTGAGAATAAGGATTTTCTTATTTAATTATATATTACGTTTACTATACTCTGGGGTTTCAATAGACCCTGGAGCATAATAAGGAATATTAAATTTCTCGGGAAATTTATCACTTTATGCCACTTCTCTATCTGGTCTTAACAGGTGAATATTGGGACCACCAAGGTACAAGGAAGTTGCAAAAAGATAGAACCAGTTGGATTATGTCTTACTTGCTGCGGTCGATGTATAATGCAGGTCCTACTAACCTATTAACCTGTATTATCCTGTGGTACAGCAGTGGAACTGAGCGATCTTTGATCATGTGACCTGTGCTGCGATCAATATCACCATGTACAGTGGCATGTTAAAGTTTGGAAACCGCTGATCAAAATTACTGATAACTAAGCGTCCTCTAACCTTGTGCCAAAAAAGTGCAGCCATGGGTTCTTCCAAGCAGTTACCTAGAAACACAAAGCAGGAGAAGGCTATCAGAACATAGCAAAGCATTTTCAAGTTGCCCTTTCCTCAGTTTGAAATGTAATTAAGAACTAAAAGGAACATAGTGTTAGGTTTGGAGGATTGCACTAAATAAATATGAGTAATAAAGAGCATTATATTGTCACCTTATATACTTATACGTGGTTATTAGATCGCCCCTCAGTTGTCTTTTTTCTAGACTAAATAATCCTAATTTTGCTATTCTCTCTTGGTATTGTAGTTTCCCAATCCCCTTTATTAATTTTATTTCCCTCCTTTGTACTCGCTCTAGTTCCATTATATTCTTCCTGAGCACCGGTGCCAAAAGCTGTACACAGTACTCCATGTGCGATCTAACCAGGGATTTGTACAGAGGCAGTATAATGCTCTCATCATTTGTATCCAGACCTCTTTTAATGCACCCCACGATCCTGTTTACCTTGGCAGCCGCTGCCTGGCACTTGCTGCTTCATGGAAGTTAATAATTAACTAGGATCCCCAAGTCCCTCTCCATGTCAGATTTACCCAGTGGTTTCCTGTTATGAATGTGCTAGAGATGGTTTCTGAGCAGAGGCTCCCTCTGGTGGTTACAGACAGTACTGAACCTTTCAGCGAGGAATGGCAATCTGGGTTCACTGACTGGTCTGATATATGGGAGGTTCCCTCCCATGATGGTTGCCGGTGATCAATTGTTCTTGTCTCAATTGCGGTTCCTGGTTCATTTGGAAGTTTGCTGAGTCTTGCCTGCATCTTCTGCTATCAGATAAGATATTTTCTGCTTTTATTTTTGTGCTTGCTTTTTACATTGTTCCCTGCACTTCTGTGGAGGTCAGCCAGGTCCCCTCCGGGGGACTTTTGCTCCTCTCAGTTTATCTGAAGCCACTGTTATTTGTTCATTTTCTTTTTCCTGTTTTTTCAGTGGCTGCGGCTTGGTTTTGTTCACACTGAGATCTGATTTAGTGGGTGGCGAGATCGTGTGATCTCAGTATTTTTGTAATCAGAATTGTTGGATTTTTGCAGGGTTTTCTGGGTTGCAGAAGGTAATCTCTCCTGTCCTATCCTATTTAGTCAGCTTGTGGCCCCAGCGTTTGCTCATTCTATTTTCTGTCTGTGTTTGTGCTTTCTTCTTGTCTAACCGCCATTACATGTTTGGGGGCTTCCTATTTTCTTTGGGGATCTGCTCCGGGGCAGATAGCTTTCATCTTTCTGCCTTTAGGTGTAGTTATCTCTCAGGCTGTGACGAGGCGTCTAGGATCAACGTAGGAACGCTCCACGGCTACCTCTAGTTGTGTGGTTAGTTTAGGAATCTGCAACCAATTAGTTACCAACATCTCAGGTGTTCGGCTGCCCGGCTGTTGTTCCTGTCCTCCTCAGCTACCTAACATAACAGTTTCCCGTTTAGTGTGTAATGCTGATATTGATTCCTTCTTCCCATGTGTATAACCTTACATTTATCATTGTTAAACCGCATCTGCCACATTTTGGCTCAAGTTTCCAACTTATCCAGATCCATCTGTAGCAGAATTCTATCTTTTCTTGTATTGACTGCTTTTTATTAGTTTTGTATCATCTGCAAATACCGATATTTTACTGTGTAAACCTTCTACCAGATCGTCAATAAATATGTTGAAGAGAATAGGTCCCAAAACCAACCCCTGCGGTACCCCACTGGTCACAGCAACCCAGTTAGAGAATATATAATTTATAACCACCCTCTGCTTTCTATCACTAAGCCAGTTACTTACCCATTTACACACATTTTCCCCCAGACCCAGCATTCTCATTTTATGTACCAACCTCTTGTGTGGTACGGTATCAAACACTATGAAAAAATCAAGATATACCACATCCTAACATTGGAGGTCAAGATAAGGTAAGGACCCCTGCTTGACTGCAAAAAGGCCTTCAGAAAGATTCAGACTCTGGATTTGTAGTACATTGTTCTACTTTTCAGAGACACCTGCACAAATATAGCCTTCATGGGAGAGTCATCAGAAGAATACCTATCCAGCGTCCTCACAATAAAATTCAGCATCATGAATATGCAAGAACATCTAAACAATCCTGATGCATTTTGGAAACAAGTCCTGTGAACCGGTGAGGTTGAATTAGAACTCTTTGGCCACAATGATCAAGGGTATGTGTGGAGAAAAAAGGGCACAGAATTTCAGGAAAAGTACATCTCACTAACAATTAAGCACTGAGGTTGATCAATCATGGCTGTATTGCAGCCAATGGCATGGGGAACATTTCACACATAGAGGGAAGAATGGATTCAATTAAATTTCAACAATTCTTGAGGCAAACATAACACCATCTGTAAAAAAGCTGAAGTTGAAATAAGGTTGGTTTCTACAAATGGATTATGATCCTAGACACATGTCAAAATCCACAATAGATGACTTCAAAAGGTGCAAGCTGAAGGTTTTACAACGGCCCTCACAGTCCCCTGATCTGCACATCATTGAAAATCTGTGGCTAGACCTCAAAACCCAGGACTCCAGGAATCTCACAGAACTGGAAGTATTTTCCAAGGAAAAATAGATGAAACTCCCTCAAACATGAAATGAAAATCTCTTGGCTGGCTACAAAAAGCATTTACAAGCTGTTATACTTGAAAAGGAGTTGCTACTAGATACCCAAACTTTTGCATCAGCCCATTTTCCTTTTTGCAATTTTTAAAATGTAAAGATGACAATATGTAATATAATATATTTGTATTTATTTATTTTACTCACTTATATAGCGCCATTAATTCCACAGCACTTTACAGACATTATAATCACTGTCCCCATTGGGGCTCACAATCTAGATTCCCTATGAGTATGTCTTTGGAGTGTGGAAGGAAACCAGAGAACCTGGAGGAAACCCACGCAAGCACGGGGAGAACATACAAACTCCTTGCAGAAGTTGCAGAAGTTGTCTTTGGTGGGATTTGGACTTAGGACCCCAGCGCTGCAAGGCTGCAGTGCTAACCACTATATATAAAAAAACTTCCTTCTCACCCCCCCCCCCACTGGGGGTGGTCTTTTTGTTGTCCTTTCTCATTATCAGGTCCTCAACCAGAGGCCTGGGAGTTTGAGGGTTCTGCATAGAATCTTAGTTGTTCCCAGCATTGCGCTTTTCTGGACAGAGAGCTCAGATGTTGCTCCTGGGATCTGTTGTAGCCATTCTTCCAACTTAGGGGTCACTGCTCCAAGTGCTCCTGTCACCACTGGAATCACTGTTGCCTTCACCTTCCACATCTTCAATTCTCCTTTGAGGCCCTTGTATTTCTCCAGCTTTTCATATTCATTCTTTCTGATATTGCTTTCACTTGGCACTGCCACATCTATTATCATTGCTGTCTTCTTATCCTTGTCTACTATCACAATGTCTGGTTGGTTAACCAACACCTGCTTATCCATCTGGATCTTGAATTCCCACAGGATTTTAGCCCTTTCATTCTCCACCACTTTTTCTGGGGTCTCCCACCTGGATTTAAGGGGACTTAACCCATATCCTGTGCAGATGTTCCTGTATACAATACCCGCTGCTTGGTTGTGATATTCAGTATACGCTTTTCCTGCTTGCATATTGCACCTGCCACTATGTGTTGGACGGTTTTTGAGGTTTCTTTGCGTAGTCTGCACCTTGGGTCTTGTCTTGTGTGGTAGATTCCTACTTCTATGGATCTGGTTCTTAATGCTTGCTCTTGTGCTGCTTTGATTAGTGCCTCTGTGTTGTCTCGGAGTCCAGCTTTCTTCAGTCATAGGTAGGATTTCTCCATGTCAGTCACCTCCATTATCTGTCGATGGTACATCCAATGCAGCAGCTTGTCTTGCCATGGTGCTTCATGTTCCTGTTCTTCCTTCCAGATCTGTTGGTGCTGCCTTAGGATTTCTCTCATTATGTCATCTTTTGGTGCCATTTTTCTGATATATTCCTGGATACTCCTTGCTTCATCCGTGATGGTGGCTTGGATGCTTATCAAGCCTCGACCACCCTCCTTTCTATTGGTATACAATCTTTGGTTGCTAGACTTAGGGTGGAGACCTCCATGCAATGTGAGGAGCTTTGGTGTCTTCACATCTGCAGCTTGCATCTCTTCATTTGGTCAACACACTATGCCAGCAGGGTATCTGATAACTGGCAGGGCATATGAACTGATGGCATGGATTTTATTCTTCCCATTGAGCTGGCTCTTCAGGACCTGTCTTAGCCTAGGATGGTATTTAGATGTTGCTGTTTTCCTTGCTTCCTCATCATGGTTACCATATCCCTGTGGGATGCCAAGGTACTTGTAGCATGTTGGTACATCTGCTATTTGCCCTGCTGGTAATTCCACTCCATTAGTCTTGACTATCTTGCCTCTCTTTATTACCAACCAGCCGAACTTCTCCAGTCCAAAGGACTTATCTATGTCTTCACTGTAGATCCTTGTCAGATGGATCAGTGAATCGATGTCTCATTTTTTGCATACAGCTTGATGTCATCCATGTAGAGAAGGTGGCTGATGGTGCTTCCACTCTTGAACTTGTATCCACAGCCAGACTCTGCAATTATCTGACTGAGGGGGTTCAAGCCTATGCAGAACAGCAATGGGCAGTGCATCACCTTGGTATATGCCGCATTTGATGGTCACTTTTGCTAGTTGTCTTGAGTTGACTTCCAATGTTGTTCTCCATTGTCCCATTAAGTTTCTGAGGAATGTTCTTAATTTCCTGTTGACATTGTAGAGAGCCAAGCATTCACAGATCCATGTGTGTGGCATTGAGTCATAGGCTTTCCTGTAGTCAATCCAAGCTGTTGTGAGATTGGTCTGTCTGGATCTTGAGTGACTGCTTTATCTACTAGGAGCTGGTGCTTAGAGCCTCTGGTGTTGGTCCCAATGCCTTTCTGAGCTGGATTCATGTACTGGTTCATATGGTTCTGTAGCTTGGTGGCTATGATGCCTGAAAGGAGTTTCCATGTTGTAAGGCAGGTTATTGGGCAGTAGTTGGATAGATATGTTCCTTTGTGAGGATCCTTCATGATCAGCACTGTTCTTCTTTGTGTTAGCCAAGCTGGGTGGTGGCCTGCTTCTAGCAGTTGGTTCATCTACTTTGCCATGCGTTCATGTACCGCTGTTAATTTCTTTATCCAGTAGGTGTGGATCATGTCTGGGCCAGGTGATGTCCAGCTCTTCATGTTTTTGACCCACTGTTGGATGTCTGCTAAAGGTAATGGTGACTGGTTCATGCTCTATTTGGTTGCTGTGTTTCATTCTCAGATATTGCAGCCACATTGCACTTGTGTTGTGCATTTTTTTCCTTCTCCCACATGTTCCTCCTGTATTGTTCAGTCTCTGCTATTGGTGGAGTAGCTGCCTTTGTGCTGTTACTCTGTAGTTGGGAGTACACCTTGGATGGTTCTTTGAAGAAGAGGGCATTTAGTTGGCTGACTTCCCTTCGTGTCACCTTGATTTTTGTCTCCAGTCTTTTTTTCCAAGGGGGGCTGTTTTTTGTATAGACAAACATTTTCATGATTGCTGAGGCCATTTATATGAACACACCTTAATGAAATGGTAAGGGTGTCTTGCATTGAAATCTGCTGCAATGACCTAGGTATTGCGTTCACCAGACATCAACACAATTTCTATCTGCTCTTCACATGTTAACCTCTGCGACATGTCAATGGCTGTAAACAAAGAGAAACTTGTAAATAACTCATGAAAGAATAGTTATGTTAAAACCAAGCAAACCATTGTTTTTCTTGTGAAATTCTCAATAAGTTTGATGTGTCACATGACCCTCTTCCCATCTGAAAAAATAAAGTTGGATCCAAAATGGCCAACTTCAAATGGCCACCATGGTCACCACCCATCTTGAAAAGTTTTCCCCCTCCCATATACTAATGAGTCAGAAACAGTTGATATCACCAACCATTCCCATTTTATTTAGGTGTATCCATACACAGGGCCCACCCTGTGGACTAAGCTATAATTCTGGTCCAATAAATATATGGACAGTTTTAGAAATAGACATGGAAACCAAAGATTGGACGTAAATCTATTTGCATTTCCATCCCCCATCAAAGAGATATATTTATATTATGTACATTAGTTTTATGGTTATTGTTTAGATTTAACTTTTTAATCGGTCTTGATGACCAAATGAAATTTGACCAATCTGGAAAGCAGCATATTTTTTATTCCTTTTTCTCCACTCTGTATTCCTATTATTATTTCAAATTCAATATTGATTAATTGTAAAGCTTTTAGGGGCTGTTCAGATCATAGTTTTCACTCCACAGAAGTTTATGGAAATGGTGAAGTGTACACTTGAACATCTCCCAGAAGGAGGAAAGTTGTGATTTGTAATATATTTACTTTATATTAGTAAGTGTCGCCAAACCATGTCCCCCAACACATTTGTTAAATTAAAAATAAAGAGACAGACTAACAAGAAAAGCATGACTAAGGCCATATATAAATGCAAAAGTGAGCAACTTTATTGAAAAATACAGTAGATAAAAACATATTTAAAATGCAAAGTGAGAAACTAGGAAGGAATGAAAATGGGCAGGGCACCTACAGACCTGAGGATGGTACAATGCAGATGAGCATATACAAAAAACAGTCAAAATAAATTGATGAAATACATGTAAAAAAAAAAAGGTACAGTAGTCATTGGTGAATGACACCAGTGGAAGAGAATAATGTCAATATATCTCACCAATATATTTTTACTACATTTCTAAAAAGGAAACATATGGTGAAGATCAGAGAGAACTATTAAAAAAAACCGAACAATGACTTATAGATGGAATGTATATATGGAATGGTCTCCGCCGAGCCTTGATCTTAACATGAATATAGAGACAGCTACCAATAAAGAAACAGGAGACTTATGGTTAATTCTACTAGAAATCTTGAAGACATTCAGCTATACAGTATTGTGCCTTTAAATGATGGATTCCATCTTTAGGTCAATACTTAATCACACTATCATTTTATTTTCTTCTTTATTGCTCTTCGCAGTGGTTGGTATATCAAGTAAGTTATCTGTTATATATATATTTATAATGTTAACATTAATAATATATAAATATATTAACAATATGTTAAGGCACCATTTTATTTCAGAAAAGGAATACGAATGTGCTGCGCTTATGGTGAGAATTATCAGGATTCAACTGTGTAAGTATCAATTGTAGTTTATTCTCTATGTGTTTCCAGTTCTAATTGACCTCTTCCTCAGGAATAGAGTTGAGCGAATATGTTCGGAATCAGTCACCGAATTTGAATTTGCCGTATTCGTGCCACATTTGTGCCAAATTTATGTTTGACGATCGATTCCTAATATATTCGGTCATTTCTATTCCCATTGACTCCAATGACGTTCGGCGAATATTGCAATTACAATATTCGCCGCCGATCATAATCGGAACCAAATTTTGAAAAATTTGCTCAACTCTACTCAGAAATACCACAAGAAGGTGGTCAGTTCGACCTGAAAATGCTTTGAGAATAAACTACAATTGATTCTTATACATTAGAATTCTGATAATTCTTCATCAGCAGCGCAGGACACCCTTGTTCCTTTTCTGAAATACTTTCCCATTGGATATTTCCAACCAGTGGAGCAGCAGTAGCTGGACCTTTGTTTTTTCAGCTTTCTAAGTGCTGTGACTATCACAGCATTACAAGGTGAGAACAAAAAAATGCATAAAAATAGCATATTGCCTGGTTAGCGCCCTATGTGTGCTTTTGTTTGGATTCTTAGTTCATGAAAGTACCAATGTATGTGTTCTGCAGAGAAAATAGGGACCAAAAGGTGCAATAGGGTTTTATCCAATGACAGGAGGCAATAAATAGCAAGGAATTACTCACTTTGAAGAAATCAACTACTGACCCATGGGTTACAAAACCAGAGAATGACAGAAGGAGAAAAAATATGTGGTTTCTCTATGCCACTGATGGCGATTCAAAGGAAAAATCCATTAGACACAATAAACATGATACGGTTTTATTATCTAGACCGCACCAAGTTTATGATGTCTCCTGAATTTTTCCTTTGGATCTCCATCAGCAGCGCAAAGGAACCACATACAGTACAGACCAAAAGTTTGGACACACCTTCTCATTTAAAGATTTTTCTTTATTTTCATGACTATGAAAATTGTACATTCACACTGAAGGCATCAAAACTATGAATTAACACATGTGGAATTATATACTTAACAAAAAAGTCTGAAACTAATGAAAATATGTCTTATATTCTAGGTTCTTCAAAGTAGCCACCTTTTGCTTTGATGACTGCTTTGCACACTCTTGGCATTCTCTTGATGAGCTTCAAGAGGTAGTCACCGGGAATGGTTTTCACTTCCGGTGACTACCTCTTGAAGCTCATCAAGAAGTTCGGTACTCTGGAATTACTATTTTTCCTTGCTTTATGCATTGTTTAATCTACTACAACATTGTTTACTGTTTATTTGTTTTATATGGTAATAGAGTTGAGTGTGTGCATTTTTTGCCAGGGATAACATTGAGACATGACAGTGGCCTGTAGATCGGGGTAGCCACATTGCACTATAGAAAACCCCCAGGGAGTGATACCACCATGCACTGGGAAACAGAGGTATTCACTTAAAAAGACATTGGGCCCAATTTGTTATTTCATTATATATTTCATTTGTGCCTTTTTTGTCTAGTTTTTGCTATTTTTCGCTTGTTTTTCATTTATCCCTTATTTTCAGACAAATAAACTGGAGCAGTGGGCAGCAACTAACAGAATGGTTTTTAACAGGGAAAATGCAAAGTACTTCTGGGCAATAAAAATTAAAAAGCATATAAAGAATGGGAGGAATAGGGCTAAGCAACAGCACATGCGAAAAGGACTTGGTTATACTAGTAGATCACTGACTGAACATGAGTCAACAGTGTGATGCAGCAGCAAAAAAAGGCAAATGCTATTCTGGGATGTATTAAGAGAAGCATACAGTCTAGATCACGTTAAGTCATTATTGCCCTCTACTCCTCTTTGGTCAGACCTCATCTGGAATACTGTGTCCAGTTTTGGGCACCACATTTTTAAAAAGACATCAACAAACTGGAACAAGTCCAGAGAAGAGCGACCAGAATGGTGACGGGTCTGCAAGCCATGAAGCAATGGGATAAAACTGAATGGGAGGAGACACAGATTAGATATTAGAAAAAACTTTTGACAGTTAGAGTGATCAGTAAGTGGAACAGGCTGCCACGAGAGGTGGTGATTTCTCCTTCAATGGAAGTCTTCAAACAGAGACTGGACAGACATCTGGGATGATTTAGTGAATCCTGCTTTGAGGAGGGGGTTGGACCAGATGACCCAGGAGGTCCCTTCCAACTCTACTATTCAATTATTCTATGATTCTATCTCTTAATTTGCATCATTTTTTAGAGTATTTTATATAAAACCTTTTTTATGTTCATGTCACAAGGAGATTTATTTCATTCATCGCCAACTGTCATGGCAGCATCAGAGTCTGTGGATTCCACAGATTCTTACACTCCTTCTTGTAATTCCATTGATAGCTATGATCAGCTCAGGGTGACTCGGTGTCGACTCTTAGAGCTGCAGCTTCTAGGCAGTGAAGCAAGCAAGAGTTAAATCTTTGCTGACCTGAGGTTGTTGATTGCCTTTGGTCACATGCTGGCAGAGAAACAGTTATGTCTGCACTTTCCCTATTTAAACTGGCTTTGCTGTGCAGGTGATGCCAACAATAGTTTATCTATCCTGGCCTGGAGAGGTGGATACCTTCTGGTTACTAGTAGGTATTTCCTAAGTTATTGCAAGTGGTTTTTGGTTAACCCTTTCCTTTTTTCCTAGTAACTTTATATTACTTTGTTGCAACTAGGGTGTTACACTTTAATTCCTTAGTATATTTCCCTCAGAGAATGCTGTGTGTTTGTGCTTCTGTTTTGCCCTCTCTGTCTTTTTTCTATTCCCCGATACACTTCACAGACTACTGCTACTTAGGAGCGTAGTAAGGAATGAGGCCCAGGCATCCGCACCTTCATTGGACAGGGATAGCTAGGGACTCTTAGCCTGAGAATCAGTATAGGAGAATAGGAGCACATTTGCAATTCCACAGTCCACACCATGAAAGGTCATCATTATAGGTGAGGTTTGGGGGTTTCCAGATTTTTCGGGCTGGGTTATCAATTGTGACAATTTAACAAGTCACAAATTTTTTTTGCAAATGTACCACAATCCCCTACAGTGATTTTGTATATCTGATTTTTTTTAGCATTTTAGCAAAATATGTAAGTTTTTGTGCTAAAAATTTGGAGGTTACAGACAAAAATAAAGATCATTATTGACAAGAGAAGAAAGGAAAAGTGACTTAAAAAAAAAGCACATGACGTGAATAAAAAAACACATATGACGAATGGGGCCCTATTTTATGTTGCCTGTTAGTTGGACTAGAGCAGATGCCTGCATGCCTGGTGTGACCCTTGAGTCCACTATGCAGATATTAGTGGCTACTGAGGAGGAGGGAGAAGAAATTATTCCTGGATGAGGAAGGTGGAGTGAGGAGTCCTCTCTGTGAAAGGAGCCCATGGCAGAATCGTTCACATGTCAGAGAAAAATATCAGAGAGATGAACCTGCAGAACTACAAAATGAAATGTAAATCTTTGATGTCCAACAAGTGGTAAAGCTCCACCACAAAATTATTATTATTGAACTCCTAACTAAAGAATATGTTGCAGGATAAGTCTGTTCAGGGGAATAATGATCATGGTCGGAAAGGGTTCAGCAACTACCCAGCCCACACAGGAGCTGGGCCCAGTGCTAATTTTACCTGAATATGTGTCCTCAGACACACATTCAGCTCAAATATATTGCTGCACAGAGACCCAACTTCTCTCTACACTGCAATGCATACTGCTGGCCAATTAGAGGCTCACAGCAGACTTTAGTTTTCCTGTGACGGGGTGGCGCATGGCAGTGACACCATGTGCTGCCCATGCTGGCACACTGAAGTCAGCTGTCAGTTTTTGCATTGGCTATAGAGGAGGACACCGACATTGAGCAGTGGAAAGTAAGAATGTTCGTTTGTCTCTTTTTAAAATGTGCTGGATAAGAATGGAAGAAGACCAGGACGGGGATAAGGATGGGGGACATTATTATAGAATGGTGCCCAGGAAAGAAAGCATTATTACTGGAAAGACCCAGGATGGGGAACATTAATGCTGGAAGAAGCCAGGATAAGACATTAATGCTGGAAGAAGCCAGGATAGGACATTAATACTGGAAGTTGCCCAGGATGGAGGACGTTATTTTGCGAAGGGGCTCAGGATGGGGTACATTACTAAATAATTGGTCCAGAATGGGGGACTTTATTACTGAAAGGGCCAAGGACGGGGGCATTATTTTGGAAAGGGTCAGGATGGGGACATTATTACTGGAAGATTCCCAGAATGGGAAACATTATTCTTGGAAGGGGCCCAGGATGGGGAAGATTATTTCAGTAAGGAGCTAGGATGCAGGACATTATTACATGAGGGGCAAAAACGCATGTCTTTATAGGATGTATAGCGCTATAAGGGCCCATATATCTGACCAATATGCTGGTGGGAGACTAGGTCCAAATTTTGCACAGGGTCCAATTGGACTCTAGCTACGTCACTGAGTTTGTTCAAGTGAGCCAAGACCCTCTGTGTGATCCCTAAGCTTATAAGCCTCACCTGGGTAAATCTTTTTATTGAATTGTAATTATTAGTATTATTTTTTCTTCTTTTCTTGCCACAAGTTTCCGTAAGTATTTTGTTGCTAAAGTTTATGTTCTGTCTTGTCTCTTAGTCCTTGTTGGACCATACCTTCTCAGGGGTGGTTGCAATCAATACCCTTACCCACCTCTTGATCTGACATGCTACATCATTCCCTCCTTTCTAATTTAAACTCATAAAAATTAAACACTAATTGGATATAATGTGTCTAAAGACCCAGAAATGGTTCTTATAGAAAATGCAAAAATTAATTCCATAATGCCCATTTGATTTAACAAAAAAGTTGAATGCCTGAAATATGTGCATGATACCGATACACAGTACATCATAAGCCTTATTTAATAACACTCAGGATTATCTTATTGTCATAGTGGACAATACTTAAAAACAGAAGCTTAAACAAATAAATTTTGATATTGAGAAATCAATATACTGTGTAATGGGGTCGTACCTTAATAGCCATAGGGCAGCCACCAGGATTATCATTAACATTTCTTTGGCCTTTATTAATTTATGTTTAGGCTTTCATTGAAAAATCTATGTAAACTACTGCCATAAGGGAACACCTTTCCATTCATTTGCTTTTTACATGTACTTGAATTATTTAGATTCATTAATGAATTTATATTGCTCTATGATCATAGCAGTCTAGACGTTCATGTTAGACAATGGCAAAACAAATGGGCATCGTTTCATAGCGTGCACTCTACAATGCTGACGTTAAAGACGGAAGCTTTGGCTCCTAGTTGAACACTTCCGTTGCAACATACATTTATAAAATCTTTCTATTATTCTTGCTCATGAGACAAGCACTCTTGCTTCAAAACAAAGGGGGTTAAAAAAGTAGATCATAGTAACTACCGGTGGACAATCATTTAGCCAACATGCATGCTACGTTCATAAAACAATCCATATATTAAAGGGAATTTGTCACCACATTTTTGGACTATGAGATGAGGCCACCGCCATCAGGGGCTTATCTACAGCATTCTGTAATGCTGTAGATAAGACCCCGATGTTACCTGAAAGAGAAGAAAAACGAGTTATATTATACTCACCCAGGGGCGGTCCGCCGTTCGGTCCGGTCCAATGGGCGTCGCTGTCCAGTTTGGCCCCTCCCATCTTTTAGCGAAGCCTGCCTCTTCTTTCCGTCCCGTCGCAGCTCCTGCATAGGCACACTGATCTGCCCTGGTGAGGGCAGAGCAGAGTACTGCGATGCGCAGGCGCCGGACCTCTCTGACATTTCCGGCGCCTGCGCACTGCAGTACTCTGCTCTGCCCTCAACAGGGCAGAGAATAACGCCTGCACAGGAGCCGCGACGGGACCGAAAGAAGAGGCCGGCTTCACTTGAAGATGGGAGGTGCCAAACGCCCATTAAAGGGAAATCTGTCACCAGGATTTCACCCTCAAACTATATGAGTATGTAACTTCTTCAAAGACAAGTCAAAGACAAGTCCATCAATACCTTTCCATACCAGTCCGTTCCTCTATTACTGAGAAATCAATGTTGGAATTTATATAAAAATGCATATGGTAGATCTGATACCTGTGTCACTCATGGTCTAATTGGTGATGGTCTACAGTGTAGTCCAAGCTCTTCTAATGAAGAATTTGATCAGATAATTCTAGATCTAACATTATGTGAACAGAATCATCAGGTATCTCGGCATCATCAGGCACAGGCAGATCTTCTGCACATAAATATCTATAGTAAATCAACCCTGAAGTTTCATTAAAATTGGTTTCACAATGCCTGGTTAGTATGTTTTGTATTTAGATGATCAAGATTGACTGGAAAGACACCAGCAGTGGAAAAAATGCTGAACGGTATCTATAGCTCTAGGCTTAACGTCAGGTTGATGGAAAATACTAAAAACGATTTACTTACTAGAGTGACTGCAAAAAGGGAGATTAAGATGAGAACAGAGCAAATATGCTCAAGGCATGAAATGAGAAAATGCACAACCATTAAATTTGACACCCGTAAAGAACCATCTGCAATAAAAGTTCTTAAATTACATTACATTTTCTTTATCTGTAGAATATGCTGTTACTCATACACTTAAGCTTCCCCATTGTTATAAAGAAATGAAATAAGATTGGCATTACGACAACGCGGAGAGAGATCATACTGCTGCTGGGGAAATCACAGCTCGTGTAGTTCAAATGTTTGCAATGGGTGCACAGTCGATTACGAAAGAGGCAGACAATGAACCTTTGAACCCAATAATTATAATCTTTCTATACACTTTTATCATAATTCTGTTTGCTTAAAGGGCTTTTCCATTGCCAAATCAGTTTTTAAGAAAAGCCTAACCAATGACTCTATAATATCGCTAAAAATCTGTTTTCAGGCTGAGCACCCATTTGTTGGCTCCCGGTCATTGCAGTTTTTGGTGCAGTTATTGGACCAATGAAGGTAATGTTAGCCATACCCCCACTAATTGAGTCTAATCCAACCTTCTCCCCCCTCTGTCCACATAATATGTTACTATGTTACTTCAAGGCAAGTAGAAAATCACAGAAGTGGTCACTATAGGAGCATCAGAAATATATCTGTGCCAGATTGTTATGGGAAGGTACTTTTTTTGCCATTAAAGCCTCACCGAAAACTGGGAATATTCCTGGACAACTGCGATAATGTAAAAGAAAACAGGTTTGCGTTTTTCCAAAAACGCAGCCATTTTTGCCAATGGCTTGTTTCTGGTGTTAATGCTTTTCCTCAGACTAACTGGTTAGTGAAAGCAAAATCAACTGTTCTCTGAAGTGTCGAGACCTGACTATATTCTATAGAACAGTGTTCCCCAACTCAGGTTCTCAAGAGCCACCAAGTCATGTTTTCAGGATTTCCTATGTATTGCATAGGTGATGGAATTATTGCATGTTCAGGTGAGGCAATTATCACCTGGGCAATACTATGGAAATCCTGAAAACATGACCTGTTGGTGGCTTTTGAGGACCGGAGTTGGGGAACACTGCTATAGAAGGTTAATATTCAAAATAAAAAAAATAAAGCTCTTTTGTGTAATGCCTATTTTCCATTTTCACATTGTTGCTTTTTCCTTTCCTTTTTTCCAAGAGCTATTACTTTTTTATTTTTTCTGTGGACATAGACATACCAGGGCTTGTTTTTTTCCTGGACATCTTGTACTTTTCAATGGCAACATTCAATTTATCATGTGATGTACTGGAAAGTCAGAAAAAAAATACAAATATGGTGAAATTAAAAAAGAAGGGCAATTAAATCATTATATGGTAAAAACGACCTGGCAATATGATTCTGCGGGTCAATATAATTATGACGATTCCAAGCATACATTGTTTTTGTTTTCTTCAGTTAAGGGATGGAAAAAAAAAATATTTTCTGAGACCCGAAACTTTTTCAATTTTTCGTCGATGGGGCTGTGTGATAGTTTCTTTTTTGCACACTGGGCTGATGTTTTTATTGATACCATTTTGGGATAGATATGATATTTTGATCGCCTCTCATTATTTTTTTGCTTTTGCAGCAGTCATAAATCTGCAATTCTAGGACTTTATTTTTTCTTACAAAGTTTACAAATTGAGCTACCGTAAAATTAATTACGCTTTTTAATTTTATGCTTTGATAGATCGGACTTTTACGGACGTAGCAATATCACATGTGTATTCTTTTTATTTCCTTAGTTTAAATGGAAGAAAAAAGAGGTGAACCCAGATTTTTTATTCTTTTATTTTTTTTCATATTTTGAAAAAACAAATCACTTTACAGTCTATTTGCTGGTTGCCTTTGAAGGCTTGAAGACTTGAGACATGAACACTAGCCAGACACAGGCATTCACAAGAGTACCATCATGATGGGCACGAGGGATTTTCAGCAAATCACTGGCTATCATGGTTGTTGGAGAGGATGAGGGAAACAATAAATTGTGTGCCTCACTGTTGGTGTACTGTTTATGCCGCTGTCAGAGAATCACTGTGGCCTTTAACAGGTTAACAGCCGCAAGCTGAGCACAGGTCCACTCGCGGCTGTTAGAGGCAGAATATCACAGCCATCATCTGTTGGGAAAATTGTTCGCTCAGCGTTTGAGCCCGCATCAAAATCTGGAAGCTTGCATATAACTGTATGTCATATTGCGGAATGGCGTGAAATATAAAAAAACATATTGCATGATAAATGTTTATTTTTCCATTTTACAAAAAAAAAACACTAATTTGAACGCAATTTTTTTTAAGTGCTGAAAAATTACCCTAAAATTCAACAAACTATACTATGATATCCATTGTTATGTGTTTACTCCTTTTCAGCAATTTTGATCTACTTACATGACCAGCAATAAAACAAGATTTGTTGGACTACACATAAACAACTATATAAACAAACCTGAAAATTCCGCAAATCCCCCTGACGAAGGAAATACTTTCCGAAACGCGTGTCGGGGCGCGTTTTCCCAGGTCATCTGTACCGCCCAGTGGCTCCCAGGTAGTTGTTCCTTTTTTCAGTTTTCTCATTTCCCTGCTGTACCATGTTGATTTTCTTTTACCAGCACAAGTGTTGATAGTGTCTTGATATATTTTTTATTCACTGGTATATGCACGCCTTATATGTTACAGCATTGCATGCAGATTTATTGGTCATTATACACATTTTCTTCTTTATTGGTCAGCTATTTATATTATTGGCACTTTCTAAATATATATTTTTGTTGTATGTTTTCAATATACTCTTTGGCACATATTATCTGGGATTTTGAGCTTTCTCATATATCATTTTTTCCTGGTTGATTAATTAGAGCCTCTATATATCTGGGTTGATTATAAGATGTATTTGGTGTTTTAATTTTGTTTTTTATCATGTTGTGCATTATTGCTGAATAAAGATTATATACTTTTGCATAATTTGCCATTTTTTTGATTATTACCGTATATACTCATGTATAAGCCGACCTGTGTATAAGCCGACCCCCCTAATTTTGCCACAAAAAACTTGGAAAATTTATTGACTCGTGTATAAGCCGGGTGTATAAGTTGCCATCCTGCTCTGTGCTCCCCCATCCAGCTCTGTGTGCCCCCATTCTCCTCTGTGCTCCCCTCCTCCTGCTGCATTATCCTGTCCTGCTCGTGCTTTCCATCCTCCCACATCCTGCTCCTTGCTCCCCCATCCAGCTCTGCACTCCCCCATTCTCCTCTGTGCCCACCCCCGTCCTGCTCCGTGCTCTCCGTCCTCCCCCGTTCTGCTCCGTGCTCTCCGTCCTCCCCCCGTTCTGCTCCCTGCTCTCCGTCCTCCCCCCGTTCTGCTCCCTGCTCTCCGTCCCCCCCGTCCTGCTCTGTGCTCTCCGTCCTCCCCCGTTCTGCTCCGTGCTCTCCGTCCTCCCCCGTTCTGCTCTGTGCTCTCCGTCCTCCCCCCCGTCCTGCTCCATGCTCCTTGTCCTCCTCCATGCTCCTTGTCCTCCTCCATCATACTCACCCTCCCCGTGCCATCGCTGAACGTCCCGGCTGGCAATCCTGCGTTCTCCCCGGCTTCCTGCAGCTCTCCAGCGCTGAGCGGTGACATAATACCGCTCATTAAGGCCATGAATATGGAGGCCACGCCCATGGGAGTGACGTCGCGTCCATATTACCTTAATGAGCGGGTATTACATCACCGCTCAGCGCTGGAGAGCTGCAGGAAGCCGGGGAGAGCTGCAGGAAGCCGGGGAGAACGCAGGATTGCAGGGACGTTCAGCGATGGCACGGGGAGGGTGAGTATGATGTCCCAGCCACCGGCTCCTGCCGACGCATCCCCTCCCCCGCTGGTTTCTGCCCTATGACTCGTGTATAAGCCGAGGGGGCATTTTCAGCACAAAAAAAGGTGCTGAAAATCTCGGCTTATACACGAGTATATACGGTATATAGGATATATATCTTTTATATTTCATTGTCTCACCAGTCCGGGCCTTTCCTCCTTCATTCACATCCGGTGCATGGTGTCTTTTTTACATGACCAGCATCATACTACCAGTGATGGCTGGCCACATTACTACTATGTGGGTGGGTGCTGAATGGTGAATGGCTCGTTCCACTGCCTGGCATTAATCCACTTCTGACATCTGCTGTATATTCAGGGAAGATGTCCTGAGGAGTTGTATGAAGCAGGCTCATGTGCTACAACCCCTCTACAGGTGCCAGCTGTTTTACAAAGCAGACACTCACTGGTAACTGCTACGATTTCAGCTACATTTGATCTTAGCAGTATAACCACTTAGATGCAGTGGTTGACAGTGTCAGTGACAAAGGCATCTAAATGGTTAAAAATGGGGATAAACCCTTTGTCGTGCCCATTGGGACCCCATAATGGAATCAATTAAACCAAATGGGTTGTTTAAGGGCAGCCAGTGGTTCATGGGGTCCAATCTGGACCTTAGATATGGGGCACCAATATTTTTAAATGCCCCAATACATGACTAATACTACTACAGTCAATAACTGTGCTCAGCGATGATGCTAAGGTATACTGCCCAAGACCACTAATGCCAGTGATTGGCTGCAGTGGTCATATGAGGGAAGCAAATGCCTACTATAAAAAAGTAAGCAGAAACTGTCATGGAGTACCTCAGCTGAGGTGCTGGAGCAAAATAGGCGTTATATTAACCATATTTTTCTTAATTTTGTAAAAACCCCTACAAGGATTTTTAATATTAGCTGTAATCTATAAACCAACATGTGGCATAATACTAAGGGGTTAATTGCAATTGCTAAACATTAAGAATGAACTGTTCTTTCCTGTGTAATCAGATACGTCTGCAAAGGATCCTCAGTCATTGTGTACATATCTAGCTGAGCTCTTCTCTTCCAGGAAACGCCACTCTATAAATTTATCCGATGACTCTATGAAATGAAAACTTCTGCTCCAGGCACAACTGTGACAAGTTGTTTTCTTGTTGTAACTCACTCAAGAGTTTTATAGTCTTGACAGAATATCTGATGGGAACAAGATTTCCGCCATCAGTTCTTGCCTATTTGTCAGACTGTTACAACATAAATGATGGAAATTAGAGTCGCAGATTGGAATGGAAAGTGAAGTTTGCAGGCTGAAATGCCTTGTTGGGAGTTTACTCTAAAGAATCTTGACTTTAGTGTCATAAGTAATAAGAATGTTTTATTGACTACTATCTGGTCTTCCTGTCACTTTTCTAAAATACCATGGTTAGGTCATCGAACAATGACTTACATTTACTAAGACTGGAATTTGTTTTTCCATCTTGAGCCGGTTGGAGCAATTTGTGCACAATTTAGAAAATTCAAATTTTTCGAAATATATTTGGAACTGTATGATTAAAACCAAGATGTATTATCTTTTATACCACATAATAAAATTGGCCTACAATACATTTTATTTGAATGTTTGCCAAATTTTGTTAAAATATACAAATTTTACTGCTAAAATACGGCGCATCATCACTTGCGAAATGTTGTTGGGCTTTTTTTTGTTAAATCCGAGCTACGTTAAGGTGCGTCACTGAATATATAGTTATTGATTTGTGTATGTATACATTTGGATGATGGTTCTGCCAAAGCATAGTAGTACATGTTGTGAACACGTTGGAGGCGACTTCGGAGCTGGGGCTCCCTTCGGTGGTTGTTGAGGGTAATGAACCAATTGCTGAATGGCTTTCAGCTGGGTATGAATGGTCTGATATAAGTGACCTGAACTCCCATCAGCCTTGCCGGTAATCAATTGTTCTTCCAGGTCTTGGTTGGAGCTCAGCTTGCATTCCTGCTATCATTCAGATAAGTGACTTGTTTTTTTTTCCTCTGGTTGGATTTTCCTTGCTGGTTTGCTGCATTGAAGTGGTCTTCAGCCTGTTCCCCTTTTTGGGGCCTGGCGCTGCATTTGTGCTCAGTTTGTGTTTGCACTTTTGCTCTGTTCCTGTGTCACTTTTTATTTGCTGAATTGCTGTGTGTTACACCAGAGATCTGATTTAGGTGGTAGAGATCGTGTGATCTCATGTTTTTTGTTAATCAGAAGTGTTGGTATTTTTGTCAGGGTTTTTTGGGTTGCAGTCAGAATTATTTCCTATACTTTTCTATCTAGACAGAATTGGGCTCCAGTGTTTGCTCATTCTATTTTCTGTCTGTGTTCGTATTTTCTTCTTGTCTAACCGCCATTACATGTTTGGGGGCTTCCTATTTCTTTGGGGGTTCTGCTATGGGGCAGTTAGCTTTCATCTTTCTGCCTTTAGGTGTAGCTATCTCTCCGGCTGTGACGAGGCGTCTAGGATCACCGTAGGTACGCTCCACGGCTACTTCTAGTGTTGCGGTTAGTTTAGGGTCCTGCAACCCAATAGTTTCCAGCCTCTCTGGTGTATTGCTACTTTGGCTATTTTTGCTATTTCTCCTCAGCTACCGAAACATAACAAGTACAGTACAACATGTGCCAAAAAGAATCTCTTTGAGCACTTGCCTAGTGAATGGGTCTCTATGCACAGCTTTGGTGTATCTGTTGAGACTCAGCTTTAACCCCTTCAACCCAAGGGTGGTTTGCACGTTAATGACCGGGCCAATTTTTACAATTCTGACCACTGTCTCTTTATGAGGTTATAACTCTGGAACACTTCAACGGATATTCGCGATTCTGAGTTTGTTATTTAATCATGACATATTGTACTTCACGTTAGTAGTAAAATTTCTTCGATATAACTTGTGTTTATTTTTGAAAAAAACGCAAATATGCTGAAAATTTTAAAAATTTAGTAATTTTCAAACTTTGAATTTTTATTCCCTTAAAACAGAGAAATATGTCGCACAAAATAGTTAATAAATAACTTTTCCCACATGTCTACTTTACATCAGCACAATTTTGGAACCAAAATATTTTTTTGCTAGGAAATTATTTATAAGGGTTAAAAGTTGACCAACGATTTCTCATTTTTACAACAAAATTTACAAAGCCATTTTTTTTTAGGGACCACCTCACATTTGAAGTCACTTTGAGGGGTCTATATAGCAGAAAATACCCAAAAGTGACACCATTCTAAAAACTGCACCCCTCAAGGTACTCAAAAACACATTGAAGAAGTTTATAAACCCTTCAGGTGCTTCACAGGAGCTGAAACAACATGAAGGAAAAAATGAATATTTAACTTTTTAGTCACAAAAATGATCTTTTACAAACTTTTTTTCATTTTCACAAGGGTAAAAGGAGAAAATGGACAGAAAAAGTTGTTGTGCAGTTTCTCCTGAGAACGCCAATACCCCATATGTGGGGGAAAACCACTGTTTGGGCACACGGCAGAGCTCGTAAGGGATGGAGCACCGTTTGACTTTTTCAAACCAAAATTGGCTGGAATTGAGATTTGATGCCATGTCGCGTTTGGAGAGCCTCTGATGCGCCTAAACAGTGGAAACCCTCCACAAGTGACACCATTTTGGAAACTAGACCCCCTATGGAACTTAACTAGATCAATTGTGAGCACTTTGAACCCCAAGTGTTTCACAAAAGATTATAATGCCTGGGTGTGAAAAAAAAACAAAACAATTTTCCACATAAATGATTTTTTAGTCCCAAATTTTTGATTTTTCCCAAGTTAATTGGACCCCAAAAGTTGTTGTCCAATTTGTCCTGAGTACGCTGATCCCCCATATGTGGGGGGAAACTGTTTGGGCACATGGCAGGGTTTTGGAAAAGGAGTAATAACGTTTTGGAATGCAGACGTTGATGGGGGTCATGTTCCGTTTGCAGTGCCCCAGATGTGCCTAAACAGTGGAAACCCCCCACAAGTGACTCCATTTTGGAAACTAGACCCCCTAAGGAACTTATCTACATCTGTGGTGAGCACTTTGAACCCCCAAGTGCTTCACACAAGTTTATAATGCCCAGGCATGAAAATAAAAAATCTTATTTTTTTCCCACAAAAATTATCTTTTAGTCACTAATTTTTTATTTTCCCAAGGGTAACAGGAGAAATTGGACCACAAAAGTTGTTGTCCAATTTGTCCTAAGTACGTTGATACCCCATATGTGGGGGAGAACCACTGTTTGAGCGCACGGCAGAGCTCGTTATGGAAGGAGCACCATTTGACTTTTTCCAACCAAAATTGGCTGGAATTGAGATTGGACACCATGTTGCATTTGGAGAGCCCCTGATGTGCCTAAACAATGGAAACCCCCAAAAGTGACCCCATTTTTGAAACTAGCAACTTATCTAGATCTGTGGTGAGCAATTTGAACCCCCAAGTGCTTCACACAAGTTTTTAACGTAGAGCCGTAAAATTAAAAAATCTAATTTTTTCCAAAATAATGATCTTTTCACCCCAATTTTAATTTTCCCAAGAGTAACAAGACCCCAAAAGTAATTGTGCAATTTTTCCTGAGTACGCTGATACCCCATATGTCGGGGTAAACCACTGTTTGGGTGCATGGCAGAGCTCGGAAGGGAAGGAGCGCCGTTTGACTTTTTCAACGCAGAATTGGCTGGACGCCATGTCGTGTTTGGAGAGCTCCTGATGTGCTAAACAGTGGAAACCCCCATAAATGACACCATTTTGGAAACTAGACCCCTCAAGGAACTTATGTAGATGTTTGGTGAGAACTTTGAACCCCCAGGTGTTTCACTAAAGTTTATAACGCCAGAGCATGAAAATAAAAAAATCAATTTTTTCCACAAACATGATATTTTAGTCTCCAACTTTTTATTTTCCCAAGGGTAACAGGAGAAATTGGACCCCAAAAGTTGTTGTCCAATTTGTCCTGAGTATGCTGGTACCCCAGTGGGAGAAAACTACTTTATGGGCACACGTCAGGGCTCGGAAGGGAAGTAGTGAAGTTTTGGATTGCAGACTTTGATGGCGTCATGTCGCTTTTGGAGAGCCCCTGATGTGCTAAACAGTGAAAACCCCCCACAAGTGACCCCATTTTGGAAAATAGACCCCCAAGGAACTTATCTAGATGTGTGGTGAGCACTTTGAACCCCAAAGTGCTTTACTGAAGTTTATAACGTACAGCCGTAAAAATAAAAAAATTTTTTTTTCCAAAAATGATTTTTCGCCCCCAATATTTTATTTTCCCAAGGGTAACAGGAGAAATTGGACCCCAAAAGTTGTTGTCCAATTTGTCCTGAGTATGCTGATACCCAATATGTGGGAGAAACTACTGTATGGGCACACGTCGGGGCTTGGAAGGGAATTAGTGACGTTTTGAATTGCAGGCTTTGATGGAATGGTCTGCGGGCATCATGTCGCCTTTGGAGAGCCCCTGATGTACCTAAACAGTGGAAACCCCTCACAAGTGACCCCATTTTGGAAAATAGACCCCCCAAGGAACTTATCTAGATGTGTGGTGAGCGCTATGAAGCCCCAAGTGCTTCACAGAAGTTTATAACGTAAAGCTGTAAAAACAAAAAAATCATTTTTTTTTTTTACAAAAATGATATTTTCGCCCCCAATTTTTTATTTTCCCAAGGGTAACAGAAGAAATTGGACCCCAAGAGTTATTGTGCAATTTGTCCTGAGTACGCTGATACCCCATATGTGGGGGTAAACTACTGTTTGGGCGCATGGCAGAGCTCAGAAGTGAAGGAGAACTGTTTGACTTTTTCAATGCAGAATTGGCTGGAATTGAGCTCAGACGCCATGTCACATTTGGAGAGCCCCTGATGTGCCTAAACAGTGGAAACCCCCCAATTCTAACTCCAACCCTAACCCCAACACACCCCTAACCCTAGTCCAAACCCTAACCATAGCCCTAACCACAAACCTAACCCTAACACACCCCTAACCCTAATCCCAACCCTAACCCTAATCCTAACTTTAGCCCCAACCCTAACCCTAACTTTAGGTGCAACTCTAACCCTAATGGGAAGATGGAAATAAATACATTTTTTTAATTTTATTATTTTTCCCTAAGGGGGTGAGAAAGGGGGTTTGATTTACTTTTTATAGCGGGTTTTTATGATTGGCAGCTGTCACGCTAAAAGACGCTTTTTATTGCAAAAAATAGTTTTTGCATCACCACATTTTGAGAATTATAATTTTTTGCATATTTTGGCCCACAGAGTCATGTGAGGTCTTATTTTTTGCGGTACGAGTTGATGTTTTTATTGGTACCATTTTTAAGCATGTGACTTTTTTGATCGCTTTTTCTTTAGATTTTTGGTAGGTTATAATGAACAAAAATCAGCAATTCATGAATTTCTTTTGGGGGGGCGTTTATACCATTCCGCGTGTGGTAAAATTGATAAAGCAGTTTTATTTTTCGGGTTAGTATGATTACAGCGATACCTCATTTATATCATTTTTTTATGTTTTGGCGCTTTTATACAATAAAAACAATTTTATATAAAAAATAATTATTTTTGCATCGCTTTATTCTGCGAGCTATAACTTTTTTATTTTTTCGCTGATGATGCTGTATGGCGGCTCGTTTTTTGCGGGACAAGATGATGTTTTCAGCGGTACCATGTTTATTTATATCGGTCTTTTTGATCGCATGTTATTCCACTTTTTGCGGTGTGATGATAAAGCATTGATTTTTTGCTTTTTTTTTAAGGGGTTCACTAAAGGGGTTAACTAGTGGGATAGGTTTATAGTGTGGGTTGTTACAGATGTGGCGATACCAAATATGTGTACTTTTATTGTTTTGTTTTTTTTTATTTACAGGAAGAAATGAATTTCTTGGGGAATATTTTTTTTTCCTTTATTTTGGAATTTTTTTTTTACACTTGTTATTTTTATTTTTTTAAGTTTTTTACTTTGTCCCAGGGTGGGACATTACAGTATAGGGTCAGATTGCTGGTCTCACAGTGTGCACAGCACTATGTGAGACCAGCAATTTCACAGGCAGTGCTGCAGTCTACCTCAGCGACTGCTCTCAGCAGGCACTGAGGAAACCGCCTCCCTGCAGGACCCGGTGGCCATCTTGGATCCGGGGTCTTGCAGAGAGGAAGGCCTCAGAACAGTGCGATCACATTGCGCTGTTCTGAGGGTCTCAGGGGAGCACGCAGGGAGCCCCCTCCCTGCGTGATGCTCCCCTGTGCCCCCGGTACACCGCGATCATGTGTGATCGCAGTGTGCCAGGGGTTAATGTGCCGGGAGCGGTCCGTGACCACTCCTGGCACATAGTGCCAGGTGTCAGCTATGATAATCAGCTGACACCCGGCCGAGATAGGCTGCGCCCTCCCCCGGGAGCTCGTCCGATCGCTTCGACGTGCTATCCCGTCCATGGTCATATTGTCCCGGGTTTCATGGATGGGATAGTACGTCGCATGGCAGAAAGGGGTTAAAGAAGCACTCACATCAAATATTTATCCTATGAATATATTGTTTTGTTTGTATCTCCTTTTATTCCATTTTTTTAAGTTTTTCAATAAAGATTTATTATTTTTTTTGTCCTCTGGCATTTTTTCTGTCCATTTTTTCTTCCTCTATATCATTGGCTTAGAACAGTATACTTTGCTGTTTATTTGCTTTATTTGTTTTATTAATATATTGAAATCATCCTATTTTATAGCACTGTGTACTAACAATTGCTAATTTTGCCTTTCTACCCAGTTAATTATTCCCATTTCCATTAGATCTATGACATCATGTAATTAAAAATCCTTCTAAGCTCTATGTAGAAACAGGAAGTCTTTTTCCCTGCATGAGTCCTCATTAGAACTACAATCCTACGTCACTGCAAAGTTCCTGGCAGACCAGCTCCACCTTCTCTTCAACTTCTGAACCCACTGCTTTCACCCCCCACCCCTTGCTTTTATCTCTTTTCCTTGTTTCCTTTTCGTCAGTGACACAAGATTGTAGTTTTAATAATGACTCAAGCAGGGAAAACAGACTTCCTGTTTCTACATAGAGCTTAGAATTAATGTTAATCGAGCACTAAAATGATCCAGTGCTCGCTACTCAAATCAAGCAGGTTGGACGCTCGGATGGGATTGACTCAAGTTCGAATATAATGGAAGTCATTGGGAAACTCGAGAATTTTTATGGAAGACCCTATCAAGAGGGCTGAGGATGCAGGAAAATCACTGAAATGGATGGAAACAGCACTCAAGTGAAATGGTAACAGCATGGGGAAAACGACAAAACACATCACTGACTCTCAGGTTGTGGCTGGTTACTCCACTATTACGAACTGACAATAAAACATACAAAACCGAAGATAAAATGGATTTTAGAGGAAAAAAGTTAGGAAACATTCTATCCTGTATAATGACTTGTATATAAGGCAAAATTAAAGAGAGAAAAAAAAATCCCGACTCCTCCACCCTTTAATAGCCAGGCCATCTCACAGCGTATTTCCCTATCACCTACAACTACAGTGAATGACATAGTAGAGCGGGAAATAACACTAAACACACTGGTAGTCATCAGTCAATGTAATTTTAACATTTTACTACCTTATCTGTGCATGTGGTATGTCTGACATGGTCAGACACATCCTGTATATCCATGGTTGGGGTTGCTGTAGATATTATCATGGAAAAGGTGCTATAGCATAGAGATGGAGCCAGGACTAGTGTCTTTGATCATCTATCCACCCCCTAGTGTGTGATCAGCTGCTAATTTATCCAAAACCAATTCCCTCAATCCCGCTCTCCTGATCCTCTAGTGTGGTCTATAAAATTAGAAGCATTCTAAAGGGTGCACACAGTGTGGGGTGCATGCAAGCATCCCCTCAGCAAAACATCTCAGTAGCTAAGCATCTAGAAGAAGCAGTTAATCCATGGCAGTTAGTCAGGTGTTATAATTTGTTAGCTGAGGAGAGCAGGCAAAAAAAGGCAATACACCAGAGAGGTTGGAATCTATTGGATTGCAGTACCCTGACTAACCACCACAACTAAAGGCAGCCGTGGAGCATACCTACGTTGGTCCTAGACGCTTCGTCACAGCCTGAGAAGCTAACTTCACCTAAAGATAGAAAGAGGAAAACTATCTGCCCCGGAGCAGATCCCCAAAGAACACAGGAAGCCCCCAAACATGTAATGGCGGTTAGACAAGAGGAAAGACAGACACAGACAGAAAATAGTATGAGCAAACGTTGGGGCCCAATCTTCCTAGACAGAAAAGGATAGGAAGGTCTCTTACTGCAATCCAAAAAACCCTAAAAAAATACCAACACACTAATTGCAAAAACACCTGAGATCACACGACCTCTACCACCTAAATTAGTTCTCTGGTGTAACAAAACTAAGCCGCAGCCACAGAAAAAACTGGAAAAGGCAAATGAACAAACAACTGGCTGAACTAAACTGAGAGGAGCACAAGCCCCCGGAGGGGACCTGGCAGACCCCCACAGAAGTGCAGGACAAAATGCAAAAAGCAAGCACAAAAAACTAAAAGAAGAAAATGTCTTATCTGTTAGCAGAAGATGCAGGCACGAAACAGAAAGCTTCAAAGTGAACCAGGAACAAAAGTTGAGACCAGAACAATTGATCACCGGCAACCCTGATGGGAGGGAACCTCCCTTATATAAGACCAGTCAGTAACACCTGATCGCCAATCTTCACAATCTTCATTGAATAGTTCAGTACTGTTTGTAACCACCAGAGGGAGCTTCTGCTCAGAATTCATTTCTAGCACATTCACAACAGTCAGGGCAGGAGACAGGTCACACACACTTTGCTCTCCCTTTTAGCCATGTGCTTTATTTCTATCCTCTTGTGTTCCCTTGCCATCCATATTCTCCGCCTCATCCCCCCCTCCATCACGACTCATACACATCAGCTCCTCTATACATCTCTCTCCCATGTACAGCTCCCATGCACTTCTCACCTTCCTGAAAAACCTCAGCCCATCTTGCCAAAACACATTGCACAAAAAACTTCTTACAATTCCAATAACTACTTGATTTTTATCTTCCTACTCCTACTGATTTCAGGGGACATCTTCCCCAACCCTGGTCCACCATCCCTCAACCTCAACTCCTACCCTACTTCACACTGAAACCTTACTAACCTTATTAACATTAGTTGTACTGCTTCATCTCCTTTTCATTGTGCCCTCTGGAATCCACGATCTGTATGTAACAAACTTCCTTTCCTGCACAATTACTTCCTAAACAACTCTCTTAATCTGTTGGCCCTCACTGAAACCTGGATTCAGGATTCTGAAACTGTCTCTCCAGCTGCCATTTCCCATGATGGCTTACAATTCTCCCATTCTCCGAGGCCCACAAACAGACTTGGTGGTGGAGTTGGCTTACTACTCTCCCCACAATGCACTTACCAGGTCATCCCCCTAGTTCCATCACTCTCATTCTATTCTTTTGAGGTTCACACCATCAGGCTCTTCCGTCCCCTCTCCCTCAGAGTAGCGGTCATATACCGGCACCCATGCTCACCCACCCACTTCCTTGACCATTTCTCTGCCTGGCACTTCATGTCCTCTGAACTCCCAACTCTTATCCTTGGAGACTTCAACATCCCCATTGACAGCCCCACTTCCACATCTGCATCCCAGCTTCTATCACTAAAAACTTCTCTCAGCCTCTCACAGCTCTCAACCTCTGAAGCACACAAAAACCAGAACACCCTTGACCTGGTCTTTGTCCGACTCTGTTCAACCTCCTACCTAGATAACTCACCGCTTCCCTCTCTAACCACAACATTCTCTCCTTCATACTCACAAATCCTCGCCCACCCCAGCATACTCCTAACTACCGCACTGTTATGATTTGGTAGCTGAGGAGGACAGGAGAAAAAAACAGCCAAGGCAGCCGAACACCAGAGTGGTTGGGAACTAAAAGGTTGCAGACCCCTAAACTAACCACACAACTAGAAGCAGCTGTGGAACGTACCTACGGTGACCTAGACACCTCGAGACAGCCGGAGAGATTAGCTACACCTGAAGATAGAAAGAGGAAAGCTAACTGCCCCGGAGTAGCGGCCCAAAGGAATTGGCAGCCCCCACACATATAATGGCGGTTAGACAAGATGAAATACAAACGCAGGTAAAAAATAGTAAGCAAACGCTGGGGCCAAAAGCTATCTAGACAGGACAGGATAGGAAAGAATACTGTCTGCAACTCAGCAATACCCTAGGAAAAATTCCAACACTTCTGATTCCAAAAATGCTGAGACCACACGATCTCGCCCCCACTTAATCAGATCTCTGGTGTGAACACGCCGCTACCCAGCAGCACTGAAACAACAGGAACGGAGCAAATGAACATAAACAAATGAGAACCAGAGACCAGCACAGGCCCCTGTAGGGGACCCGGCTGACCTCACAAAGCAGGGCAGAAAAAAAACATAAAAAATCTAACCACAGGAAAAAGCAGAAAGTAACTTATATGAATGTTCGCAGGAGACAGCAGAAAAATAGCTGACTTCCAAACTAGACCAGGAAGAGGAAACTAATCACCGGCGAGGATCCTTGGAGGGCAGCTCACTTATATCAGCCCAGTCCGTCTCCCCTGATTGCCAATCCTCGCTTCAAGGTGATAAAGCCTTGTCATTCAATACAGTTTCAATACCATCAGCAACCACAAGAGGAAGTCTCAGCTCTGAAGTCATTTCCAACATGTTCACAACACCACACATTCAGAAATTTACAAGCCATTAACCCTCATACACTTTCAAACTCCCTATACTCATCACTGTCCCCCAATCTCCTCTTTTTCCTGTCCTGATCTGGCTGTACATCACTACAATGACACTATCAGAAGCACCCTTGACCAAGTAACTCCCCTCACCCTCAGAACTTCCAAACACAGAGTAAAAAAGCCCTGGCTCACATCGCAAACTTGATTTCTCCAGCGATGCTCTAGGAGTGCTGAACGCTTATCAAGGAAAACTCGAACACCAGAAGACTTTATCCACTTCAAATTTATGTTAAGAACCTATAACTCTGCCCTTCACCCTGCCAAACAGACCTACTTCACCACCCTGATCTTCTCACTATCCAACAACCCCAAGAAACTTTTTGATACCTTTCACTCCCTCCTCAGGCCGAAAGCACAAGCCCCTATCACAGACATTTGTGCTGATGACCTGGCCCCCCACTTTATAGAGAAAATAGATAATATCAATCAGGAAATCCGCTCCCAGCCACCAGGTGCCATGACTTGCATCCCTCCATGCATTTCCCTTGCTCACTCTCTACATTTGATCCCATCACAGAAGAAGTCTCCAGGCTCCTCTCTTCTTCTCATCCGACTACATGCACTACTGACCCCATTCCCTCACATCTCCTCCAGTCTCTCTCTTCAGTCATCACAACTCACCTAACTACAATCTTTAATCTCTCCTCTCCTCAGGCATTTTCCCCTCCTCCTTCAAACACTCTATCATTACTCCATTATTAAAGAAACCCGTTCTTGACTCATCCTTCACAAACAACTACAGACCACTCTCCCATCTCCTCTTCATTTCTAAACTCTTGGATCGCCTGGTCTACTCCCGCCTTACTCGTTACCTCTCCATTCAATACCTCCTAGACCCTTCACAGTCCGGCTTCCACCCCCTACATTCGACAGAAACTGAACCCATCAAAGTGACCAATGACCTTCTGACAGTAAAAATGTAATGGTGACCACTCTCTACTCATTCTTCTCTAACTTTCTGCAGATTTCGACACTGTTGACCACCTTCTCCTACTGTCTAGGCTCCAGTCACTAGACATTAAGGACACTGCTCTCTCCTGGTTTTCTTCCTATCTTTCTGACCGCTCCTTCAGTGTTTTGTTCACTTTCTCCACTTCATCTTCTCTTCCTCTCAATGTTGGGGTACCTCACGGCTCAGTCCTTGGCCCCCTTCTCTTCTCTCTCTACACGGTCCCAATTGGACAGACCATCAGCAGATTTGGCTTTCAGTACCATCTTTATGCTGATGACACACAACTATACACGTCATCCCCTGACCTTACCCCTCTGTACTACAGAATGACAGTGACTGTCTGTCCACTGTCTCCAACATCATGTCTGCTCTCTACCTGAAACTCAACCTTTCCAAAATTGAACTTCTTCTGATCCTGCAATATACTAACCTTCCTAAATATGACATTTCCCTCTCCATGTGTGGCACAATAATAACACCCTGGCAGCAAGCGTGCTGTCTGGGTGTTATGTTTGACACAATCTCTCCTTCACCTCCCATATACAATCTCTTGTCTGCTCTTTCCACTTACACCTAAAGAACATCTCTAGAATCTGCCCTTTTCACACCAGGGAAACAACAAAAACCCTCACTGTCACCCAGATCCACGCCCGCCTGGACTACTGTAATGCTCTATTAATTGACCTCCCCCTCACTCGACTTTCCCCTCTCCAGTCCATCCTTAATGCAGCAGCCAGGGTCATCCATTTGGCTAATCGGTACTCGGACACATCTGCTCTTCGCCAGTCCTTACACTGGCTGCCCATTCATTATAGGATCCAATTCAAAGTACTTGTTCTCACCCACAAAGCTCTCCACGGTGGGGCACCCCCTTACATCTCCTCCCTCATTTCTATCGGCTGATCACTTTGTTCTGCAAGCGACTTTCAACTAACCTCTGCACTAATCTGTACCTCCCACTCCTGACTCCAAGACTTCTCCCACGTTGTGCCAAATCCTCTGGAATGCTTTACCCCAAGAAATTAGGCCACAACTTGCAGTTTTAGGTGCTCCCTCAAAATTCATTTGTTCAGAGCGGCCTATCACATTCCCTAATCAAAATCATTATATGTAATCCATTCACTATCTCTATTTATCCCCCACTCTCTTAAGATGGCTGGACCATCATTGTAAATACACACCTGTACTTTGTCTCCCCCACCTTATTGTAGATTGTAAGCTCTCACAAGCAGGGTCATTCTATTTTGCTTTAGTTATATTATCGTTAATGTTGTTACTTACAACTGTTGTGTTTGAAACTGTTAAACTGTAAAGCGCTGCGAAATATGTCGGTGCTACATAAAGATTATTATAATAATAATAATAATCTTTATTTATATAGCGCCATCATATTCCGCAGCGCTTTACAGTTTAACAGTTTCAAAACACAAGTCATAAGTAACAACGTTAACAATACAATAATTAATGTTAATGGATTCTGTGATGTTAAGGCCCCCGGGACAATGGAATACTTTTGTCCGGGTATTGCAGATTTTGGAAGAAACCCATAGGGACCCGACTTATTTTGGGGAACTGAGAACCCAACTGTTCAAAAGCATGCAGGGCGAGGAGGAGACGGTCACTCAGTATATGAATGTGCTGCAGTAACTGTATATGGCCATCAAGTGAAAGGATGGGGTAGGGGTGGAGCCCCTTGACATTACCCTGCATGACCTCTTGGTGACAGGAATGCGCGACCCCTGACTAAGCAAGCCTTGCGAGAACGGATATGGGTAGACCAGTGTTTGACCTTCTCCGGGTAGGAAGTGAGGCCCGCGCGCAAGACCAGGAGCAAAAGTGACAGCCCCCGTGGGGTAGGCCCAGAGAATTGAAGCCTTTCTGAATGCCATCAGTGAGCCCCCGTGGGTGGGGGAAATGCGACAGGAGCTGGAGATTATCAGAGGTGAACTAGCTGAAAGTGAAAAGAAAGGCCGGAGCTAGAGGCGGCCTACCAGGGCCGAACATGTCAACTTGGAGGCCCCAAAATGCTCGGGGTGGCTAGCCTCCAAGGCCCGCCGCTTGTTTTAATTGTGGATAAATGGGCCACTTCGCCTGGGAGTGCCCTTCGCGAGGGAGGAAACTCACCCAGACGGCCGTTAAACTAGAGGGCTCTGAGCCAGGGGGACGCCGCTTGGAGCCAGAACGCACCTCACGGGGTGGTGGAAGTCCCGAGGAACTGGTCGCGATATATCCGCTGGTTTGGGAAGAAATTGAAGTCCGTGCTGTGCGCTGCATGGTAAACACGGGGTCACAAGTGACCACTATGCCTGTGACTTACATCTGGCAACATTTTCCAAAAGCCACAAGACCCCAGGGGGTCTGTGATAAAGCTGGTTGCTGCCAATCAACTGCCTATTCCCGTCGCTGGAGTAGCATGGATGTAGATCTCGATGTGCGGCAAGCCATTGGGCCGGCGAGGCGTGGTCCTGACTCAGGGAGGTGAGACTGATGGATATGTCGTCACCTTGGGCATGAATGTGTTAAATGAATTTGGCAGTCGCCTTCTCCATGAACCGACCCTAGAGATGTTAAAACAATGGGGCCCCCGCACTTCACAGGGGCAGGTCTTTCAGCAGTTGGTGCAGGGTGCACGAGTCCAGGAGGTTTGCCAGGAGGGAGAGGTGCTGGGGAGAGTGACTGCGACTCCTCAGCTCGTGCTGCCGCCTGGACAGACAGTTGTTGCGCTGCCGGTCAGGGCCCATGTACCGCTGGAAGGAGTAGAGGTGCAGGTGGAGCCATGTTTCCTCGAGCATCTACCCTCCGGGCTCCTGGTGACTCTCGCCCTCGCTAGCGTACGATAGGGGACCGTCCTTGTGCGGTGTGTCAATCTGGAGAACCAGGACCTTCTACTGAAGCCCCGCATGGAAATGGCAAAAGTAGTAAAACCATTGGAAGAGGTACTCCTGCCCCCGGCATTGCAGATGGGGGTGAATCCAAGGGATCCCTGGGCAGTAACTGTGCACGCCGTCCGGACCGCAGAGGCCCCGCTTGAGCAGGCGGGGCAAGCTATCTTGGAGAAAATGTGAGCTGAACTCTCTGACCTCAACCAGGCCCAAATACACCAGGTGGAAGCTCTCTTGGGCCATTACCAAAAGGTGTTCGCCAGCCATGAGGACGATTTTGGGTGCACCACAACCATTACACACGACATTTGCACTGAAGGGGCGGCCCCCATCAGGGAGCGCTATCAGCAGATTCCACAGCAGTTGTACCAAGAAGTGAAAATGCTGTTGAATCAAATGCTGCAAAAGGGGGTCATCCGGGAAAGTCAAAGCCCCTGGGCATCTCCCATAGTGTTGGTGTGGAAAAAGGATGGCACCCTGCGGTTCTGTGTGGATTAATGTAAGTTGAATGCCTGCACCATCAAAGACTCATACCCACTCCCTCGTATAGAGGAGTCTGTGTCGGCCCTAGGAAAGGCGAAATATTTTTCTATTTTGGATTTGGCCAGCGGATACTGGCAGGTACCGATGTCCGAGGAGGATCGAGCAAAAACCGCCTTCATTTTGCCCATGGGACTCTTTGAATTCAACAGGATGCCGTTTGGACTGGCCAACGCCCCTGGAACTTTCCAGTGCCTGATGGAGCGGTGCCTAGGTGACCTCAACTTCAAGGCCACCCTAATATATTTTGATTTCATTATCATCTATGCCGCCACGTTTGAAGACCACCTGCATCGCCTGGGCCAGGTGCTCGGCTGGCTGCAAAAGTATAGGTTGAAGGTGAAGCCCCAAAAATGCCACCTGTTCCGCACACAAATAGAATACCTGGGGCATGTGGACTCTGTCGAGGGCGTGAGGCCATCTCCAGAGAAGATGGCCTACTCCCGAGACAGTGAAAGATGTGCGAGCCTTCTTGGGGCTGGCTGGATACTACCGACGCTTTGAGAAAAATTTCGCCCGCCGAGCTCGGGCCCTGCAGGACCTACTAAGAGGAGTTCCCTCCAGTGCTAGCAAAAGTAAGGTACAGTGGCGAGAACTGCAGGAAGAAGCTTTCTGAGACCTTAAGGCCGCACTCTCAGAAGCCCCGGTGTTAGACTGAGTGGATTTCTCGCAAACGTTCATTCTGCACACTGATGGGAGCTTACACGGGTTGGGGACTGTGTTGTCACAGATGCAGGATGGGCGGGAGAGGGTGATCGCCTATGGCAGCCGATCACTCCACGACTCCGAACGCAATCCTGACAACTACAGCTCTTTCAAGCTCGAGCTCCTGGCGGTGGTGTGGGCCATGATGGAGCGATTCGCGGAGTACCTAGCGGGATCTGAGGTGGTGGTACGAACCGACAACAACCCGCTGGCCCACCTTGAAAACGCCAAACTGGGGGCCCTGGAGCAGTGGTGGGTAGCCAGGATGGCCAAGTTCAAATACAAAATCGTTTACAAGAGAGGGCCAGAGAATGTCCACGCCGATGCCTTGTCCCGGATCCGGCGCCCCATCCCAGGACAGAGCCAGGATGAAAAGCTAGAGGGAGAGGAAACACCATATTCCCTAAAACCCGACGAGACCACAGCAGTGACAAGAGAGCAGTCCTGTACAAAAAACCCTGGGGGCATTCTCAATCAATCCAGGGATGCATGGATATGCCAGCAACAAACAGATAGTGAAATCAACGCCCTTCACCAGTGGGTCACCCAAGGACAACTTCCCAATGATGCTCAAAGAAAAATACTTTCTAAGGACGCTGTGCTAATGCTCCGTCAATGGGAAAAACTGGTGCTCAAAAAGGGACAATTGTATCGCAAAACAACTCTACGCACCAAACCCACCATAGCCTGGAAAATGGTGGTGCCGGGAGCCCTACTGACTGACATTGCTCAGGAGGCTCATGAGAAAGGGGCTCATTTTGGCGTACAAATGACTTTACAGTGGCTACAGCGAATAGCCTATCATCCCCGATTACAAGCCGTAATAGAAGAAGTGTGCCGAACATGCCGCTTATGTGATTTGACTAAACCACCAGAACAATGAGCCCCCTTTCAAACAATTGTAACCACCGAGCCCCTTGAACTGTTAATGGTGGATTACTTAACCATTGGTCCGGCTCATCAGGGATATCAACACTGCTTAGTCATGGTGGACCATTTTACCAAGTTTGCCGTTGTGGTGCCCTCCCGAGATCAAACAGCAGAATTGGCCGCTTATGCTATCTGTAGAAACTTTATCCAAGTGTATGGATGAATGCATCCACTCAGACCAAGGGGCCTGCTTCCTGGGGAAAGTGATGGAGGAACTGCATCGCCTGTATGGCTGTCACGATCCACATTTGGATCTGTGGCAGATCTCTCTCTGCATGTTGAAACCTGTTTCCTGTCTGGCCAGCGGGGGTTAATCTCAGTCTTTGCCCCCGGTAGCCGCTGGTGGAATTGCATGCCTGATGACTTGTCTGAGGGAGGTGGCAACCACTCCCACTCGCTTTAAAAGGTCTCCTGAGTTGTCAGCTTGTGTTGGTAATATTGCTTCCTCTGGAAACCAACCAAGCAGGAGTCAGGAGCTGCTGAGAGCAGTTGTACTTCAGTTGCTTCCCTCCTCTGGTGTCTTTTTACTCTGCTGTGTGGAGCATTTCAGCACAGAAAGCTAAGTGTTTATTGTTTAGTTGATTAACCCTTAGGTGTCTGTCTTTCCTTTGGTTGTTTTGTGTTATTCACATTATTCCCTGTCTCACATCCTGGGGAGGGGGTTGGTGGGTTTAGCTCAGGGCTAAACAGGAGACAGGGACAGGTCGGGGACTTGGGCCTCGCTACCTTTAAGCGTACCCCCAAGTTAAGTAAAGACAGGTCCTCCCTTAGCTTTAGGGGCAGTTCAGGGGCTCAGGTTCCTCGTCCCCTGTATTCCTTCAACTGCCCCGTGACAATGGCATTGACAAGTCCCGGACCACACCATATCACCCGCAGGGGAATGGGGCCCGCGAACGGTTCAACTGGACTCTAATTCAATTGTTACGGACCCTGCAAGATGACCAGAAAGCCCGTTGGCCTGAATACGTCCCTGAATTGGTCTGGGTAAATAACAACCAGGTACATCGGATCACCGGGTACACCCCATACACGCAACTCTTCGGTCGGGAAGGCAAGGGAATTACTGAGGTGGAGCTGGACCCCGAGGAAGAACGGTCATGGGCGGGGGTACACTCCTGGGTCCGGGACCACCGGTATCGTCTGCAGACCCTACACAGATTAGTGCAGAATAAGCTCCAAGAAATGGAACACCCTGAAAAGCCCACATCACAGCCCATTGAATTTCAAAAAGAGATCGCATGCTTGTGCTAGATCAATGACCCCAAAGGAAATTGAGTCATCGATAAGAGAACAGTCCTGCAAAATTATACGCCGAGTAAGTCCAGACAGACCAGTATATGAGATACAATCAGAAGAAGGGGGGAATCAACCCACCCGGATTGTGCACCACAATGTCACGGCCCTGTATGTCCATAGATCCCGCGCAGGGAGAGGCTTCTCTGCAGACTCCAGACCCTTTAGCACAGGCCCCAGCCCCTCCAACAGCCATCTGGGACGATGAAGATGAAGAGGACTTGCCCGCGAGACCAGCGGACACTTCCACTGCCTATGCCCCGGCAACTGCAATTGCTCAGCCATCTGCCACCACCCCAGAGGACTGCATCCCGACCATTGGACCGCGACGCTCTGAGCGGTCTACAGCAGGCAAACCCCCCGAGCGATATGAACAGGATATGTTCGTGTGGCACAGACAACTTTAGTGCCCAGTTATTAGCACAAAATCCTCCAAATTCTCGCCCGAGGACTGGCGAGCTCACAGGATGGGGGAATGTAGGGGAGGGAGCCCCTGCTATGTGCCCAGGGCAGAACCAAGGGGGCTGTCATTTAGGTTCCCAGGGAAAGGTTCCCGGGTGAAGTAGCGGCAGGACGCCTGGGAGATGTTTCTAGAAGAAAAGGGGGCGGGGCAACTAAAGGAAGAGCGAGAGATAGACGCAGGAGAGACAGGACACAGAGACTGCGGAGGAGAAAACGGGACCTCTCTGACAAGGACTGTAGAGGCAGGAGAGTTCTGTCAGCTGCGGCCGCCACTGCCACACTTGAGCCCGTGGTTGCGGCCTGCTTACCCGCAGCCTTGACTGCCACTGTCTCACCTGAGCCCGCAGCTGCAGCCTGTGTCCCATCTCCTGTGGTCGCTATGGTCCTGCTCCAGTCCGCGGTTGAGGCCTACCCGACAGCTGCCGCTGTCCCGCCTCTTGGAGGGGCGAACTCTACGCCGGAGGATTTCTGCAGGGCCTGTTGTGCCCCATCTGTGCCTGAGCGTGGGAACGCTCGAGGCTTACGTCAGCTCCTCATCGGCTGGGCCCAGTGGCTGCGACAACAGACGAAAAACAACCGGATCTCAACTCCACAGAACGTCCGAGAAGCTAAGTGACACTCTGTTACCGATGTTTATTACCTGAGGGCATTGGACGGCCATATTAGAACCCTATAGGCCCTGACACTCGCCGAGTATTCGTCAGTTCACTTTATTGTATTTGTGTACGGTTTCCCTGCGTGGAGAACCAATTTTCTGCCTGTTTTCCATACAAAAACTCCCCTTATAAATTTATAGTTAAAGCTTGCTCCGTCTCCGACTCGTCTCTGCATCCCGCGTACCTGCGAATACCACATTAACAATACAGTACCTTTGGTGCAGATGTAAAGGGCTGCTGCAACCCTTGGAATGTTAAATTAGCCTCATCATTACCAATATGTATTTGTCATCTAAATTTGAAAAAATCTTCATGAGACTATTTGGCAGTCACATAACAGCATGTGCAGATCTTATTCATGCAGTCATTTCTCTGCTCATGCAGTCATTTCTGTTTGGGAACCTAACCTCAGCACCTATTTCAGCTGTGCTCACGGTGTTTATTTAGTTCTCTGCTCAAGGCATACAAGGGAATCATGACAGTGTGCACATTTCACATGGTCATGATTTGGCAGTCTGGAGTCACATAGAGTGACAGCAGACTTTTCAGGCCAAAGAACCCAAAGAACTATTTTACTAGAAAACTTCATGGGCAAACTTGATACATTGTCTGTGATATCTAAATGTTAAAGATCAGCCAATTGATCCCTGGTGGATTAAGTTTGAGCGAAATTTCATGAAATTTGCGGTTTCATATGAATTCGAAAACATTGAGATTTAATTTGCAATTCGGCACTATTTCAAACACTGAAAATGCATCAGGGAGCGGACTAATGTAGTTTAGCTCTGTCAAGCTGGCTTCCCCATAATGCCCATCCTAGATTATAAAGAAAATAATTAAACCTTTAACATTGGTGTTTGGTTCACAACTGGGTCATCGGTGATCAGCAGTTGCCAGTGTAGTATTGTCAGATGTAATACTTTACGTATGACGGCTGGATTCCATCTCCAGATTCACTGGGTAAGACAGATTATATTGAAAAGATATGTGCTAATCTTATGGATCTTTTTCTCCTTTTGCTGGTGTACAATAATAAATTATATTGTGGTACCGTGTTAGCCAGAAAAATCGATGTGAATCTCCTTTTGCTGAAAATTTTGGCGACACTTTCAAATCTGAATTACAAATGAACCACTCATCTGTAGCAAATAATCACTGTCATTTCAACAAACTTTGCATAAATTAATAGTAAACTATAATAAGTACAACCCCAATTCCAAAATAGTTGGGACACTTTGTAAAATGTAAAGGAAACAAGAATGCAATGATATGGAAATCTCTAATTGCCATATTTTATTCAGAACAGAACAGAGGACACAGAGAAGAAGATGAGCGTTAGACACTTTCCCATTTCATTTGAAAAAAAATAAGAAATTCAGAAATTTATGGCAGCAACACCAGTTAGCAAAAGGCTGGAAAAACAATTGACACTAATAAAAAACAGCTGGTGGGTCAATTTTCAACTAAATCACATGACTGTGTATAACCAAGCATGTTAGAGAGGCATAGTCTCTAAGAAGCAAAGATGGTCAGAGGGTCACCAATCTGTGAACAACTGTATTTAAAAATTATGGAACAATTTCAGACAAATGTTCCTAATAATAAAATAGCCAATACTTTCAATGTTCCACCATTTAGACAACATGATATCATCAAAAGATTCAGAAATGTTGGAAAAATCCATGTGCACAAGGGACAAAGCTGATAATTAATATTGGATTGCTTGTGATCTACGGGCCCTCAGGTGGCACTGTGTTAAAAACAGGCATGATTCAAATGTGTCACTTTCATCAATTTCTAAATTAGTTAATTTTTTTCTAAATTAGTTAAATGGAAAAATGTCCCACATTCACCATCTGATCTCTGTTTTATGTTCTGTTAAAATATAGCTATACGAGATTTCCAAATCATTGTTTCCTTTTTGTCTTTACATTTTTCATAGGCTCCTAAATTTGAGAGAATTCGGGTTGTAACTTTTTAATCGAAAATTGGTTCTTTCTTCACTTCAGACACTTCTCCACATGAGCAACTTCTTCTCTTCCCCCTCACCTGCTGAACTGAAATCATTCCCTTTGAAAAAACAGTCTAAATCTGCTTTGGACAAAACAAGCTCACTTAAGGATCAGGTTAAAACTTTCTATTTAATTCTTTGTATAGGGGATACTTTTCCGTCCAAAGATGACAAGAGTATTCTTAGAGTGATACATTTATTGGCTAACCAGAAAATTATATGTTCGCAAGCTTTCAGAGCACAGGGGTTCCTTCTTCAGGCAAGATTACATTCGGATTAATAAGAAAAAGACACATTTGAGGCTTACTACAGTGGGAAAGTGTAGTAAGCCTCAAATGTGTCTTTTTCTTATTAATCCGAATGTAATCCTGCCTGAAGAAGGAGCCCCTGTGCTCTGAAAGCTTGCGAACATATAATTTTCAGGTTAGCCAATAAAGGTACCACTCTAAGAATACTCTTGTCATCTTTGGACGGAAAAGTATTTACATCGATTTTTCTGGCTAACACGGTACCACAATATAATTTATTATTGTACATCATTTGTATAGGAGAAGAAGAGGAGGAGCAGATTGAGACAAAAAGGCACTAATACACACAGACCCATGCTTTTTAGTAAATGCTTATCTCACCCAATGTTGGATTCACAGCTGCATTGCTCAGTTCTACTGTGTAATGTTCACTTATTTCTGTGCGCTGTGTATGGGAGATATTATAGAAGTTAGTCTTTGCCCATTAATTCTAACATTATAGATAAATAGATAGATAGATAAAGTTTGAAGAGGAGAAAAATAATGAAAAATGCAGATTACACGTCATATATTGACCAGATATGTTGTTCTTTATATACACAAACATGACAGGTTATTCAGAAAAGTCGCCTGAAACAACAGATATGCTTTAATGCTTGGCCCGAGGTAAGGGTGTATAATACTTGGATTCTTTCTCACTATTCTTTGAAATGCTGCTCTAAATACCACATGATCAGGTCTCTAAAAGTTTTCATGAAGATTAATATCAATTGAAAACAAGGAAAGTTATTAAAAACCTTGAAGAATTGAAACTATTTTACAAAACTACACTCCTGGGAAAATTAAAACTTTTTTTAGATCTATTTCAGGATCTGAAAGCACTGGATTAAATGAACACAGCGTGCATCCAAGGCAACACCTACTCCATCTACAGTGCCATTCGTTCAGACAAAGCTTGAAGAAGCGATGCATGACATGACTTTTCTCATCGATTATACATATTGAATAAGTTTTTTTCCTTGATTGCACAATTAAACTATTTGATGCCACTGAAAAGTCTGTTAACAAACAAAATTTGATTAGTCTACAATTTGGGGTTATAATAACCTTAGGGGGTACTGAAGTAGTAGTAGTATTGCAGCCCTGGAACCTAAGTGGGCTCAAAAGTCTTATTACCGCACCAAAATATAATAATGTAGTACATGCCACAAGGCAGGGAGATAGGATCCTTGTTATACATTTTGCATGAAGCTTCAATTCATACTGCTGCATACATTTTTTTATGTAAGAACAGCTGAGCAAAGATTATAAAATTGCAACTTGCATGCAAAAATAATCTACTGTTTTAAAAAAAAGTATACATAAATATATGTAAATAATGTTTTTTTCTTTTCATTTTTTGGGAGTATTATATTTTTATAGTCCAATGTCCATAGGGAGTGCAGTAGAAACTTCTCAACCTGTTGTGTTCTACTCAATTATTTACTTTAGATTGCAAAGTAAAGTACTTGACCTCTTTGATCTCTAAGTGATGCTTCTTTTATTCTTTAGCTTCACTGACCTTTCTCTAGAAGGTTAAATATTACTTTGCGAGGTTTTTTAAAATGAAATTGCTTGAGATGTCATTGTTCTTATGACTATTAAAGTCTTATACTTACTGAATATAGATGAGCCATTACTAAAATGCTCCGATGCTCGTTACTTAAACCGAGCAATTTCTAATGCAGACCCTACATGGAGATCTGGGGGCAGTGAAATAGTTGAACTGGATGGAAAAAGTACTGAATGGAAGGAGAACACCATGGGGAAGACCCCTGTAAGCATCTGTGACTCCCAGATCATTTCTGAGATCAATGGTGTCACAATTTTACTCCACTTTAAGGACTGACAATAAAACATTCAAAATCAACGAGAAATTGGACCTTACAGGAAAAAAGCGTTAAGAAACATTTTTTCCTGTATAATGACTTGTATTTAAAGCAAAATTTAAAAATAATTGAAAGAGATTTATAATTTAAGTGAAGCAAAATTGATTTTTTATTAAAAAATTGGAAATTTCAGTGCAATTTGTGAAGAAAGCAAGAAGTGCCAAAAATTAGGGACTCAGATAAACCATGTATTAGACATAAAGGAGGGCCTCATACACATTCACTTCAATTTGTAATGTAATTACAAATACTGCCAAAAATTCAAATTCATTTGTTACCTTCAAAGGTCATCCGTGCACCCTTGAAGGCACCAACTCTAGTGCCTCATTCAGATATTGTAAACAAAGTGTAGTTGTGTTAATCCTACACTCATAAAAGTTCTGCATACATTGAAAAACCTTCCAATAATTACAAGCAGGGTTATCTATACACCCTTGAAGGCACCAACTGTAGTGCCTCATAAAAAATTAAGAAACTATAGTTGTGGTACTTCTACACTCAAAGACTTTGCATAAAGTGCAAAGCCTGGAAAAAATTATAAGTAGGGTCATCCAGTCATCACTAGAACCTAGAAGGCATAACTGGCGGTCCTTATTCATTAAAAGCACTTTATGTGCTGCTGTCATCTGGTGCTGTGGAAAAGAAGGGTCTAATCCAGGCTTTGTTCATTGTTATGAGTGTGAGCCTGTCAGCACTTTCTGTTGAAAGGTGACAGCATCTGTCTGTTATGGTCCCCCCGGAGACACTAAAAACCTGCTCATATAAGATGCTAGCGGCAAGGCAGCACAACACCTCCAAGGCATTGAGAGACAGCTCATACCAGGTGTCCAAATTTGAGACTCAATAGCTGAACGTAGCAGAGAAATTAGGGAGTACACTGGTTTTGTCGGCCATGTATTGCTAGACCATCTGTTAGGGCTGGAGGAACGCACAAAATAATTTAAATAATAAGTGCGTTCGCAGCCCGGGGTCCACCGTGCAAGCGGAGCCTGCTGCTAGTAGAAATGGCGCGAGAAGCAAACTCTGTAATCCCGCAGAGTCGCCAACATAAACGCCGTAATGCGCTGTGGCAATAAGTGCGAACTCTGTTACTCCACAGAGCCGCTAGAAGGAAAGCCGCAGCGCTATATGGCGATGTGTGCGCACTCACTAGACACAACTGAGTGGCAAAGAAACATGCTAGGGCGCTGTCTAGCGTTGAAAGCAAACCCTGTTACGTCACAGAGCCACTGAGAAAAAGTACTGTGTCCTGTCAGGCTCTCAGGTACACAGTTAAGTGCTACGCGTTCATAAAGCGTGATCATGTGCTAATGTCCTCGCGGGAGTCACCCGCAATCTATGGCGTCTGAACGCCAGACCCTGAATACGGCAATCAAAACTCCTCACCGGTTATGCCGGTAATCTAGGGCATCTAGGACACCGACCCTGACCAGCTACCATACCAAACTCCTCACCTATTAAGTCGGTATTCTAGTGGCTTATTTCAGCCGGGTCCCTATCCACACATACACATGACCACACTGGCGCATAGCATACAATAATTGATATTAGCGCATGGCGGCCCAGCCATGCTACCCTTTTATAGCAACAGCTACAGGACCTTCCAGGAACAAGGACCAATGAGAAGCTGTTACAAACAAACGTAGCTACATGACCTTCCTGGCGGACCAATAGGAGCCGCTGCAGCACCTGAACATGTGACCCCTGATCTCCAATGAGAGATCTCACTCTGGACATGCTCAGATGGGAAAACGCAGGACTTTGTCTCAAAGACGACTGCTCCAGCACTGGCTTTAATAGCAGATCCAGGAAAGGCAGCAGCAAGTCACTGCACAGTAGAGGAGTGGGCAAGACGCCTGGACCGATGTCTCTGCTGAGCAGGCTCCACTGCGGCCGGAGATGAATGGGAGACCGCAGCAGGATGGGTTCGAGACTCCCCTTGTGCAGCAGCGGGAAATCGAACCCTAACACCATCTTTAAAAACTTTTCCCTCCCTGTCATCAGGGCTTGGACACTGGGAGGGTGTCATGAAATTGTCCATGGCCTTTGACAGTGCAATGCACCCCTACCTCTACTGTGCCTGGTGTGTGTCTCCCTGGCCCCTCCTCCTTGGCTGGGCAAGTAAGCTTGTCCCCTGATGCTAGCATTGTCTGATGGGAATTTTTTCAACATATTTTTCACAATGGCCTTATGGTATAGCACCATTTTAGAAGACCTCGCTACCTCAAGAAGAAAAGACACAAAATATTCCATGCAGCCTCTGGCCTCTGTTGCTCCCAAAGCCTTGCCAGCATATGCAGTGTGGAGTTCCAGCTTGTGGTCACGTTGCACAGCAATTAGTAAGCTGATACTTGCATGCGCTGCTGTAGCACTGCCAGAGCAGCGGCAGCTGTAGGTGACTTGTGGAAATGGGCGCTGAAGCTTTGTACCTAGACCAGAAGCTCTGGTAAATCTGGTTAGGTTTTCAGAAACTGCTGAACTACCAAGTTAAGCATGTGGGCCAAGCAAGGTACATGTGTGAGCTCGTTAAAGCTTGATAGCCGCCACCAGGTTATGCCCATTGTCACACACAACCATGCCTAGTTGTAGGTTCAGGGGCTAGAGTCACAGATCTGTCTGTCTGTTAGGCTGTGGTTCCACGGTCCGGAACCACAGCGCTTTGGACGGAGCGGAAATTCCGCTCCGTCTAAGCCCCGCCCCCTTTATGACGCGCGATCTTTCCGGAGGTGTTCAGGACACCTCCGGAACACCTCCGGAAAGAGCGCAGGGCTACATAGCCCTGTGTTAATTCTGTTGCGGCGACGCACCGTCGCCGCAATACGCGAGGACATGCTGCGGTCTAAAAAGACGCGCCGCATGTCCGTTTACGCAGGTTTGCCACCTGCGTATTGTTACGCATAGTGGAGACGGGATTTCTTGAAATCCCCTCCACTATGCTGTAACATCTGGACGCTGCGTGTTTGGCGCTGCGCCAGCGCACAGCGCCAAACACGCAGCGTATCCTGACCGTGGAAACTCACCCTCATTCCTTTCAATAACTCTGCAGCAGTGTGCTGTTTGTCTTCTAAACAAATTAGCTTCAGCAGAGTCTCTTGCCGTTTCATTAAGGCAGGGCTGCACAGCTTCCAGCTTGCAGCTCATTTGGACAACCTCCTCTGAGATAGCACATCACAGATGGAGAATGAAGAAAAGCCAGAGGGGGTGCAGGAACTGGTGTAGGAAGTGGAGAAAATCCTGATAGAAGTAGGGCCAGCAATCCTCAGAGATGGTAGCTCATGTGCTGTGCCAGGATGGGACTCAGCTCCTGCCTCCACAATGTTCACCCTGTTTTCCGTCAGGTAAATAAAGCATCTCTGGCCTCAAACACTTGTCCACACATCGGTCATTAAGTGGACAATCCAGGTAACGATGTAAAAGGTAAAGAAAACTGCACTTTTCTGTGTCCCTTGCTTATTCTCTGCACCTCAACATTCACCATCACCTGAACAGACTGTTATATCTGCCCTGGGGCCCCGCTCTACAATGAACACCTGCCGCTTCCTTTATATGCAGATTTGCTATGGGACGCGTGTTTCTCTATTTGATGCACTATCTATTGTTGGGTGCAACAACCTCTTTAGCTGCTATCTGTATTTTCACATGAATACCTTGTTTTGTCTGAATAATAAATGTGCAATAAAATTTTGTAATTTTTCATTATAAATTCCCCTAGTTTTCCTTATTTGGATCTCCAAACTATTTATTATTCTAAGCATAATTTGCTGACTTCATTAAAACGGACTTTTATATAGAGATCCTTTTTTATTTTTTGTTTCGGCTTTTATGACTCAAGCCTAGGGGGAAGGCCCGGTTGGCCATGGTGACATTTTTGTAGGTATATATAGACTGTCATATCTGCTCTGTGGCCACACTCTACCTGTAGGGAGCAGTAACATCTCTGCTGCATCACCATCCGCCCCAGTGGACCTGAACCGCACAGTCGGCCATATATAGCCGAACACCACGGGTGGCGTCACAAACTAATTCCCCTACAAACTCACCCCACCATCATCTTTGCAACTTTATTGGACACCCAGGGTCACAGACCAGGTCATTGCTGCTGTGACTTCCCCTTTAAGAACTGCCCGGCCCAGTACCGAGTACCCCACTGCCCTAGTGGGGTGCTCCACTTGCAGCAGGACAATTTTTTGTTTTGATTTCAAACTAACAAAATTTCACACAAACCAAGTTCAATAGTATATATATGACAATAAATTTTTGAACAACCAAATTTCTACACTTGTAGAATGGTAATTTAGGTTTTTATTTCAAACCATCAAAATTTCATACAAAGCAGGTTCTACAGCATATACAAGTGCTTCTCATTAAATTAGAATATCATCAAAAAGCTAATTTATTTCAGTTCTTCAATACAAAAATGAAACTCGTATATTATATAGCGTCATTAATATTATGGCTTACAGCCAATGAAAACCCAAAAGTCATTATCTCAGTAAATTAAAATACTTTATAACACCAGCTTGAAAAATTATTTTAAAATTCGAAATGTTGGCCTACTGAAATGTATGATCAGTGAATGCATTCAATAGTTGGTCGGGGCTCCTTTTGCAATAATTACTGCATCAATGTGGTGTGGCATGGAGGCGATCAGCCTGGAAGCCCAGGTTGCTTTGAAAGCAGCTTTCAGCTCTTCTGCATTGTTGAGTCTGGTGTCTCTCATCTTCCTCTTGACAATACCCCATAGATTCTCTATGGAGTTAAGGTCAAGCGTGTTTGCTGGCCAATCAAGCACAGTGATACTGTTATTTTTAGATCAGGTATTGGTACTTTTGGCAGTGTGGACAGGTGCCAAGTCCTGCTGGAGAATGAAATTTCCATCTTCAAAAAGATTATTGGCAGAGGGAAGCATGAAGTGCTCTAAAATTTCCTGGTAGACGGCTGTGCTGACTTTGGTCTTGATAAAACACAGTGGACCTCCACCAGCAGATGACATGGCTCCCCAAACTATCACTGATACTGGAAACTTCACACTAGACCTCAAGCAGCTTGGATTGTGTGCTCTCCATTCTTCCTCCAGACTCAGGGACCTTGATTTGCAAATGAAATGCAAAATTCACTTTCATCTGAAAACAAAACCTTGGACCACTGAGCAACAGTCCAGTTCCTTTTCTCCTTGGCATAGGTAAGGCACTTCTGGCGTTGTCTATTGGCCATGAGTGGCTTGACACAAGGAGTGGGACACTTGCAGCCCATGTCCTGGATATGTCTGTGTGTGATGGCCCTTGAAGCAATGACTCCAGCAGCAGTCCACTCCTTGTGAATCTCCCCCAAATTTGTGAATGGCCTTTTCCTAACAATCCTTTCAAGGCTGCGGTTATCCCGGTTGCTTGTGCACCTTTTTCTACCATACTTTTTCCTTCCACTCAACTTTCCATTAATATGCTTGGATACAGCACTCTGTGAACAGCCAGCTTCTTTAGCAATACATTTTTGTGGCTTACCCTCCTTGTGGAGTGTGTCAATGACTTCCTTCTGGATATCTGTCAATTCAGCAGTCTTTCCCATGATTGTGGAGCCTTCTGAAACAGGTTAAGGGACCTTTTTAAACACTTAGGAAGCCTTTGCTGGTGTTTTTTTGTTAATTATTCTAATTTACTGAGATAATGACTTTTGGGTTTTCATAGGCTGTAAGCCATAACCATCAACATTAACAGAAATAAACACTTGAAATATGTCACTCTGTTTGTAATGGTTCTATATAATACAGTGGCAAAAAAAGTATTCGGTCTTCCCAGCCAGGTGCAGAGCTGTAATTTTGTGTCTGGAGTCCTTTGACAGCTCTTTGGACTTCACCACAGTGGAGTTTGGAGTGTGACTGAGGTTGTGGACAGGTGTCTTTTATACTGATAACAAGTTCAAATAGGTGTCATTACTACAGGTAATGAGTGGAGGACAGAGGAGCCTCTTGAAGAAGTTACAGGTCTGTGAGAGCCAGAAATCTTGCATGTTTTTAGGTGACCAAACACTTATTTTCCACCATAATTTGCAAAATAAATCTTGCCAAATCAGACAAGGTGATTTTCTAGATTTGTTTTTTCATTTTGACTCTCATAGCTGTGGTCTACCTATGATGTTAATTACAGGCCTCTCTCATCTTTTTAAGTGGGAGAACTTGCACAATTGGTGGCCAACTAAATACTTTTTTCCCAACTGTATATGAGTTTCACTTTTTGTATTGAAGAACTGAAATAAATTAACTTTTTGATGATATTCTAATTTAGTGAGGAGCATTTGTCTAACATTAGTATGTTTTTGGAGCAAAAATATTTTGTGAACTGTACCAGTCCAAGATCATCAAACTTTGTGGATGACTAATGAAATCCAGAAAAAAAATGTGACCTTGTTTTAAGCTTCAGATATCACCTTAAATTAACTATTACAGTTTTAAACTGTACAGAAGACTAATTGAATCCAGAAAATTTTTTTGAGCATAAATATTTTGAAAGTGTAGTTGATTTACTACTACACTCATAAACACTTTGCAGAAAGTTCAAAGCCATTAAAAAATATAAGGAGGGTAATACAGTAATCCTGTTCAGGTGTCCACTTTTTCTCCTTCCTCGGGAGGCTGGGGGGGATTGCCTCCACCTGCTTTCTGGAGCCCAATTCCCAGGTGCTTTGGCTGGAATTGACGCAACTTCTGGTAGTGCCAGAGCCCCTGACATATAGAAATAGGTGACAGCCCCCTCTGTCACCAGCACCATTGCCTGCTCCCACATAGGAGGTGGGGAACCCCAAGGATATTACGATCTCTCTTACGTGGTAGCCCTGTCTCAAGCCACATCAAGCAGCCTTTCCCAGGCCCATTCATTTATCAAGAAGGGTTCATCTTGCTCCTTTCTTCCTTGCATCACACCCACTGCATACCAGCGATGTTGACCCTCCATTTTAAGGATTGTGACCTTGGTTTCAGCCATCAGCTCTTGCAGCCTTTGAGGCAAGTGTTCTGACTCTACTGAGCAGACGAGGAAAAAAGGGGACTCCAGCTTCCATAAAATGAATGAAACTTTATTTGTGTAAATTACACATAAAACCTCCTGGTTCAAGATAGGAGTGCACTACATAGCACGGGCATTTTATGGAAGCTGGAGTCCCCCTTTTTTCCTCGTCTGCCAAGTCTCAAGTCCATGGTCTGGATTTCCCTCCGTGCATCCTCCAAGTTGGTGAGCAGGCTGGAACCTTGTTCCTATTTTTCTTTTCTTATAGTTCTGACTCTACTGCCCGCTGGTTGAATGAGATGTGATAACGTGTCTCAAACCCTTCTATGGACACCCATCTCCACAGCGCTGTCTCCAGGTTTTTGAGGGCCCCGGGCGAAAGAGTCTCAGTGGGCCCCCCCTTAAACATATACCACGATTCATGATGCACAGATACAGCAGAGAAATATAGGTATACAATGCCAGATTTAACTTCTTACATGAGTGATAGCGCCCGACTCAATGCAAATCAATGGGTGCAGAAATGCTGCAGATCCGCACAAAGAATTGACATGCTCCGGAAATGAACCCGCAGCGTTTATGCTGCGGTTTTTTCCGCATGTGGACAGCGTTTTTTATTTTACATAGACTATAATGGTACTGTACAACGCAGGAGAATCTGCTGCGGATCCGCAGCAGAATCCGCAATGTGTGCACAGACATGAAAATGCAGGTAATAATCTGTGCTTTTTTATAATTCAGATTTTCCAGCGTTTTAGCGCTTTATACAGTTTTGTATGCATTTGGACCGACCCCGGATAAAAAAAAATAAAAAAAACCCTTGCTCAGGTGCTAAGTGGGCCCCCCGTCTCGCCAGGGCCCCAGCATTTGCCCGGGTGCGCTGGGTGCTGACGCCGGCCCTGCATCTCTACTTCTGGTCATACGTAATGACATCCCCATGGGATGACAACTGTCAGTACCTTGTGGCTAACTGTCCTGCTAACATTTCTGCATCCCTGGTCCTGGCTCAACTCCTCTCTTCCGACTAGCGTAGACCCCGCAGTCGCGGTTGCTGGGTCCTGGCTCTCCCATCTTCAGTCTGCAAGAACTTCAGCAGTGATGGCTGTGGCCTGGGCTAGGGCCTTTGTAGTTCTGGGAAGGAGGCCATTCTGGATAACAGGCTACTGCTGCCAGCTTGGTCTGACTCTGATTTTACTCTTGTCACTTCCTCAGGAGTCTCGCAGGATTCTGCCATCTTTGTCGCCATGTAGCCCACTCATGCACATTACACTGTATGGATTACAAATTCAATTCAGAAAAACTTTGAAAACTTTTTTTGTATTGTTATATACTACCGGAATGTAACTGAAAGCACATAATACTCTATGGATGAGTAATATAATGCTGAAAAAAGTTTTAACTCTTTTTTAGAGTGTTATATACCACTGGGATGTACTTCAGAGCACATAAAACCCTATGGATAAGTAATTGAAGACAGAAACATTTTTCAACTCTTTTTTAGAGTCTTATATACCACAGATATGTAACAGAAAGCACCTAATACTGTATGGATGACTAATTGAATCCAAACACATTTTTCAACTTTTTTTTGGAGTCTTATATACTACTAAAATATACCTCAGAGCACATAATACTCTATGGATAAGCAATATAATACTGAAAAAAGTAATGCTTTTTTGGAGGGTTATATACCACAGAAATGTACCCCAGTGGACTTAGTACTCTATTGATGAGTGAGTACTGAAAAAATTTGCAACGCTTTTTTGGAGGGTTTTATGGCACCAAAATGTACCCTAGTGCATGTAATACTCTATGGATGAGCAATGTAATAATAAAAAAAAATTTCAACGCATTTTTAGAGTCTTATTTACCATAGAAATGTACCCAGCGCACATAAAACCCTATGGATGAGTAATTGAATTCTGACAAATTTTTAATGCTCTTTTGGACTGTTATGTAACACTGAAATGTACCACAGACCACATAATAGTATGTGGATGAGTAACTGAATACAGGAAAATGTTTCAAGGCTTTTTTAGAGTGTTATATAACACAAAAATGTTCCACAGAACACATGATAGTATATGGATGAGTAATTGAAAACAGATAAATGTTTCAATGTTTTTGTGGTGTGTTATGTACACCAGACATATTTCACAAAGCACCTAATACTCTATGAATGACAATATAGTAAATTTGAGGTTTTTACTATAGATTTCAATAGTAAATTTGAGGTGTCTAGAAAAATACTGTCCTCTGTGGGAAAGACAGTGGGAAGATGGCATACTGAGATGCATTGACAGGCAGAGCTTAACATGAAAGCAAACTGATAAGATTGAGGAACAGGCACAGGTAGAAAATTTGAGACAAGTAGCCATTACAGAGAAACAAAACCCTTGGAGAACCTAAGCAGAGATGGAGGAAGTGCCCTTTGGAGTAGGGTCTGGGTTAAAGAGGCATAGCCTTAAGAGTTTGGTTTGTTTGAGAGACCAACAAAAAAAGTAATCTCTGTTTACCCACCAACATTATTTGCAAGCTACCTCACATCTCAAGATGATGCACAACAAAAAAGATCCATGTTAAAAAAACAAGAAATTTCCAAAACACTTGTGCAGTAGCACGTCAGAAATTTTTTTTAATTTTTACAAGTGTCTTCTTTAATACACATAATGAAGACATGATAAAAAAGACAATGTATTCCAGGAACTCTGTGAGAGACTGTATGGGCTTACACAGTGTTAGAGTTGTCTCGGAAGATACCAGAATCCTGAAGAATCTGAGCATTGGTCTTTTTAAGCAACAGGTTTCAGGTTTAACAGCAACCCCCACATCTCCTCCTTCCATAGAGTTACACAAATTAAAGAATCACTCCCATCAAAATGTTCATCTTTTAATTTATTTCAGTCATCACATTATATAGAACTGTGTACTTACAATTGCTCATTTTGCCTTTCTACCCAGCTAATTCTTCTCTTTTCTCTATGTAGAAACAGGAAGTTTCTTGTCCTTGCATAGATCATGTTCTACTCTTGTTCCAGCTGCTTCCTCCTCTCCCTGCCAGTAACTTTTGCAGTGACTGATGAGTCCTACAATTAACCCCTTGTTTCTGCATAGAGCTTGGAAGGATTCAGCTATTCAATTTTTAATGAAGTGATGTAGCAGACCTAATGGAGAAGAGAAGAATTAGCTGGGTAGAAGGGCAAAATGAGCAATTGTAAGTACACAGTTCCAAATAATATAATGATTGCATTATATTAGGAGGATAAAAACTTTGATGGTAGAGTTTCTTTAATAGACTTTTTTCCCAGGATACTTTTCAAAGACAGTTTCACTCTTTAATATGGGCTGTGTTTGGCATTAGATCTTTGGCACACATCAGGTAAAGTCTGATCTACATGGACCAGGCACGGTTGAATGAAAAATAACATCCTGATATTTTAAATAAAAACTACATATTATTCAAATATATAATTAAATCTGTGATAAATTGTATTCATTGTTTCGTATATAATTTTTTCTAAACTGGTAAAAAGTTCAAATTTTGTTAAACCAGTGATATTTATATGACATATTTACTGTTTGAAAGATATTAAAAGTGTGGTCCAAAACACAAATTAATTTTCATCTTAAAACCCTTTCTAATGTCATAACGTAATCTATTTTCTAAAATTCTTTAATTTAAAAGTCCGGACTCCCAACCATTACCTCACTATACTATTTAACTGCTTTATTAATTTTTTTAATACCTCCTTTTTATGATGACGCTTTGATTAAAAATGCCACTGTGTGATGGAATACTCAAATGAAGCCTCATCAGGGGCAGAGGCTGTGACCACTGCTGCAACCTCTGCTGCCTCCATGTGACGAAGCATCATCAGTGACCTCTATTTTAGGGGCTGGGCTACTTTCTTCTCTACTGAGCATGACTCAGATGTCAATTCTGATAGATGCTCAGTAGATTCTTGTCACTGTGCAAGATGCACAGTGACAGTGCGCTCTATCGCTGACTCTGATCAGAAGTAACGGGCTGGGAGAAGAGCGCACTGTCAGTGCATGTTGTAAGAAAATCCTGCTTGCAGAGACCAGTGCTGCCCCCACAAGCTGCATCACTTGATGATGCTTCATTTGAGTATCCCAGCATTCAGTGAGATTCTCAAACAAAGCATCATCAAAAAAGGAAGTAATAAAAAAAAATTAAAGACGTTATATAGTGTAGTGAGAGAATTATAAGGAGTTTTCAATTTAAATATATTAGAAAATAGATTAGATTATGGCATTAAGTAGATAGGCATTTAGGATGAAAATGAATATGCGTTTTGGACCACCCCTTTAAGTTTGCTTGTTGGAGTCAGATGATAATAAAATATATTACACTTCTCCAGAACAGTGAAAAATTATATTTTAAGAGAAGCACATCTTTTATTTATTTCTTTAAAACACTGTGTAACCTGTTCTTACATGGAACAATGCCATTCATAATTTATGTCTGTTTATTTAATTAAAATTGTATGAGTGTTGGGAACGAGTGAAATCTACACAACTTATTTTTGATATTTTTATGTCAGTGAGACATGAATTTGAAGTTAAAGAAGTTTTAACATTTTCTACCAAGGTAAGCATAAAAAGCAAAGTATTTGGCTTTTTCACAAAAATGGATGATCCAACTCTGAAATTTTATTTCAGGCTATATTTCCAAGTTCACATGACATACATTGCCTGAAAGCCACGGTAAAATGGCAATGAACAGGTGATTGCATTTGCTACCCAATGTACTAATGGGACCATGCAGAATAAGTTTTTCTTTATTTTTGCCATTGAATCCAACTATACAGTTTATATTTACATACATCTGGGCCATAAATTTGGAAATTCACATTAAAAATGTGCCCTTTATTATCAAATAATAGTGTTCAGAGTTAATAGAGTCAGAGGGGTCATTAATCATGGCTCACTTCCCCATTGGGAGGTAACAGGAGCTGGTGATATTGTGTTAGTAGTCACTTGATAGCTATTGTCTGTAGAGATGACGAAATTTTTTCAAAAGAAATTTAATTTTCTCAAATTTTACAAAACTCTATAATTTCCAGAAAACAGATTTTTGCGGGAATTCGCAAAATGGTGACCAGCCATTTTAACCAAAAGGTCAAAGGAAAAAAACTCTTATCGTTCACCTGTACTTGCCACCCACCGGTGCCCGATCCAGTCTTTTGCGTCTTTTCTTTTTGTTTTTGTGTGCCACATCTCTGGCCTCTTCATTTTTGGCTTGGACTTCCACGTGTGACCAGACCTCAGACATTCCTTGATGTGGCGCACATCATAAGGTCAAGATACTTTGATGAACGTTGCAAACTTGCTATCATAAATGCTAATAGGGAATAAAAATTGTGAACCCCAATTGGGACAGTGATGATGATGTTTGCAAAGCGCTGCGGAATATGATGGCACTTTATAAACAAAGCAGAATAAATATTATGTAAATGTCATATTCTTTGGTGGAGGATCAGTTTCAATTGGAGATATATAGACATGCAGAACCTTTATAAAAGCTCAATTACTGCTCTGAACTAATGGGAACTGTAATAAAGTCACATGCATGAGCATTTAAAGCGGTTATTAAGTGCTGTCTGGTGCCACTCCCTTCCACATTGGAAGTGAGTGGGGCCAATGATGCTGCGACCCATCACACCCGCTAAGACGTGTGCAAGATCGGCAATCATCATGCACATCTCCTATTCTAATGAACAAGTCATGTACATGACAGCCGCCGATTGTGCACATACATTCCGCACCCAGGTGGTTTCATAAAGTCATATAGTCCCTTTAAAGGGAAGAAATCAGCAACAACAAGACTGCTAATATAGGCATACAGGTAGGACTAGTGTAACATTTCTATCACCTGTATGCCCATATAAATAGGCCATACATGTCCTAGGGGGTTACAGATTCCCTTTAATCCTAATGTCTTCATAGGTAAGTCAATAATTCATTACTAAAATAAAATAACGGCTGATACATTTTGTTATGGTTATTTTATCTATTAAAAACTGTAACATTTATGTTTAAAAAATACATTTAAAAAATGTATAAAAAATTGAATAAAAGTTGAACGCTCTTGTGTTTGGTAAAATGATTAAAGAGATCTTTCTTACCAACGGATTAGTAATCTCTTTGATTAGTAACTCGTGTTTCAGTTTGTCTATTCATTTTAGATTATTTCTGGAATACCAATTAATCCCATTATTACCTGATTATTCATTCAATGCTTAACATGTGCTGTCACTATTAATGACATCAATAACCTGGATTTTACCTGGGGCGAGCTGAGTGGCCTCATTAATTCTACAGGACTACAGCTGGAATTATCTGGGTTTTTCCATATTTTGTGTATTGAGAGTTATGTTTCTGTAGTTTCTGGTTAGATGTATACTGGAAGATACAAATCCAAAGCCTCTAAAAAAATGAAAATTTGTACTTCAATATTTAAACTTATTAACACTTTCTTAAAATTCTTTACATTGGAAACATGTCTTATGTTCACATTAATTTGCACCAAAAAATTATCTATGTTTTTAAAACATTTGGGGAATTTTAGAACTTTTTCCTGCCCCTCCTTTTTTGACACTAATCAAATCCTTTTTACATCTATGGTAACAATAAACATAATAAACATCTTAAAGCTATTCACTCAAATGTTTGTGCTTTTTTAGACACTTTTTATACGGAGCAATTTGGAGTAAATTTGGTTGAATTTCACTTAGTAAATCTTCTCTAATGTACCATAGATTATTGTTTACCAGAGTTTTTGACCAAACTGACATTAAACTGCATAAAAATACCATTGAGACTTAAGGCTCATGCACATTGTCGTACGTTCTGTCCGAGTGTGATCTGACAAAATATCAAAAACATCAAATCACATTTGGACCATTGTTATTTTATGGGGCTGTGCACATGCCACAATTTTATTCGGACCAAGACCGCCCAAGGAAAAAAAACACTGTATGCCAAAGTTTGATAGATATTTGGCTCTCACATGGTCATGCAAGTCTGTGGAAACCACCGTACTTGGATGACATCTGAGTACAGTCCGATTTCCATGGACTGATGCAGTGGAGAAGATAGAGAAATGTTTTTCTTCATCTTCTCCTTATCTGAGAGAATAGGATCACACTCTTATCACACTCTGATCAAACTCAAATTGGGTCCACGTATTGGGCAGTTGGGTTGCAGTTGGGCTGCAATAAGGAAAGACCAATCTTTGACCACAACTTTTAGACAACTAACATTGCTAGTAAAGAAAAAGAAATTGGTACTTCATAGACATGATAGCTAAAACAAAAAAAAATTGTGTTGATGCATTCTTCTGCTTTTGTTGGGCAATGAGACATCACAGTAATAGGTGCTTGCATAATGGTCTTTTTATGCTGCCACTCATTGCTCCTAGAATTCACAGGGGTATGAAGAAGTGCACAATTATAAGAAGGAAAGGAAAACATAATTTTATTTTCTCTGTGACATGCCTGGACCACTTCTCAATTAGAAAAGATAGAGTTTGAAACATGTAGTGTCAAATAATACAAATTTATTATCTGTTCTAATTGATACATTCTCTTTAGAATCATTTGAAGTGATGCTGAGAAAAAATATATTTTTTCCTTGTTTTTAGCATGATCAACTGAGGTTTGCATTTAACTGGAAAGGAAACAAAGGAGGATCATGGTGATCTCTGCCACTCAAATGCCCTATGTCAGTTAAAGTTAACTAATTATGATGGGAAATTACTAAGGGTGCTTAACCCCTTCATGACCCAGCCTATTTTGACCTTAAAGACCTTGCCATTTTTTGCAATTCTGACCAGTGTCCCTCTATGAGGTAATAACTCAGGAACGCTTCAACGGATGCTAGCGATTCTGAGATTGTTTTTTCATGACATATTGGGCTTCATGTTAGTGGTAAATTTAGGTCGATAATTTTTGCGTTTATTTGTGAAAAAAATGGAAATTTGGCAAAAATTTTGAAAATTTTGTAATTTTCAAATTTTTAATTTTTATTCTGTTAAACCAGAGAGTTATGTGACACAAAATAGTTAATAAATAACATTTCCCACATGTCTACTTTACATCAGCACAATTTTGGAAACAAAATTTTTTTTTGTTAGGAAGTTATAAGGGTTAAAAGTTGACCAGCGATATCTAATTTTTACAGCAAAATTTACAAAACCATTTTTTTAGGGACCACCTCACATTTGAAATCACTTTGAGGGGTCTATATGGCAGAAAATACCCAAAAGTGACACCATTATAAAAACTGCACCCCTCAAGCTACTCAAAACTACATTTAAGAAGATTATTAACACTTCAGGTGCTTCACAGGAACTAAAGCAGGGGTCTCAAACTGCATTCCTCGAGGACCGCAAACCATGCGTGTTTTCAAGATTTCCTTAGCATTGTACTAGGTTCTGGAATCATTATCTGTGCAGGTGATTAAATTATCACCTGTGCAATACAAGGAAATCCTGAAAACATGACCTGTTTGCGGCCCTTGAGGAATGCAGTTTGAGATCTCTGAACTAAAGCAACGTGGAAGGAAAAAATTGACATTTTAATTTTTCCAACAAAAATTTTCCTTTAGCATCAATTTTTTCATTTTTATATGGGCAACAGGATAAAATGGATCCTAAAATTTGTTGGGCAATTTCTTCTGAGTACACCGATACCTCATATGTAGTCATAAACCTCTGTTTGGGCGCACGGCAGGGCTCAGAAGGGAAGGAGCGCCATTTGACTTTATGAATGGAAAATATGCTGGAATATTTAGCGGTTGCCATGTCGCATTTGGAGAGTTCCTGTGTGCCTAAACATTGGAGCTCCCCCACAAGTGACCCCATTTTGGAAACTAGACCCCCCCAAGGAACTTATCTAGATGCATAGTGAGCACTTTGAACCCCCAGGTGCTTCACAAATTGATCCGTAAAAAAAAGAAAGTACTTTTTTTTCACAAAAAATTTCTTTTAGCCTCAGTTTTTTCATTTTCACATGGGCAACAGGATAAAATGGATACTAAAATTTCTTGGGCAATTTCTCCTGAGTACACAGATACCTCATATGTGGTCATAAACCACTGTTTGGGCACATGGTAGGGCCCAGAAGGGAAGGAGCACCATTTGACTTTTTGAATGGAAAATTAGCTCCAATCGTTAGCGGATACAATGACGCGTTTGGAGAGCCCCTGTGCGCCTAAACAGTGAAAAACAACCATATTTGACACTATTTTGGAAACTAGACCCCTTATGGAACTTATCTAGATGTGTTGTGAGCACTCTGAACCCCCAAGTGCTTCACAGAAGTTTATAACGCAAAGCAGTGAAAATAAAAAAATCATTTTTTTTCCTCAAAAATTATTTTTTAGCCCGCTATTTTTTATTTTCACAATGGTAACAGGAGAAATTGGATAACAAAAGTTGTTGTGCAATTCGTCCTGAGTACACCAATACCCCATATGTGGGGGGAACCACTGCTTTGGCGCATGGGAGAGCTCAGAAAGGAAGGAGCGCCATTTTGGAATACAGACTTGATGGAATGTTCTGCGGGTGTCATGTTGCGTTTGCAGAGCCCCTGATGTGCCTAAACAGTAGAAACGCCCCACAAGTGACGCCATTTTGGAAACTAGACCCCTCAAGGAGCTTATCTAGATGTGTAGTCAGCACTTTGAACCCCGAAGTGCTTCACAGAAGTTTATAAACACAGATCAGTGAAAATAACAAAATCATTTTTGTTTCTCAAAAATCATTTTTTAAGCCCGCTATTTTTTATTTTCCAATAATATAAAAACCAAAAGGAGAGTAATCACCTTGGTTTTTATATTATTAGAATATTGTCTGCAGGTCTGCACAGAGCCTGTTCTAATCACCAGCAGCTTTATGCCCCCAGTGTTCCGTATTCCGGATCCTTCTTGGTGGTAAGCGCCTGTGCACTGTATATTTTCATTTTTTATTTTCCCAAGGGTTACAGGATAAATTGGACCCCAAAAGTTGTTTTCCATTTTTTTCTGAGGACGGTGCTGGCCCATATGTGGGGGGGCCACTGTTTGGACGCATGGCAGGGCTCAGAAGGGAAGGAGAGCCATTTGACTTTTTTAATGGAAAATTAGCTCCAATCATTAGCGGACACCATGTCGTGTTTGGAGAGCCCCTGTGTGCCTAAACTTTCGAGCTCCCCCACAAATGACCCCATTTTGGAAACTAGACCCCCTAAGGAACTTATCTAGATGCACAGTGAGCACTTTGAACGCCCAGGTGCTTCACAGAAGTTTATAACGCAGAGCCGTGACAATTTAAAAATCTTTTTTTTTTCTCAAAAAATGATTTTTTAGCCCCCTATTTTTTATTTTCACAATGGTTACAGGAGAAATTGGACCCCAAAAGTTGTTGTCCAGTTTGTCCTGAGTACGCTGGTACCCCATATGTGGGGGAGAACCACTGTTTGGGCACACGTCAGGGCTCGGAAAGGATGTAGTGACGCTTTGAAATGCCGACTTGATGGAATGGTGTGCGGGCTTCTTGTTTCGTTTGCAGAGCCCTGATGTGCCTAAACAGTAGAAACCCCCCACATGTGACCCCATTTTGTAAACTAGACCCCGCAAGGAACTTATCCAAATGTGTGGTGATCACCTTGAACCCCCACGTGCTTCACAGAAGTTTATAATGCAGAGCCGTGAAAATAAAAAATCATTTTTTTCCTCAAAAACTGATTTTTTTAACCCGCAATTTTTTATTTTCACAAGGGTAATAGGAGAAATTGGACCCCAAAAGTTGTTGTACAGTTTGTCCTGAGTACACTGGTATCCCATATGTGGGGGGGAACCACTGTTCGGGCACACGTTGGGGCTCGGAAGGGAAGTAGTGACGTTTTGATGGAATGGTCTGCGAGCGTCATGTTACGTTTGCAGAGCCCCTGATGTGCCTAAACAGTTGAAATTCCCCTCAAGTGACCCCATTTTGGAAACTAGACCCCGCAAGGAACTTATCTAGATGTGTGGTGAGTACTTTGAACCCCGAAGGGCTACACAGAAGTTTATAATGCCCGGGCATGAAAATAAAAAAATCATATTTTTTCCACAAACATGATTTTTAGTCCCCAATTTTTTATTTTCCCAAGTGTAACAGGAGAAATTAGACCCCAAAAGTTGTTGTCCAATTTGTCCTGAGTACACTGATATCCCATATGTGGTTGAAAACTACTCTATGGGCACACATCGGGGCTCGGAAGGGAAGTAGTGACGTTTTGAAATGCCGACTTTGATGGAATGGTCTGCGGGCGTCATGTTACATTTGCAGAGCTCCTGATGTGCCTAAACAGTAGAAACTACCCACAAGTGGCCCCATTTTGGAAACTAGACCCCGCAAGTAACTTATCTAGATGTGTGGTGAGCACTTTGAACCCCCAAGGGCTACACAGAAGTTTATAACGCCCGGGCATGAAAATAAAAAAATCATATTTTTTCCACAAACATGATCTTTTAGTCCCCAATTTTTTTATTTTTTCCAAGGGTAACAGGAGAAATTAGACACCAATAGTTGTTGTCCAATTTGTCCTGAGTACGCTGATATCCTACATGTGGGAGAAAACTACTGTATGGGCACACGTTGGGGCTCGGAAGGGAAGTAGTGACGTTTTGAAATGCCGACTTGATGGAATGGTCTGTGGGCGTCATGTTACGTTTGCAGAGCCCATGATGTGCCTAAACAGTAGAAACCCCTCCAAGTGACCCCATTTTGGAAACTAGATCCCCCAAGGAACTCCTCTAGATGTGTGGTGAGCACTTTGAATCTCCAAGTTCATCACAGAAGTTTATAACGCAAAGGCGTGAAATTAAAAAATCATTTTTTTTTTCACAAAAATAATTTTTTTTAGTCCCCAATTTTTTTTCCCAAGAGTAAAAGGAGAAATTAGACCCCCAAAGTTGTTGTGCAAATTTTTCTGAGTATTCTGAAACCTCCATATGTGGGGGTAAACCACTGTTTGGGCACATGTCAGGGCTCGGAATAAAGGGAGCACTGTTTGACTTTTTGAATGCAAAATTTGCAGCAATCAATGGTGGCGCCATGTCACGTATGGAGACCCCCTGATGTGCCTAAATAGTGGAAACCCCTCAATTCTAACTCCAACCCTAACCCCAACACACCCATAACCCCAACCCTAACCCCTACACACCCCTAACCCTAATCCAAACCCTAACCATAACCCTAACCCAACACACCCCTAACCCTAATCCCAACTCTAACCATAACCCTAACCACAAGCCTAACCCTAATCCCAACCCTAACCCCAAAACACCTCTAACACTTATCCTAACTCTAACCCTAACCACAAATCTAACCCTAATCCCAACCCTAATTCCAACCCTAACCCTAATTCCAACCCTAACCCTAATTCTAACCCTAACCCAAATTCTAACCGTAACCCTAATTCTAACCCTAATGCTAACCCTAACCCTAATGCTAACCCTAAGGCTAACCCTAACCTTAGTTCTAACTCTAACCCTATGGCTAGGTTCATATTGCATTTTACCAGCCCGTTCAACACATAGCATTGACGGGCTGGTAACGGTATAGCATAACGCGATCGCATTATGCTATACCCGCTAGCGCAGATGAATCAGCAGATGATTCATCTGTGCTAGCGGTGACGGAGCCCAGATGCTGCAGCCCGCGTCCAAGGCTCCATCACTGAATGACGGCACTTCGCGAACGCATGCCGCTTTACGGCATGCGTCGCCATGCGCCCGACAATGGGGGTGAAGGGCAGCATTAACGGACTGCGTTACACCGCGTTATACCGCGGTGTAATGCAGTCCGTCTAACGGACTGCCATAACGCAATATGACCCCAGCCTAACCCAACCCTAAGGCCCCGTGCACACATTGCGGTTTCACTTGCAGATTTTTCCGTGTGGATTTTGCTAAATCCGCAGGTAAAATTACCTGCGTTTTACCTGCGGAGTTAGCACTGATTAAGGGCCTGTGCACACGCTACGGATTAACTGCGGTTTTGCTGCAGTTTTTGTGCGGATTTGCCCTGCGGTTTTACACTTATAATGGAATAGGTGTAAAAATGCTGCGGAATCCGCACAAAGAATTGACATGCTGCGGATTTAAAACCGCACCAAATTTGCATGGAAAAATCCGCAGCATGTGCACAGCGTTTTTTTTTTACGATTTATTTACATTGTACTGTAAATGGTTTCCGGATCTGCTGCTGATCCACAGCGCCAAATCCGCTGTGGATCCGCAGCAAAATCCGCAACGTGTGCACAGGAAAAAAAAAATCTTTATTTTATTATTTGTCTCTACCTATAAATGGGGCGTTTATTTACTGTTTTTTATTTTGATCACTGTGAGAGAGTATCACAGTGATCAAAATAAATTTTTTGACACTGGAGGGCGCAATGCGCATGCGCCGGCCGGCGGGCGCACTGCGCATGCGCCCGCCATTTTCCAAGATGGCGGCGCCCATGGAGAATACCTGACCGACGCCGGGACGGTCCCAGGGACATCAGAGGACCGGGAGAGGTGAGTAGGGGGGGTCGGCAGGTAAGGGGAATTGGAAGGTGGGGGGAGCGGAGGCAAGGAGGAGGGGAGCAGATAGTGACAGCGGCGACCGATCGCCACCATTTATCAGTGGCGGCGGCCAATCGCCCCCATCACTCGGTGTGGGGGGTCAGAGCTTGGTGTCCAGCCATAGCAGATGCTATTGCAGCATCGGCCACGGCTGGATTGTAATATTTCACCAAATTTCATTGGTGAAATATTACAAATCGGTCTGATTGGCTGTTTCACTTTTAACAGCCAATCAGAGCGATCGTAGCCACGTGAGGGTTAAGCCACCCCCACTGTGGTGATGCACAAAGGGTCTTGTGCCTGTGGGTCGGGTGACCTTTCAGTGACCCCGGTCACCCGACCCGCAGGAACATGATTTATAGCATGACGCCTACGTAGGCGTCATGGGTCGGGATGCCACTGGTTTTCATGACGCCTACGTAGGCATCATGGGTCGGGAAGGGGTTAATGTATTATGTTCATTAACATAGCGTCATCATGTTCCTCAGCGCTTTACAGACATCATCATCACTGTCCCCATTGGGCCTAACAATCTAAATTCCCTATCAATATCTCTTAGTAGTATAGAAAGAAACTGGAAAACCCAGAAGAAACTCACCCAACCATGGGAAGAACATAAAAAAGTCTTTGCAGATTTTGTCCTTGGTGGGACTTGAATCCAGGACTACAATGCTAACTGCAAAGCAACAGTGCTAACCACTAAGCCACCGCTCTACCCTGCAAACAATGCTCCTTTCTTTTTTTTCAGTTAGATATAATTCACCAAAAAATGAATAATAAAGGTATAGTATAACCAAGAATTAGATCACAGAAATATATTTATAAAAAATTATATATAATCTTCCTTTAATGTTTGAATGACAGCAGGAAGTGTGATTTCTCTATGGGATGGAAAAGTTATCGGCAAAGAACCCCAGAGATTTTGAAAAATTCTTAGGAGGATTTTAGGGATTTCGATCATTTTCATAACCTTTTTTCTTAAACTTTGATCTGATACATCTTAGCACAACACGTTCTCGGCCTCCTTAATCACCACCTCTCTTTTTTCTATTTTCTCTCTCTTTTCTTCTTAATCCTCTTTTGCTCTTTTTCGCTTTCCTGTTACTTTGAGGCCACGTTCACATGTTCAGTATTTGGTTTTGGTAAGCCAAAACCAGGAGTGGAACAATCATAGAAAAAGTATAATAGAAACACGTCATCACTTCTGTATTTATCACCCACTCCTGGTTTTGGCTTATAAGTACTGATGTAAAATACTGACCTAATACTCAAAGCGTGAACGTGACCTTAGTTTTAGACATGCAGCGACTGTTGTAATTATATTATTTAAATATAATAGTACTGAGGCATGACTTTTGTCCTGTTTCCTATATTTCGTCTGGTCCTCCGTAAACAACAAATGTTTGTAGTTATTTTGAAATTTTCAAATATTCGGATAAAAACCTATTCAACCTTCATTAGATATTGATTAAAAAATACAATTTAGTGATTTAAATACGTGAAGATACAAAAAATGGTAAAAAAGGATATTAAAGCAACACAGACAAAAGCAGACAATGAATATACATATCACAAATTAGACTATACTAGTCTAAATAATGTGCTAGTCATGAGCAACACTCCATGTCAAAGAGTGGGCGGCCAATGAAAATATCCCAACAGTATGGGGTTATAACGTATAATAGGGATCCAAAGAACCATTCCAGGAGTATGATCGTACTAGTATGTAATTTAGACTAGTATAGTCTGATACCTTTATATTCATTCCCTTTATAGGTGTGTGTCGCTTAAATGCCCCTTTTGCCATTTCTTTTTCACATTTTCATGGTATTTATATCACTAAATTGTGGTTTTTAATCAGTATCTAATAAATAAAGAATTAGAAAATATATTTCTGTGAGCTAGATAAAGATGAAAATGCATAAAAATATTTTCTTTCAATGGCAGATAACAGATGATCTACCACAATTGCATTTAAGATGTATTTCTTATTATGCTAAATGCCTAGAATTGGTGAGAATCGATTCGCAAGAATCGGATCATCAGCCGCATCAGTAATCTGTGCCCACTGGATGATAGCCATTCCTTACAGCATCCGCGGGTCTTGTTTTGATCAGCCGCCATGACGCGACATCATATGTGTGTCAGACAGCAAAGATGATATTGCAGTAGTCCTGCTGTTCAAAAGAAGAGCCGTGAAGGTAGGAGACAGTTCTCAGGATCTACAAATCTTTCTTTTTTTTTCAAATCTGGAGTCATGGAAATTCGATGTAGACAAAATCTAAGATTTATTGCTCATTCTTCTTGATTATAAGGTGTTGGAAGAAAAAAATATCTACATTTTGGGTTATCGTGCATAAAAAATATCAATGTATTATATATAATAATATACTTTATCTGGACCCCACCACTGCAAGACCCCAACTAAGGAAGAGAAATAAAAATGAAAATAAATCAAAAGAAAACCTGATAAACACTAAAGTGATGGTGATGATGGTGACCACATATTTTGATACATAATACAGTTACCTCATATATTTCGTTTTCTCACTTTATAAAGGTTTCCCATGGTGTTTATTTTTTTTCAATCACTCAAAGATTCTGACAGCGCAGTTTACCATATCTGAAAAGTCATTTCTTTGAATATTTGCAGCTGTGGAATGGGACATTTTCTTTTCTTCTCTAAATTTAGAATGCTGTATAACGTCAAACCCTCACTAGTTTTAGACTAACTAAAGTTTTACAACTTTTGTGAGGGAACTAGGACTGTTGTATAAAATTATTAATAATCTTGCTTCTTTGGAACTAAATTTAAAGTCCATGAAACAAGGGGAAAAAATATTTTTTGCTAAAGGCACAATGTGTTACAATCTATCAGTTTTTTCACCCTGTTTGGATCATTAGATAGTACAATTCGTGTTTTCACACAGACTAAGGATAAGACTAGAGATGAGCAGATCGAATTGCGGAAGATCGCGTCTGCATGAAACTTCCTGAAATGTGCAAATTCGAGCATTTTGAGATTCGATTTGCTGTTCAGGGGGACTAGTGCCTTAAATAAACTGTCCTACTCTGCCAGTTAAGTGATAGTATTCCGGGGTGCTATGCATTATATCAATACATAGAGCAATATGCACTTTAATATAAAATTAAGATAACTTAGGCACATTAGGGACTAAATTGTATACCCTACATTGTTCACAATTTTAGATAAAAATTAAAAGATGAATTTTAAAAGCCTTCTAGTGAGGGTTTACTTGTGGTTCTCCCCAATTTGATAAACATGCTGTTCACAAAAGAAGAAAAAAACTTCAGCGGCAATATTTATCACACCACTGAAGCATTTTGCATTGCTGTGCAGTCCTCCCCATAATGTCCTGTAGTTATGATATCTTACAGATTATCATACCTGTACAGTGGTGGTCAGTACACGGGCCATCACAGATTAGCGGTTCGAAGCGGAGCACACTTTATATAGCAGAGTTGTTTTCCATCTCCAGAGTCACTTGGTAAGTCTATCTCTCCTGTAGAGTTTAAGCTCTCATGGTTAGCAGGGTCCTCTCTCTCTCCTGTAGCGTGTAAGCTCTTATGGTTAGCGGAGTCCTCTCTCTCTCCTGTAGACTGTAACCTCTTATAGTTAGCGGAGTCCTCTCTCTCTCCTGTAGACTGTAACCTCTTATAGTTAGCGGAGTCCTCTTTCTCTCCTGCAGAGTGTAAGCTCTTATGGTCAGCAGGGTCCTCTCTCTGGTAGAGTATAAGCTCTTATAGTTACATGAATCCTCTATCTCTCCTGTAGAGTGTAAGCTCTTATGGTCAGCAGGGTCCTCTCTCTGGTAGAGTATAAGCTCTTATAGTTACATGAATCCTCTATCTCTCCTGTAGAGTGTAAGCTCTTATGGTCAGCGGGGTCCTTTCTCTCTCCTGAAGAGTGTAAGCTCTTATGGTCAGTGGGGTCCTCTCTCTCCTGTAGAGTGTAAGCTCTTATGGTCAGTGGGGTCCTCTCTCCTGTAGAGTATAAGCTCTTATGGTCAGCAGTATACTTTCTCTCCTGTAGAGTGTAAGCTCCTAAGGTCAGCAGGGTCCTCTCTTCTATATAGTGTAAGCTCTTGTGGTCTGCGGTCTTCTCGTTCTCTTTTCTCTCCCCACTCATATTTTCAAAGCAATTACAAGCTTTCTAGCATTGAGATTTGTGCAAATTTATTCCCCTCAAATCAAAATTTTGAGGAACATTTAATGAAGTTAATTCATATTTCAAAAGATCCAAGACTCAAACTTGCATTAGACTGAGTTTCGCCAAAACTCTTTTGCCTAAGATGCAACTATTGGGCATTGAACTTGAGTTGTATTTTACTATATTGCCAGATTCATGTATCTTCATTTTAGGGGATATTACATTTTTGCCTCTCTAAAAAATATAAGAAAACATTAATATTTTTGCAAGATGCTATGTTGTTAGAAGAAAGTGGGTATCATCCATGTTTATACCATGTATGGAAATATGGAGAGACTCTACTTAAATAGACAAATGTATTGCTGTAAAATTTCACTTACAGATGTAGCAAGTAAAGATCAGCAGATCGATCTGCTGCAAACTGACTTTGAGTCAAATTTCCTGAAATTCACAGATCTCTACAAATCAGAATAATCACAACCTGCAATTTGATTCTCAATAATCGGGAAAAAAAGAGTCCTATTGCTATAGATTGTAGAAGCCAGAAAGCTGGCTATCAACATCATATGCAATCACTTGGGCTTCCTTAAAATGTTTTGCAGCTTTCACATCACATGATATAGTGCAGCCAATCAGGGGTGCATGTCACAGCCACTATAAAAGAGGAGGGTTTGGAAAGCAGTGGCCATTTAAGAATTTTACAGACTATGGATAGATAGTTGGAGCACACAGCTCATTACACATAGAAAAATCTGATTGTTTGTATTGTACTACTGCTACTTCTGCTCTGAAGCTGACTGAAAATGGGAGTGGTAGTCTCAGCCTGTGAATATTAATCCAAAGATTCAAGTGATAGGGAGGTGCTGGACCTGCGGATTCAGTGAGACTGTGAATTGATTGATCTGTGACATACTGCAGTAACAGCAGCTTAACACGAGTATTTTTTTAATCTTCTCACATTGCAAACAAGAAGGGCATTTTAATTTTCCTTTGTCCTAATTTTGCTACTGAAGACAAATCTTAAAACCAAAGCTTATGTGTCATAGAAAGTGTGCTTCCTAGCTTGTGAGATGGAAAAGCAATTTTTTTAAAAATACATTTCCATGTTACTGAAATTTAAACACAACTGTCTGCCACAAAATATGTGTAGGAATCACAGTAAATTTATTGCCTAGATCCAAAATAGTGCTTCCAAATATCAACAAATTTCAAAAAATCATAGGAAGCTTTTTCCACTATAAAAATACAAATTTTATTTAGAACATTTTTAAAATACATATACGGATAAAATATCCAAATGGGGGACAACATTATGCAAAAAAAGCCTACAGAAAACAGGTACAGGTACAGTTGGTAGTGTTCAATAGTGAATATATCCGTATATCATGCTTAAAGCCACATTGACAAACAAGGGGTTATGTATATTTAATGTCTATCACATATACCACAGTGCATAGATTTTTAAGTAAAATATCCCCAAAACATATCTGTTAGCATAGGGTTAAAACGGACATAAAGATTGCCCTCCTACCAATAAAGCTAGCATTTAAATGTTTGCTATGCAAGTGCAGAGCATGCAGCAAGTGCTATAATATGTGCAGTAACCTGCATAACGATGCACAAAAAAGTTTTTAAAGTGTTGAAAATAGTAAGCTGCTGGTAGGAGACCGTACCTGATTGCGGCTGCAGCACCCCTGACGCACGTTTCGCGTTTAGCTTGTTCACAAGGGAGCGTGTGTATGCATAAGTTCTTTGTTAGATCTTTATATAGGACCCAGTGTTTCAATATTAGCGTTTCAGCTGACATACTGCCTGACGTCAGCATAGGAAGGCATCACATGACACTCGGCCCAACCCTCTGCTCGACGCGTCAGAGTAGGGGCGGGCACAAGTGCCGAGGAGGACGCGCTGCCATAGCGACCGCAAAAACAGGAAGTCAGCTGGAGAGCCCATCACCGTATGTTAGAAAGCAATGCTGCATGCCTGCAATTTACATGTGAGTAAGAGTAAAATAGATAGTACAATGCCTTACTCTTATACCATCATATCGATCATATATATACACATCAACAATAAAGCGTCAAAAAAAGTACACTGCCATAGTGAAAAAAGGCAGGAAATCGACTAAAAAAAGGATATATCACCGCCATTACAAGACTATGTTGCATGCCTATATATTACATGTAAGCAGGGATACAGATATAAATAGTTTACTACTTATATGTCATCATAACTGACCAAACCACTTACAAAGAGATAAGACTGTAATATATTGAGGAGGTTAGGAAGAGAGGAGGGATATACATAGAAAAACAAAGATAAAATTAAAAAAAAAAAAAAAATAGGATCATGATAATGATCACCCAAATATTAAAGTGATACAATAATAATATAAATGCCCTAATACTAGGTACATAATGTGAATATATGAAAAAAAAAAATTAAAAAGTAATAAGTGCATCAAATATAAAGTGTATGTCATATAATGATGTTAGTGCCCTAATAATAAACATATACTGTGAGTATAGAAATAAAGAAAAAAAAAAAAATTTTTTAGAAGTATTATTACGTGCATTATATATAAAGTGTACGTCATATACATGAATATGCAAACTACAAAAATCTTATAAAATGCAAGAAAAATATACCAATATTTATACCAGTGTATATAAACATAAAGTGCACAATATGTGTGATTTAATAAATGTATCATAGAAAAAAAAAAAAAAAACACATAAATGTCCTATTTCTTCTAATTATTCTTCTTCTCTTCACGCCCCTCAAAAAACGCCATCAGAAGAGTAATGGGTCGCAGAACAGAGTCGCCCTCACAAGGCCTCTCCCAGAAGATTCCATCGGGTCCAAAAAGAACACAGTGTCAACAGGTATGTATGTAATCTAAAATAGCACATAAAAAAATATATAGTTAAAAACAAAACAACAAACAAAGAACAAAAAGACTATAAGAATGGGGCATAGCTCAGAACTTCATTAAGACCCGCTGGTTGCACAGACTGTACACTAGAAATCCAGCGGGCCTCCATTTGCGCAAGTGTCTTTCTCCAATTGCCTCCCTGCAAATCAATGTGTACCCTGTCAATCCCCGTGACTTTTAGCAACTTAGCATCACAATCATGGTATCTTTTGAAATGCCTGGGTATAGGTTTCATGGAAGTCCAATCATCCTCATCCAAAGCCTTCAATATATCATGATAGTGTTCCCTGACCCTGATTTTTAAAGGTCTAGAGGTAAGTCCAATGTAGATTTTTGGACATGGACATACTGCATAGTATACTACGCCTATAGAGTCGCAGGTGATGTGCTGAGTAATATCAAATTTCCTCTTACCGTCACTTGACAGGAAGTCGAGAGCTCGTGACATGTTTGGGCAGGCTATGCATTTCCCACATGGGTAAAAACCCCACTTAGGACCACCAGAGCCAAAGGTTTTATTTGTTAAAGGTTCAGCATAATGGCTGTGAACGAGCAAATCCTTTAAGTTGGGTGAGCGTCTATAAGTAATAGATGGCTGCAAGGGAACATGTCTCGCAGTTTTGCAATCCATTCGAGGGATGGGCCAGTATTGATCCAGAACATTTTTCATTTTCATCCACTGATGGTTATACGTGGAAATGAATCTTACTTTAGATTCTTTGTTGGTTTTCTCACTTGGCTGTAACAATTGATTCCTATTTGTCCTTCTGGCCCTAGTAAAACCTTTCTTTATACTCCTTTTTGAATAGCCTCTTTCTTCAAATCTGTTTGAAAGAAGTTGTGCTTGCTGAGTGAACTTGCGTTCCGTGGAACAAATTCTTCTGGCCCGCAAAAATTGGCCCGTAGGTATGCCATTCCCAAGTGGCAAAGGATGTGCTGAATTCGCATGTAGTATAGAATTTACTGCTGTTTCTTTTCTGAAAACATCCGTTTCCAAAATGCCTTTATCACCTCTAGATATTAATATATCTAGGAAATCTATATGGGATTGGCTATATTTACAAGTCAATTTGATGTTCAAATTGTTATCATTAAGAATGTTGACAAAGGCCAGAAGATCCTGTTCATTGCCCTGCCATATGAGCAGGACGTCGTCAATATAACGGGCCCATAGCAGAGCTCCCTCAATGTAAGCCACTGGATTGGTGAAAAAAATTGATTGTTCCCATTTACCTAAGAAAAGATTTGCATAAGATGATGCATACGCCGCCCCCATTGCTGTTCCTTGCTTCTGGAGATAAATGTTTCCTCTAAAGGTAAAAAAATTATGCTCCAATGCAAATTTGAGGAGTCTAAGAAGGAAGTGGATAAATTGAATATCATAATTGGATTGATGCAAAAAAGTTTCAACAGCTGCAAGGCCATCCTTATGTTGAATAGAAGTGTATAACGATTCAACGTCCATGGTGACCAGCCGCATATCGTCATCTAGTGGCAATCCTTCTATTTTCCTTAGCACATCCCCCGTATCTTTGACATAAGATGGAAGATTGCCTACCAATGGTTAAGGAAACGAAAGCAAAAAAATTTCAGAGAGATCTCCAAGATTTTAAAAATGGCACAGTCTATAGGTGGTAGTCATCGGCTAAAAGTGGATATGCTAGCACCAGATCTATATCCCTCTCATCATTGTCTTCTAAAGAGGACGAGGATATCCAACAGCGAGGCTATAATTTGCGCAGAAATTACGGAAGAAGGAATGATACCCCAAGGAGACGTGATAGGCGCTATAATGCTTCCTCCAATTCTAAACTGCAGGTGATTAACCTTTCCAAAATTGAACTAACCACACCTCAGATAGAGGTACTCAGTTTAGGTCTATCATTTTCACCCACTGCTCCTTTTAATTCTTTTGCAGCGGTAAAAGATTTGCATTTATTTGCTCGTAAATTAGTTTTAAAAAAAACTGCATGAGAAATCTAATACAGAGGAGCATTGGACGGAGCAAGAATTACAGGCAATAGCCAATTTAGAGGAACTTCAGGAAGAGCAGGAGGACGACACTATGGTAGGTAAATTTAACCCTCCCATCCCTAAGAAATTTCCACCATTACATCTATATCCCAACATTGAAATTTTTGTAAAACTGGTAACACATGGTTTTGAAAATATTTCAAGTAGAATTATACATGACAATCTCACTAGGGATCAGAGAACAGCACTGCCACTTAGGGATTTGAAAAAACTAAAGGGAGTGACAATAAAACCTGCTGATAAAGGAGGGAATGTGGTGATTTGGCCACATGAAGCATATGAAAAAGAGGCTTTCCGTCAGCTTAGAGACATAAGATGCTATCAAAAACTGACTTTTAATCCTACGCATAAATTTCAGGGAGAATTGCAAGGAATCCTTAATGAGGCCTTCTATGAAGGCATTATCACTAAGGACCAACAAAAACATCTAGTGCCGGAGTATCCTAAAATGGCATGTATCTATTTTACACCAAAGATACACAAAGATGCGGTCAACCCCCCTGGACGTCCCATCGTCTCGGAGAATGGCAATCTCTGTGAGACAATCAGCCAGTACCTTGATTTCTATTTAAAACCATTGGTAGGCAATCTTCCATCTTATGTCAAAGATACGGGGGATGTGCTAAGGAAAATAGAAGGATTGCCACTAGATGACGATATGTGGCTGGTCACCATGAACGTTGAATCGTTATACACTTCTATTCAACATAAGGATGGCCTTGCAGCTGTTGAAACTTTTTTGCATCAATCCAATTATGATATTCAATTTATCCACTTCCTTCTTAGACTCCTCAAATTTGCATTGGAGCATAATTTTTTTACCTTTAGAGGAAACATTTATCTCCAGAAGCAAGGAACAGCAATGGGGGCGGCGTATGCATCATCTTATGCAAATCTTTTCTTAGGTAAATGGGAACAATCAATTTTTTTCACCAATCCAGTGGCTTACATTGAGGGAGCTCTGCTATGGGCCCGTTATATTGACGACGTCCTGCTCATATGGCAGGGCAATGAACAGGATCTTCTGGCCTTTGTCAACATTCTTAATGATAACAATTTGAACATCAAATTGACTTGTAAATATAACCAATCCCATATAGATTTCCTAGATATATTAATATCTAGAGGTGATAAAGGCATTTTGGAAACGGATGTTTTCAGAAAAGAAACAGCAGTAAATTCTATACTACATGCGAATTCAGCACATCCTTTGCCACTTGTGAATGGCATACCTACGGGCCAATTTTTGCGGGCCAGAAGAATTTGTTCCACGGAACGCAAGTTCACTCAGCAAGCACAACTTCTTTCAAACAGATTTGAAGAAAGAGGCTATTCAAAAAGGAGTATAAAGAAAGGTTTTACTAGGGCCAGAAGGACAAATAGGAATCAATTGTTACAGCCAAGTGAGAAAACCAACAAAGAATCTAAAGTAAGATTCATTTCCACGTATAACCATCAGTGGATGAAATTGAAAAATGTTCTGGATCAATACTGGCCCATCCTTCGAATGGATTGCACCACTGCGAGACATGTTCCCTTGCAGCCATCTATTACTTATAGACGCTCACCCAACTTAAAGGATTTGCTCGTTCACAGCCATTATGCTGAACCTTTAACAAATAAAACCTTTGGCTCTGGTGGTCCTAAGTGGGGTTTTTACCCATGTGGGAAATGCATAGCCTGCCCAAACATGTCACGAGCTCTCGACTTCCTGTCAAGTGACGGTAAGAGGAAATTTGATATTACTCAGCACATCACCTGCGACTCTATAGGCGTAGTATACTATGCAGTATGTCCATGTCCAAAAATCTACATTGGACTTACCTTAGACCTTTAAAAATCAGGGTCAGGGAACACTATCATGATATATTGAAGGCTTTGGATGAGGATGATTGGACTTCCATGAAACCTATACCCAGGCATTTCAAAAGATACCATGATTGTGATGCTAAGTTGCTAAAAGTCACGGGGATTGACAGGGTACACATTGATTTGCGGGGAGACAATTGGAGAAAGACACTTGCGCAAATGGAGGCCCGCTGGATTTCTAGTGTACAGTCTGTGCAACCAGCGGGTCTTAATGAAGTTCTGAGCTATGCCCCATTCTTATAGTCTTTTTGTTCTTTGTTTGTTGTTTTGTTTTTAACTATATATTTTTTATGTGCTATTTTAGATTACATACATACCTGTTGACACTGTGTTCTTTTTGGACCCGATGGAATCTTCTGGGAGAGGCCTTGTGAGGGCGACTCTGTTCTGCGACCCATTACTCTTCTGATGGCATTTTTTGAGGGGCGTGAAGAGAAGAAGAATAATTAGAAGAAATAGGACATTTATGTGTTTTTTTTTTTTTTTTCTATGATACATTTATTAAATCACACATATTGTGCACTTTTATGTTTATATACACTGGTATAAATATTGGTATATTTTTCTTGCATTTTATAAGGATTTTTGTAGTTTGCATATTCATGTATATGACGTACACTTTATATATAATGCACGTAATAATACTTCTAAAAAATTTTTTATTTATTTTTTATTTATTTCTATACTCACAGTATATGTTTATTATTAGTGCACTAACATCATTATATGACATACACTTTATATATGATGCACTTATTACTTTTTAATTTTTTTTTTTTTTTTTCATATTCACATTATGTACCTAGTATTAGGGCATTTATATTATTACTAGCTGAAGAGCCCGGCGCTGCCCGGGCATAGTACCTAACTACGGTTAGTTATAACAAATTGTAATGATTATATCTATATACAAGTATTCAGCTTTCTCCCCATTATGTAGATAGGGCCAAAATAGTTTGGCGATTTGGAACGTGCGGGGGTTAAAATTTCCATTCAACACATAGCCTATGATGCTCCTGGGGTTGAGATGTGCGGGCATGCAAAATTTCATGCCCGTAAGTACAACGGTGCAGATTCCTATCCCGGGCCAAAATTATTTGCCGATTTGGAATGCGCGGGGTTAAAATTTCGAATAAAAACCTAGCCTATGACGCTCCCGGGGTCGAGACGTGCGGGTGTGCAAAATTTCATGCCCGTAAATGCAGATTCCTATGCCGGACATACACACAAGCATTCAGCTTTCTCCCCATTATGTAGATAGGGCCAAAATTGTTGGCGATTTGGAACGCGCGGGGTTAAAATTTCCATTCAACACATAGCCTATGATGCTCCTGGGGTTGAGATGTGCGGGCATGCAAAATTTCATGCCCGTAAGTGCGACGGTGCGGATTCCAATCCCGGACAAACATACCCACATACATACACACATACATACAACTTTATATATTAGATTGTATCACTTTAATATTTGGGTGATCATTATCATGATCCTATATATTTTTTTTTTTAATTTTATCTTTGTTTTTCTATGTATATCCCTCCTCTCTTCCTAACCTCCTCAATATATTACAGTCTTATCTCTTTGTAAGTGGTTTGGTCAGTTATGATGACATATAAGTAGTAAACTATTTATATCTGTATCCCTGCTTACATGTAATATATAGGCATGCAACATAGTCTTGTAATGGCGGTGATATATCCTTTTTTTAGTCGATTTCCTGCCTTTTTTCACTATGGCAGTGTACTTTTTTTGACGCTTTATTGTTGATGTGTATATATATGATCGATATGATGGTATAAGAGTAAGGCATTGTACTATCTATTTTACTCTTACTCACATGTAAATTGCAGGCATGCAGCATTGCTTTCTAACATACGGTGATGGGCTCTCCAGCTGACTTCCTGCTTTTGCGGTCGCTATGGCAGCGCGTCCTCCTCGGCACTTGTGCCCGCCCCTACTCTGATGCGTCGAGCAGAGGGTTGGGCCGAGTGTCATGTGATGCCTTCCTATGCTGACGTCAGGCAGTATGTCAGCTGAAACGCTAATATTGAAACACTGGGTCCTATATAAAGATCTAACAAAGAACTTATGCATACACACGCTCCCTTGTGAACAAGCTAAACGCGAAACGTGCGTCAGGGGTGCTGCAGCCGCAATCAGGTACGGTCTCCTACCAGCAGCTTACTATTTTCAACACTTTAAAAACTTTTTTGTGCATTGTTATGCAGGTTACTGCACATATTATAGCACTTGCTGCATGCTCTGCACTTGCATAGCAAACATTTAAATGCTAGCTTTATTGGTAGGAGGGCAATCTTTATGTCCGTTTTAACCCTATGCTAACAGATATGTTTTGGGGATATTTTACTTAAAAATCTATGCACTGTGGTATATGTGATAGACATTAAATATACATAACCCCTTGTTTGTCAATGTGGCTTTAAGCATGATATACGGATATATTCACTATTGAACACTACCAACTGTACCTGTACCTGTTTTCTGTAGGCTTTTTTTGCATAATGTTGTCCCCCATTTGGATATTTTTATCCGTATATATATTTTAAAAATGTTCTAAATAAAATTTGTATTTTTATAGTGGAAAAAGCTTCCTATGATTTTTTTAAATTTTTTCACAAAATATTTGTGTTGTAAAACAATATATTCTACTCGACCTTTCTGCAGCTTTTGACACGGTTGACCACCGTCTCCTACTGTCTAGGCTCCAGTCACTAGGTATTAAGGACACTGTTCTCTCCTGGTTCTCCTCCTATCTTTCTGACCGCTCCTTCAGTGTCTCGTTCTCTGGCTCCACGTCATCTCCTCTTCCTCTCACTGTCGGTGTACCCCAGGGCTCAGTCCTTGGCCCCCTTCTCTTCTCTCTCTACACAGCCCCAATTGGACAGACCATCAGCAGATTTGGCTTTCAGTACCATCTTTATGCCGATGACACACAACTATACACGTCATCCCCCGACCTTACCCCCGCTGTTCTACAGAACACCACCGACTGTCTGTCCGCAGTCTCCAACATCATGTCCGCTCTCTATCTGAAACTTAACCTCTCCAAGACTGAACTTCTTCTGCTCCCGCCGTCTACTAACCTCCCTAAATCTGACATTTCCCTCTCTGTGGGCGGCACCATAATAACACCCCGGCAGCAGGCTCGCTGTCTGGGTGTTATGTTTGACACCAATCTCTCCTTCACCTCCCATATACAATCTCTTGCCCGCTCTTGCCGCCTACACCTAAAGAACATCTCTAGAATCCGCCCTTTCCTCACAATGGAAACAACAAAAACCCTCACTGTAGCATTGATCCACTCCCGCCTGGACTACTGCAACGCACTATTACTTGGCCTCCCCATTACTCGACTATCCCCTCTCCAGTCCATCCTTAATGCAGCAGCCAGGGTCATCCATCTGGCTAATCGGTACTCTGACGCGTCCGCTCTTCGCCAGTCCTTACACTGGCTGCCCATTCATTATAGGATCCAATTCAAAGTACTGGTTCTCACCCACAAATCTCTCCACAGTGCAGCACCCCCCTACATCTCCTCCCTCATTTCTATCTATCGGCCCAACCGACTGCTGCGCTCTGCAAACGACGTTCGACTAACCTCTGCACTAATCCGTACCTCCCACTCCCGACTCCAAGACTTCTCCCGTGCTGCGCCAATCCTCTGGAATGCTCTACCCCAAGAAATTAGGACTATCCACAATTTGCATGGTTTCAGGCGCTCCCTCAAAACACATTTGTTCAGAGCGGCCTATCACATTCACTAACCAAAGTCATTCTATGTGTAAGTGTGTGTGTGTAGCCCATTCACTATCTCCATCCATCCCTCACTCCCTCAAGATGGCTGGACCATCATTGTAAATGCACCATTGTATATATACACCTGTACTTTGTATCTCCCCCACCTCATTGTAGATTGTAAGCTCTCACGAGCAGGGGCGGCTTATTTTGCTTTAATTATTGTATTGTTAACGTTGTTACCTATGACTTGTGTTTTGAAATTGTTAAACTGTAAAGCGCTGCGGAATATGTTGGCGCTATATAAATAAAGATTATTATTATTATTAATATATATATTTTTCACACTTACTTGTAATAGTCCAATATTAGAACTGTACATGCAACCAGCGCGGAAGATATTGTCCTTCAAAAATTTATATTTTTTGGACTTTTTTACAATGTAAGTAGCCTAAAAAGCCTCTGTTTCATATGCTGTTGGATACCATTGATTACCGTCCAGTTTCTCCATGTCAGATAGGTTGAAAACATTGCTAAGGCTGTGTTTGCATTAAAGAGCTCAAAAGAGGTTCAATACAGTCCTAGGAGACCTCGTAGTGTTATACATATGTTTTCCAGGCTATTGGAGACTTTACAATATTGAGATTTGTGGCGAATTTATTTTCTGCAAATTGAATTTTTTTAGAAAAATTTGGCAAATCTGGAAATTTAAATTTCAAAAATATCCATTCATCACTTATAGCAATCTGTAAATTGATATGAGTGGAAAGTCACACTTATTATTGGAGCATCCACACTACAAAGATTTCATACGATCAAACATACGTAGCACGCCAGTCATTTGTTTTAACAATGTTACAGCTGTCATATATTTCTTCCCATGAAAACAATTAAGTTTTATTGTTCTTGTATGTCTGGGTTAAACTTTTTATATAGAGATTTTTTCTTTCTTTCCCTTTCTCTTACCTTTTCCCTCTTAGGTGCTGGGATAAGTTTTGGACTTTGGGAGGTTCATATGATTAGTGAATAAAATATATTATCTTGTACTATTTTTTCGATTTTTTTATTATAGAATTTAATTAAAAATGATGATGTTTGAGTTGATTATCATATTTAGAAAATCCATTTGTTACTTCTGTTCCAAAAGTCATCTGAACTTCAACTATGTCACATTTTTAGGCATTTTTTTAGGTGCAGAGATTTGCAGAAAAAAAGTTAGATCAAACTCGGAAAGCCGACTTTTGTTGTTTGTAGATCAATCTGGAACATGCTGTACTGGAAGACAGACTGTATTAAGAAATCTGAATATTAACTTATCAATTATTGATCCTTGATATAATAAATTGTCCATTAAGTATTATGGTTATTGAGGGATTTTCTTGTAAGTTCAATTGAAAGTCATACAATTTACTTGATGTTTATCAGAAGTATTGTTAAATTATGCATAAAGAAAATCACTTTGTAGCATTGCAAACCCAAACATCAATTCCCATCTGTATGCCAGTATGCACATAAAAAATACAATCGGATGAAAAATATTAAACGTATTATTAGTCCATGACTTTATTTACTATTATTTCTAATGACCAACAGACATGACAGTAGGAACATAAAAACAAGGTCATATCTATTGAATTGTCATACATAACGCTACTCAACCTAATAAATCCTCCTCCGTCAACTATAAATAGATAAAACGTTGTAAATATTATATCTTTCAGCATTTCTTTCCTGTCCCGTGTTTGAGAATCATATATTTCATGCATTTATGGTATTCAATAATTACCTCAAACATCCCTATAGCATTTAAAAAAAAACATCAAGGATAATAATGGAAAAGAAATCCATAACTTTATGTTTTAATGATATTGCAATAAAATAGAATCTTAAAGTAAAAAAGGAGTTATAAATAACAAAAACACAGTTTGAAAAAAATAGTAAAGCAAAATTGTGTTTTTCCCCCAAAAAAATGAAATCAATGACTTGATCAAACAAATGTTAATGTTTTCCATATTTTAATTTCTCGTGTTATTTAAAACTTGTGTGAGTAATGTCTAAAACTGTGCAGAGAGAGTGGCAGCTGTGGAAGCGACTCTGTGCTTGTTGAGCAGTAAATTCTATAGTGTTGAACTGTTCCAGTAAATGTTAAATGATTTAAAAAGACCTGACAGGCGAGAACAGCAGCCCTGGAGTCATGTAAAATGCAAGAGAAATACCACTTTATAGTCTCTTTTTATGACATTAAAAATAAGAATAGAAATCAGTCGAAAACTAATAGAACTAATTTCCTCTTTGCTTTAGTACCTGAAACATAAAAAAAAACCAAAATAAAATTAGTATGAACCGTTTTAAATTAATTCCCTCATCCATTGGAGTTTGGCCACTTTGTATTTTTTAATCTCAATAAATAGAATCGAGCGAAAAGTAAATTGTTTGAAAAAATAAAAAACGTTAAGCATACAATTAAAAAAACAAATAAAATAAAAATTTAGAGATGAACCTAATAAATGCACTCATTTATTTATATAATAATATACTTTCTTTTTAGTAAATTAATGACACGATTGCTTTTTACATTGAAATAGGCAATTAACAAATATCACAAATTTTAAATACAGTTTTGGCATATTGTTAGAATTTTGCAATATCTCATTTTTACATGGACAAACTTTCGACAAAGCAAAAAAAAGAAAAACGAAAAGTCAGCTCATTCTTATCAAGGTCCAAACTACGGAGACAGGTAGTGCGGCAGAAGAAACCACATTTTATTGGATAAGTATTAAAAATCACAACTCCTGTGTAGGAATATCTAGAAAACACGTTTCAGACTGCCGTCTTTAATCATTGTATATTTGAATATATGCAGTGCTTAAAGAAGGCAGACTAAAACGCAATTGATAGATCTCCCTATACAAGGGTTACTATTAATAGTTAACCAATAGAACTTTAACAAAGGTAGTAAAACTGAAAACTGCCCTAGTGAACAAAAAATGGAGCAACTTCTGAAAGTTGTCTTGCATTTTTGTTATAATTTTTGGGTTTAACAGGAAAAAAAATGAAATACTGCACGTAGAAGCCAATAGTTTTTAGATGTAGACTTACTGCAAGCTTTGATGAAAAATTCCATATCTAGATCATGCTCTAAGGCTATATAAAAATCAGTTTGCTGATAGACTGGCAAGTAATTTGCTGTATTTGTAATAGAAACAGTATTAAATGTTAACTTACCTGCAGGGCCTTCCCAGGGAAAATTAAGAATTACACATTAAAATACACATTAAAATAATAGGCTGTCCATGTATTGTGTTAATTTTCTAGGTCCTCCAAAACAAGAGCAGATCTCTATAGTGGGCTTGAAGATCAAGGTCCTAAGTAAAAGCACTGTCTCTGTTAATGACCTATTAAGTAAAAAAAGACAGGGCATTAGTAAGTCAATGGCTATTATATGTGTATGGGTAATTGAGATGGGCAAACTGGGTCAACATCAATGGGTTAAGATTAGCAAAGAGTGAATAAATTTGAGAGGAACTGAATTTTACAAAAGTCTGCATTTCCAAAAATGCTGATTTTTTGTAATTCACTTCAATACGGATTTAGCAAAATGGCGTCTGCATTATTTCTAAAGCAAAATAGGTGAAAAAGGTGAAAAAGTTATATTTACATCACTGCTTACTCCTATGTCTCCTCCGGTCACCATCAGGTTCTTGCTGCATTTTCTGATCCCCCACCACTCGCAATGGGGAACAACAATGACATCCCTGTTGCATGCATAGAACCCTCCCAGGCACCATGAAACCCAGAAATACAGCACAGTGCAAGAAGACTGAATATTCCAAAGGAAGTGGAATCAGAAGATACGGCGAGGACCAGATGGGTGGCAGTGAGAAGTTGAGATACAGGATAGAGATGAGAAAAGTGTGAAAATAGCGATTTTTTTCTTTTTTTTTACATAGTAACATTGTAACATAGTTATTAAGGTTGAAGGAAGACTTTAAGTCCATCTAGTTAAACCCATATCCTATCCTAACCTGCCCTAATTTGTTGATCCAGAGGAAGGCAAAAAAAAAAAACCATATTGCAACAGTAAGCTTCACATTGGGGAAAAAAAATTCCTTCCCGACTCCACATACGGCAATCAGACTAGCTCCCTGGATCAACGCAATATCTAGGAAACTAGTGAATATAGCCTGTAATATTATACTTTTTCAAGAAAGGCATCCAGTCCCTTCTTAAATTTTACATATTACTTTTATTTTGCTTTTGGGGTCCGGAGACATTGAATTTGTGGAGAATAACTTGTCTGCAAATCGAGTTTCCAGGAATAAAATTAGCAAACAGGAGAATTTGAATTTTGCCTTATCCGCTCATCTCTAGTTAAGATTGACAGATCTATTACATATTGTAGAGGTAACAATTTCGGATTGTATGCAGTTGGTTATGAAAGTGATGAATATACCAAGAATCTAGGCAAGGAACTGGTGTGAAAATGTCAAAAGTCAAAAAAAATTGTGCCTGATTTCACTACATTTTGCAACATTTCACCCAGGTTTATGCCAGAATTCTCAAAATAAAAAATCATTCAATAGTGAAGTATTTTTCTTCTTCTAAAATGACTTTAGAAAGAAAATAAAAATATTTCACAATTGAATCATCAGAGTCCGTGAACTATATTTTTAGTGTATTAAGTCTGTGTTCGTGGCTTCCCAGTGGACGTCACATGATGAATACCGCAGACTGAAGTCAGCTTGGACTACACCTTTGTTAGGATTTTGCCAGAATTATGCCAAAAACTATTTGATGAATTATCCCCTTTGAATTCAGAATTCTTCTCACTTACATATAAATTAATTTGTTATTTTTGCCAAATTAAGATTGATAGCTAACGTTTCAAAATGAGAACATTTCACAAAGACCTAATAAGAATTTTACAAAATAATATTTATTGTATAAAACCGCACATTTATAAATTTAATTGAATACAATTAATCCAAAGAAATAGATGAAATGTTAATATTGTGGCCATAGGGATCTGATTTGTTGATTGCCGATTTATCCTGGACAAATGTGCATGAATAGTTTCATTAGACCTTAAAAAGTACAATTGTCAGCGCAACCCTCCAAATCCCAGGTAATTAGGCTTTTCAATCAAGAAAGTGTTCTGTTTCTAATAGCAAATAGCAAGTAATTACAGTCCATCTGAGAGTTGGATTCCACTTGAGACCTGCCATCACCAGCCTAATTGCTTTCCAAGGAAACAAAGGTATTTCTGTTCAGCTATTACCCTTTGATTTTTTGAAATATGAATGAGCTTGGACATTTCTACTGAACGTTCTGATCAAATGTGGAGATCGGGAGGCAAACTTTTTTTTATTTTAAATTGCTTTTCCAGCAATGTGATTTGGAATTTGGAAACATGAAAAATGGAAATAATGGAACATTTTATAATGTACTGCTAACTATGAATTTTGAATTAAACACAATAATTGAGCATTTTGTAATGCATGAGTGATAACTGTGTTTATTAATTTACATGTACTATTGCAGGTAAAAATGTCAAACAATTAGATACAAAAGATGATGAAAAAACTATATTTGCAATTCTAATAAGAATCTTCTGTGATTTGTTACATTTTTTGATCCTCATCACATCATTTATGATGCTAAATAGATACAATAGGAGTGTGTAGTGACTATAGATTTTCGCTTCTCATAAGAATCTGCCATGATATATTTTTTGATCTTTATCACACATCATATACAGTCGTGGACTGGCCCACAGAAGAACAGGAGAATCCTCCTGTGGGCCCCTGTGCAAGGGTGGGCCATTAACCCCTTATATGGGTAGTGCTTGGCACTATTTACTTGAATCACTATGTGTAGACAAAGGCGGAATCTTATTAATTTAACAATCCACTAGTTCATTGTTATACAGCTCTGGCAAAAATTAAGAGACCACTGCAAAATTTTCAGGATGTCTGATTTTTCTCTTTTTTTGAGTAAAATGTAAATTGCTCTTTTATTCTATAAATTACTGACAACATGTCTCCGAATTTCCAAGCAATAAATTTTGTATTTATTTTCAGAAAATGAGAAATGGTCAAATAACAAAAAAATGCAGTGCTTGCAGACCTCAAATAATGCTAAGAAAATAAGTTCATAATCATTTAGAAACAACAATACTAATGTTTTAACTCAAGAAGAGTTCAGAAATCAATATTTTGTGGAATAACCATGATTTTTAATCACAGCTTTCATGCGTATTGGCATGCTTTCCACCAGTCTTTCACACTGCTTTTGGGTGACCTTATGCCACTCCTGGTACTAAAATTTAAGTAGTTCTTCTTTGTTTGATGGTTTGTGACTATCCATCTTCCTCTTGATTACATTCCAGAGGTTTTCAATGGGGTTCAGGTCTGGAGCTTGGGCTGGCCATAACAGGGATTTGATGCGGTGGTCCTTCATTCACACATTGATTGACCTAGCTGTGTGGCATAGTGCATTGTCTTGCTGGAAAAACCAGTCCTCAGAGTTGGGGAACATTGCCTGAGCAGAACGAATCAACTGTTTTTCCAGGATAATCTTGTATGTGGCTTGATTCATACGTCCTTCTCAAAGAATAACCTGCCCAATTTCAGCCTTGCTGAAGCATCCCCAGATAATCACCGATCCTCCATCAAATTTCACAGTGGGTGCAAGATACTGTGGCTTGTACGCCTCTACAGGTCTTTGTCTAACCATTAGATGACCAGGTGTTGGGAAAAACTGAAAATTTTACTCTAGTCCACTATGGTCCAATCCTTATGGTCTTTGGCAAACTTCAGCCTGGCTCTCGTTTGCTTCTCATTGATGAAAGGCTTTTTTCTAGTTTTACATGACTTGAGCCCTGCCTCTAGGAGCCTGTTCTTGCCGTGCACTTCACCCCAGCTGCCATTTGCCATTCCTTTTGTAGGTCACTTGATGTCATCCTGCGGTTGCTGAGTGACATTCGAATAAGATGACGGTTATCCCGGTCAGTGGAGAGTCGTACTTTTGAAACTCATCATTGGTTTTACCATGTCGTGTACTTGAAAACGGGAGAAAAATTCCAAGTGCGGTGAAGTTGCAAAAAGTGCAATCTCACACTTGTTTTTGCTTGGCTTTTTTGCTAGGTTCACTAAATGCTAAAACTGAGCTGCCATTTTGATTCTCCAGGTCATTATGTGTTCACAGACACCAAAAATGTCTAGGTTCTTTTTATCTAAGTGGTGAAAAAAGTCCAAAGTTTGCTAAAAAGAAAAATTGCACCGTTTTCCGAGACCAGTAGCGCTTCCATTTTTCGCGATATGGGGCTGGGTGAGGGCTTATTTTTTGCGTGCTGAGCTGATGTTTTTAAGGATACCATTTATGGGCAGATCCATTCTTTTGATCGTCCATTATTGCATTTTAATGCAATGTCGCGGCGACCAAAAAAAGTAATTCTGGCGTTTTGATTTTTTTCCCGCTACGCCGTTTAGCGATCAGGTTAATCCTTTTTTTATTGATAGATTGGGTGATTCTGAATGCGGTGATACCTAATATGTGCATGTGTGATGTTTTTTATTGTTTTATTTTGAATGGGGCGAAAGGGGAGTGATTTAAACTTTTATATTTTTTTAGGTTTTTTTATATTTTTAAAAACTTTTTTTAATTTTTGCATGCTTCAATAGCCTCCTGCTACATACAGGCGATGATTAGATTGCCTATATGCAGCAGAATTACAGCATTGCTATGAGCGCCGACGACAGGGTGGCACTCATAGCAATCCGGCATTAACAACCATAGAGGTCTCGGGAGACCTCTGGTTGTTTTGTCAACGCATCTCTGACCCCCGATCATGTGACGGGGGTCAGCGATGCTGGTATTTCCAGCCTGGTGGCCGTAAGTGCATGTTAAATGCTGCTGTCACTGTTTGACAGCGGCATTTAACTAGTTAATAGGTGCCAGTGGGTCGTGATTCCACCTGCGCCTATTTCGGGCACATGTCAGCTGTTCAAAGCAGCTGACATGTTCCAGCTTTGATGCAGGCTCACCACCGGAGCTCTTATCAAAGCAGGGATCTGACCTTAGATATACTATTCCGTCCGAGGTCAGAAAGGGGTTAAAAGCCGGCGCTGTAGACAAGTCAGACAGGCGGGCCCCCTGTGGCTTCTCCCCAGCCCCTCTACTGGATTAACAAGAGTCTGCCTATATAAGCATGTAGGCAGAGAACTGTCAATCCAAGGCAGCAGGCAGGAAGATGCTGCCATTGAAATAGCAGCGCTATAGACTTGTTGGACAGGCGGTTACTCGGTGACTTCTCTCCCACGTTCACTTGTCCTACTAGTCTATTGTGCGTCTCTGTCCTCAGCAGCATTTAAAACATGTCTTTCTCTGAAATGCCGCAGCATTTCAGAGTCAACCATTCGTGGCTGAGATAAATCAGCCAGTGCTTTCTATATTGTGCCAGTGGATCAGACATGTATCAGCTGTCAGGTTCTCTACAAGTAAGTTTACATGAATTTGCTTCTCTTACACTGGAGATGTATGTATGTTTGTTTTGCTTTTTTTTAATTGGTTCTAGTATGTATATTATTTTATATTGGCTTCATTTTGTAAAATTAGATAGTTGGCTCTTCCTGGTATGCGGAATTTGTAACCAATGGTCACACTCACTTTCAGGGAAATATAACTGTATTTCTGCTGGTGGATTCATGTCTTCACTTGCCAAAAGCATATCTAATAGTAGTGAAAGAACTGCACTCTAGACTTCAGATGCATTTATATCAAAAAAAATTATTATATTATTTCAGTCCATTAAACGGGTATCCAAGGAAAGGCAATAATCCCATGTGTTTCTCTCCTGTCCTCACCCCTACGTTAAGGATAAAGAAGCTTGTAAAATAAACTTTGCTAAAATTTTGTGTGAGAACCTGGTGACATTAATAAAATTTATTCTATAAATTATTCTGAAGTCTGGAGTCCAGTTTCTTCTTTTGTTGGTTGATACAAGGAAACTGAATGATTGAATGCAGAACAATGTGGAACACTGTATATTGGGAAATTATTATTACAAAGACGATCACAGGTTCTGTTCACCATCACAGACATTGGAAAAAAGCATCAGTCCAGACACATGATGAACACATGATGGATCAAGCACACAGCAATGTAAGGGTGAACATAACCATACATGTAAGCTTTTCACATTATAGAGCATCTGGAAAAATCTTTCTAGTTTGGGAGCTGCACCTACAGTACATAAAGCTCACCGTACCCTAGTGTTCTCAGTTATGCTCTGTAATGATACATACCACGGGCCAGTCAAAAAAAAGTCATGCTGGAGCTATTTGCCCCATTAAGTAGATGAGACTTGATCTATCTAAGACGAAGAACACTAAACAGTGGGAGCTTTCGGTGTTAGAGATAGACATTTTCCAATAGAAATATTAGGGAACAGTGTTGTGATCAGTTTCCCTACAGCTTTTTTTTCTACTGACAGAAGAAAAAAGAAAGTGAGGTCCATAACTAGGTACAGTGGCTTACAAAAGTATTAATCCCCATTGGCTTTTTACCTATTTTGTTACATTACAACCTTTGCTTAAATATTTTTGTAATACGATTTGCGTGTGATGAATCAGAACTACATAATTTAAGTTGGTGAAGTGAAGTGAGAAAAATTTAGGCTAAATTAAATTTATGGGATCAAATAATTAAAAATTGGCATGTGCATATGTATTTACCCCTTTTGCTATTAAGCACCTAACATTTTCTGATGCAAGCTATAACCTTCATAAGTCCCATGTTTAATGAAAGGAAGTCCACCTACAGTATGTACAATCTAAGTGTCTGTCAGCATATACACACCTTTTATGAAAGGCCACAGAGGCTGCAACACTATAAAGCAAGAGGCACTACTAACTAAACAACATCATGAAGATCAAGGAGATCTGCAAATAAGTCAGGGACAAAGTTGTTAAGAAGTACAAATCAGGGTTAGGTTACAAAAAGATATCCCAATCTCTGATGATCCCCTGGAACATCATCATGAAATAGAAAGAACATGGTACCACTACAAACCTACCAAGAGAGGGCCACCCACCAAATTTCTCAGCCCTGGCAAGGAGGGCATTAATCATAGAGGCACTACATTGACCAAATTTAACCCTGAAGGAGCTGCAGAGTTCCCAAGCATAGACTGGAGTATTTTTCCATATCACCACAGTAAGCCATATACTCCATGGAGGTGGCCTTTATAGAAGTGTGGGCAGAAAAAAAGCTGTCGGCACTGAACTACCACTGCGTGTTTTACCTTGGTCGCTCTTCTCTGCACCCGCTCCAGTTCAGCTATGTCTTTCTTATACACCGGAGACCAGAACTGCACACAGTATTCTAAGTGTGGTCGCACCAGTGACTTGTATAGAGGTAAAATTATGTTCTCCTCATGAGCATCTATGCCTCTTTTAATGCATCCAATTATTTTATTTGCCTTGGCAGCAGCTGCCTGACACTGGCCACTAAATGTGAGTTTGTCGTCCACCAATACACCCAGGTCTTTTTCAGTGACAGTTTTGCCCAGTGTTTTACAATTAAGCACATAATTATACATCTTGTTTGTTCTACCTAAGTGCATGACCTTACATTTATCCTCATTAAAGCTCATTTGCTATTTATCAGCCCAAGCTTCTAGTTTACATAAATCCTCCTGTAATATAAAATTGTCCTCCTCTGTATTTATTACCCTGCAGAGTTTAGTGTCATCTGCAAATATTGAAATACTACTCTGTATGCCCCCTACAAGGTCATTAATAAATATGTTAAAGAGAAGCGGCCCCAATACTGACCCCTGTGATACCCCACTGCTAACCATGACCCAGTCCGTGTGTGCTCCATTAATAACCACCCTTTGTTTTCTATTCATGAGCCAGTTCTTAACCCACTTACACATATTTTCCCCTATCCCCATTGTTCTCATTTTATGTATCAACCTTTTGTGTGGCACTGTATCAAAAGCTTTTGAGAAGTCCATGAACACCACGTCCACTGCATTCCCTTGGTCCAGTCCTGAACTTACCCCTTCATAAAAGCTTATCAGATTAGTCTGACAAGAACGGTCCCTCATAAACCCATGCTGATACTGTGTCATGAGGTTATTCAGCCTCAGATACTCCAATATAGTATCCCTTAAAAAAACCCTCCAGGATTTTACCCACAGTAGATGTTAAGCTCACTGGCCTATAATTTCCAGGTTCAGTTTTTGCCCCCTTCATTACCAGACGTTCTTGCGCAGTCTTCCGAACGATGATGCTGGCTTTGACAATTCTGTTGTTGACTTCAGCGTCTAAGGAAATATATAACGTGTATTATAGTTGCACAATTGTGATAATGTATGGAGGTATTTTAGCATTAAATTGCATTATAGTGAAGTTTTCTTAAGCATTATAAGGCAGCATTTGATAGAAGCATTCATAAAGTACCCGTGTCTTTATTTTGAAATTACATGGAGAACTACACTATCTAAAAATGTTCAGCAAGGAGGAGGCTTTATTTTGCCTGTTACCCAAGAACCCAGTATATGTAACATAGACCCTGTATCCACAACATACGATTTTGTAAAGTCAATTTAACACTGGGACCCTTCCGAGGCATCTTGCTGCACAGGGAACGGCCACTGATTTACTTTCACTTAAACCTGTCACCAGTTTTTCCCCATATAAAGTATGGTCAGCTTCTTTAAGCCCTTTTATACAGCATGCTGTATATATTAAAATCTAACTTCAAATCTGAGAAAGATAGAAAGGTTTGGGAATATAAACTTATGATGACCTTTGACACTCTTATAGCTGGAATGAATATATCACACGGATTCATGTCTTTCTATATCAATTAAGGAATCTGCTTCTCTGACCTTCTGGGGGCATCAAAACACAATAGCAGACTCCAATCAGAGGGTAATAAAACTTTCACACTCCTTATCTATGAACTGTTCCAATATTTATGTTCATCCCTCTGCCATAATGACAGTTCTGCTTCACGTCACTTGTCCTACCTATTGCATTATTCCTGTGTCCTGTTGTGTATAAATATGTGATTCTTCAGATGTTGTATTAGTCTTCGCCTGATGAAGAGACCTGAGTAGTCTCGAAAGCTTGCAATTTGTTACCATCTTTTCAGTTAGCCATTAAAAGGTATCAACCACTGAGGACTCTCAAGTCTAAATATTTTTCTATCTACTGGCTAACACGGTACGAAGATACACATCTTTCCTATATATATCACCAGTCCCTCTGCAAAGCAAAAAATAACTTTTATTATATTCACAGATGGCGCGGTCCGGTAAGATGTGCGTCACTGGTCTCGCTTAGGTGCCTTCTCTCTTCTTACTCGGCTACAGCAAAACTACTGTCATGTGCATGCGCCAGGAAAGAGGCTATAGAAGTCTGATTCATGTAGCTCACAGTCTATGTCATGCATTCACATGTTGTGCTGCTGTTAGAGATGGGCGGATGCAAAGAACAACGATGACTCTGAAGTAAAGCCAGTATTTGCACACTACAGCACTACAGTGCTTTGCTCTGCCCTCAGCAAGGCAAAGAGAAGTGCGCCTGTGCAGGAGAGAGATGGAGGACACTGTGTGGACGACATAGGATGCATTATCCGCACGAAGCATGTAAGGAGGAAAGTGATGGTAAGAAGAGATGAGGCACCGGATCAAGACCAGAGTTGCCCAATGGATCGGACCGCGCCATCTGTGAATAGTGTTGAGCATTCCGATACCGCAAGTATCGGGTATCGGCCGATATTCGCGTTATCGGAATTCCGATACTTAGTTCCGATATTTTTCCTATATCGTATACCGGAATCGGAAGTTCCCATAATTCTTTGAGAGGCAATGTGATTTTAGTCAGCCAATGAGGAATCCTACGAAGTGTGGGCACATCCTGTAATGCTGCGGTCATCTTAACTAATGGCATGGCTGTGATTGGCTGCTGAAATGATGTCAGAATGCACTATAAAAGGCGCCGCCGCCATTTTAGCGTCACTGTGCTGTGAATTCAGATAGGGACAGAACGCTGCTGTGCTGACTCTGAGGGACAGAGATTGCGATTTAGTGTACTGTGCTGTAGGCAGGCTATCACCAACCGCTGTGTAAAGCTTCCTTTTGCCTGCAGTGTTGTTTTAACAGCTCTGCAAGGTGTGTGTGAGTGCAGGTGACGCTGCAGTTTGCTCTGCATCCAACGCTGTCTGTAGGCATCTGCACCTGTCACTCACAGACTCTTTTTTTTTTTCTTTAGTGTAATTCTAGCTGCTCCATTCAATAGAAATTATAGTGTGATGCGCTTCCATCCGTAAACAATACATTGGTTGCAAACACTATAGAAGTAGACAAAGGAGTAGCCTTTCCCAGATTGTGGACAGTTGTGTTTCAGTGTTCACTTCAGTCTGTGTTTTTTTTTTTTTGAGTGCACATCACGCTCCAGTTACTTGTTCAAGCACTGCTGCTTGTACTCTGCTGAGCGTGTCTCAGTGGCTCATCCTTTTCATTTATCTCCAATTGGTTCTGCTACATTCCATTTAAAATAAATCTAATCTATTAGTGTGACGCGCTTCCATCCGTATACAATACATTGGTTGCAAACACTATAGAAGTAGACAAAGGAGTAGCCTTTCCCAGATTGTGGACAGTTGTGTTTCAGTGTTCACTGCAGTCTGTGTTTTTTTTTTTTTGAGTGCACATCACGCTCCAGTTACTTATTCAAGCACTGCTGCTTGTACTCTGCTGAGCGTGTCTCAGTGGCTCATCCTTTTCATTTATCTCCAATTGGTTCTGCTACATTCCATTTAAAATAAATCTAATCTATTAGTGTGACGCGCTTCCATCCGTATACAATACATTGGTTGCAAACACTATAGAAGTAGACAAAGGAGTAGCCTTTCACAGATTGTGAATAGTTGTGTTTCAGTGTTCACTGCAGTCTGTGAGGTATTTTTTTTTTTTTTTAAATGCAGATCACGCTCCATTTACTTCTTCAACCACCGCTGCGTGTACTCTGCTGAGTGTCTGTCACTGGCTCATCCTTGTCATTTTTCTAAAATTGGTGCTGCTTTATTCTATTTAAAATAATTCAAATCTATTACAGTGACGTGCTTCCATCCGTATACAATACATTGGTTGCAAACAATATAGAAGTACACAAACGGGCCTTTCACAGCTACTGAACATGGGTTTTTAATTTTTAACTAAAATATGTATTTTTTCAAATGACACAAAATATGTAATGTTGAAGAGGAATAGTCCTACATCCATTGTTTGCACAATATTACAGGTGTACATCATGTCCCTTAATCAACAATGTATTATTATATTTACTTGTATGCTTTTATTTAAAAGCCAAGAACACAGAAGGATAACCTTCGCACTGCAGCTGTTGTCAAAGTTCAACCCACATTATGCACTTCCAACATTGCAGCATTTGAGGCATGATGTGAGTTGGATTTGTCAAAGTTATGGAGTGAGAAGGTTCACCATCAGTACCCTATAGCATAAGTATGCTTTTGTGTTAGCATTTGTGTTAGACATGTGGATATTTGCCATAATATGTCACAATTATTTAGTTACAGATTTGTTACCAACACTAATCATTGAATGGTTTTAAATTTGACGTTTCACTTGTTTACAGCTTAGAAATAAGGGTGTAGCCTGATATCTATGTGTAGCACTAGCCACTTTAACATGTCATGTTTTTTTCAACATGTGTAGCTAGGTAGCAGTAATTTTTGCCGGACACACAGCAGGGGAACAGCAGGCGTTACTGAACCCCACAAACACATCATCGATTGTTTTGATCTGTGCATCCAACACTTCTGAGCCCAGGGTCAAGAAGGGTGTAGCCTGAGGCCTAGTATGAGATGTTTGAACTTTAATTTGAACTTTAATTTGGAGTTAGCAGCATTAATTTTTGTCAGACACGCAGCAGGGGAACAGCAGGCGTTACTGAACCCCACTATCACTATAGCTTGTGTATTGGTCTGTGGACACGACACTTCTGAGCAGCAACTGGCAGTGTTGTAGCCCAGGGAGTATAGCTCAGGTGGTAGAAAGATGAACATAACAGGAGACATGGAAAACGTTGCCAACCAGTTAGTTAATCTGAAACCGGACAGGCAAATTCAGGCGAGATCCATGCCTAGTTCATTTTCAGAAAAGTAAGCCGTTCTACATTATCGGAGGATAGTCGCATGCAACGGTCTGTTAGTACACCACCTGCAGCAGTAAAGACGCGCTCCGATAATACACTGGCAGCAGGGCAAGCCAGCACCTCCAATGCATACTGGCTAAGCTCTGGCCATTAGTGTTGAGCATTCCGATACCGCAAGTATCGGGTATCGGCCGATATTCGCGTTATCGGAATTCCGATACTTAATTCCGATACTTTTTCCATATCGTATACCGGAATCGGAAGTTCCCATAATTCTTTGAGAGGCAATGTGATTTTAGTCAGCCAATGAGGAATCCTACGAAGAGTGGGCACATCCTGTAATGCTGCGGTCATCTTAACTAATGGCATGGCTGTGATTGGCTGCTGAAATGATGTCAGAATGCACTATAAAAGGCGCCGCCGCCATTTTAGCGTCACTGTGCTGTGAACTCAGTAAGGGACAGAACGCTACTCTGCTCACTCTGAGGGACAGTTAGATATTGCGATTTTGTGTACTACTGTGCTTGAGGCAGGCTAGTTTACCAACCGCTGTGTAAAGCTTCATTTTGCCAGTGTTGTTTTAACAGCTCTGTGCAAGGTGTGTGTGTGACAGTGCAGGTGACGCTGCAGTTTGCTCTGCATCCACCGCTGTTTGTAGGCATCTGCACGTGTCACTGACTCTTTTTTTTTTTTTTTTTTTTTTTATTTTGTGGAATTGGTGCAGCTCCATTATATTAGAAAAAAAAATCAAATCTATTAGTGTGACGTGCTTCCATCCGTATACAATACATTGGTTGCAAACACTATAGAACTACACAAAGGAGCTTTTCACAGATTGTGGACAGTTGTGTTTCAGTGTTCACTTCAGTCTGTGTTTTTTACTTTTTTTAGTGCAGATCACGCTCCAGTTACATGTTCAAGCACTGCTGCTTGTACTCTGCTGAGCGTGTCTCAGTGGCTCATCCTTTTCATTTATCTCCAATTGGTTCTGCTACATTCCATTTAAAATAAATCTAATCTATTAGACTAATAGATTAGATTTATTTTAAATGGAATGTAGCAGAACCAATTGGAGATAAATGAAAAGGATGAGCCACTGAGACACGCTCAGCAGAGTACAAGCAGCAGTGCTTGAACAAGTAACTGGAGCGTGATCTGCACTCAAAAAAGTAAAAAACACAGACTGAAGTGAACACTGAAACACAA
>JARQOD010000001.1:41521556-41620193 GCA_033576555.1 Oophaga sylvatica | reverse complement strand
AAACCTCCCAAAGACTGAATCTTCTGCTCCCCCATCTAATAACCTCCCTAAATTGACTTTTTCCCTCTCGTGGGCGGACCATTAAAAAACCCGGCGCGGTCGCTGTCTGGGTGTTAGTTTGACCAATCTCTCCTTCACCCCCATAACAATCTCTTGCCGTCTTGCCGCTACACCAAAGAAAACACTCTAGAATCCGCCCTTTCCCCAATGGAAACAACAAAAACCCTACTGTGCATTGATCCACTCCCGCCTGGCTACTGCAACGCACTTTACTTTGGCCTCCCCATTATCGCTTCCCCTCTCCAGTCCATCCTTAATGCAGCAGCCGGGTCACCATCTGGTAACGGACTCGGAGCGTCCGCTCTTCCATCCTTCACTGGTGCCCATTCATTAAGGACCAATTCAAAGTACTGGTTCCACCCACAAAATTCTCACGTGCAGCACCCCTCTCTCCTCCTATTTCTTCTTATCGCCCAACCAAAGCTGCCCTCAAACGACGTCGCAACCCTGCACTAATCCGTACCTCCCCCCCCGACTCCAAGCTTCCCCCTGCTGCGCCAATCCGGAATGCTCTCCCCCAAGAAATTAGGACATCCACAATTTGTGGTTTCAGGGCTCCCTCAAAACACATTTGTTCAGAGCGGCCTATACATTCACAACCAAATTCATTCTATTGAAGGTGTGTGTGTGCCCCATTCACTTCTCATCCATCCTCACTCCTCAAGATGGCTGGACCATCATTGTAATGCACCATTGTAATTCCCTGTACTTTGATCTCCCCCACCCATTTAGATTGAACTCTCACGAGCAGGGCGGCTTATTTTGCTTTAATTATTGTATTGTAACGTTGTTCCTAGATTGTGTTTTGAAATTGTTTAAAATGTAAAGGTGCGGAATATTTGGCGTATATAAATAAAGATTATTATTATTATTTTTATTAATTATATATTTTTCACATTACTTTAAATAGTCCAATATTAGAACGTACATGCAACCCGCGGAAATTATTGTCCCTTCAAAAATTTTTTTTTTTGGACTTTTTTACAATTTAAAGAGACTAAAAAGCCTCTGTTTCTATTTTTTGGATACCATTGATTACCGTCAGTTTCTCCATGTCAATAGGTTGAAAACAATTGTAAGGCTTATTTGCATTAAAAGAGCTCAAAAAGGTTCAATACAGTCTAGGAGACCTCGTATGTTTACATATGTTTTCCAGGTATTGGAGACTTTAAATATTGAGATTTGTGGCGAATTTATTTTCGCAAATTGAATTTTTTAGAAAAATTGGCAAATTGGAATTTTAAAAATTTTCAAAAATATCCATTCACACTTATTCAATCTGTAAATTGATATAGTGGAAAGTACACTTATTTTGGAGCATCCACACTACAAAGATTTCATACGATCAAACTAGTAGCACGCCAGTCATTTGTTTTTAAAATGTTACAGTTCTATTTTTCCCTCCCATGAAAAACAATTAAGTTTTATTGTTCTTTATGTCTGGGTTAAATTTTTTTAATAGAGATTTTTTCTTTCTTTCCCTTTCTTTACTTTTCCCTTTGGGTGCTGGGTAAGTTTTGGCTTTGGGAGGTTATTATTAGTGAATAAAATATTATTTGTACTATTTTTTCGATTTTTTTTTATAAAATTTTTATTAAAATGATGTGTTTGAGTTGATTTCATATTTAGAAAATCCTTGTTTTCTGTTCCAAAAGTATCGAACTTCAACTATGTCACATTTTTAGGCATTTTTTTTGGGGGCAGAGATTTGCAGAAAAAAATTAGATCAAATCGGAAAGCCGACTTTTGTTGTTTGTAATCAATCGGAACGCTGTACTGGAAGACAGACTGTATTAAGAAATCTGAATATTAACTTATCAATATTGACCTTGATTTAAAAAATTTGTCCTTAATTATTATGGTTATTGAGGGAATTTTCTTGTAAGTTCAATTGAAAGTCAACAATTTACTTGATGTTTATCAGAATTTGTTAAATTATGCATAAAGAAAATCACTTTGTAGCATTGCAAAACCCAAACATCAATTCCCCTTTGTTTTGCCGTATGCACAAAAAAATACAATCGGTGAAAAATATTAAACGTAAAATTTTTTGTCCAGATTTTTTACTATTTTTCTAATGACCCCAAAAACATGACAGTAGGAAATAAAAAAAGGTATATTATGAATTGTCATACATAACGCTACTCAACCTAATAAAATCCTCCCTCCTCAACTTAAAAGATAAAACGTTTTTAAATATTATATCTTTCAGCATTTCTTTCCTGTCCGTGGGTTTTTAAATCATATATTTCTGCATTTATGGTATTCAATAATTACCCCCAAAACCCTATGCATTTAAAAAAAAACATCAAGGATAATAAAAGGAAAAGAAATCCATAACTTTATGTTTTTAATGATATTGCAAATAAAAAAATTTAAAGTAAAAAAGGAGTTAAAAAACAAAAACCAGTTTGAAAAAAAAAGTAAAGCAAAATTGGTTTTTCCCCCAAAAAAATGAAATCAATGACTTGTTCAAAAAAATGTTAATGTTTCCATATTTTTAATTTTCGTGTTATTTAAAACTTGTTGGAAGTCTAAAACTGGAGGGGGAGTGGCGCTGTGAAGGACTCTTGCTTGTTGAGCATAAATTCTAAGTGTTGAACGTTCCGTAAATTTAAATGATTTAAAAAACCTCAGGGAGAACACAGCCCGGGCATGTAAAATGCAAGAGAAATACCACTTTTAGTCTCTTTTTATGACATTAAAAATAAAATAGAAACATCGAAAACTAATAGAACTAATTTCCTCTTTGTTTAGTACCTAAACATAAAAAAAAAACCAAAATAAAATTTAGAACCGTTAAATTAATTCCCTATCCATTGGAGTTTTGCCACTTTGTATTTTTTAATCTAAAAATAGAATCGAGCGAAAATAAATTGTTTAAAAAAAAAAAACGTTAAGATCAATTAAAAAAAACAAATAAAATAAAAAATTTGAGATGAACCTAAAAATGCACTCATTTATTTATAAAAATATACTTTCTTTTTAGTAAATTAAAGGAACGATTGCTTTTTCATTGAAATAGGCAATTAACAAATATCACAAATTTTAAATACAGTTTTAGCAATTGTTGAATTTTGCAATATTCATTTTTCTGGACAAACTTTCGACAAAGCAAAAAAAAAGAAAAAACGAAAAGTCAGTCATTCTTATCAAGGTCCAAAATACGGAGACAGGTGTGCGGCAGAAGAAACCACATTTTATTGGATAAGTATTAAAAATCACAATCCTGTTAGGAATATCTAGAAAAACTTTCAACTGCCGTTTTAATTTTTTTTGTATATTTGAATATATGCATGCTTAAAGAAGGCAGACTAAAACGCAATTGAAGACTCCCTAACAAGGGTTCTTTAATAGTTAACCAATAGAACTTTAACAAAGGTATAAAACTGAAAACGCCCATGGAACAAAAAATGGAGCAACTTCTGAAAGTTGTCTTTGATTTTTGTTATAATTTTTGGGTTTAAAAAAAAAAAAATGAAATATGACAAAGCCAATATTTTTAGATGTACTTTCTGCAAGCTTTGATGAAAAATTCCATACTAATCATTCTAAGGCTATAATAAAAATCATTTGCTGATAGCTGGCAAGTAATTTGCTGTTTTTTGTATTAGAAACAGTTTAAATGTTAACTTACCTGCGGGCCTTCCCAGGGAAAATTAAGAATTACACATTAAAATACACATTAAAAAATAGGTGTCCATTTTATTGTGTTAATTTTCTAGGTCTCCAAAACAAAGCAGATCTCTATAGTGGGCTTGAAGTCAAGGTCCTAAGTAAAAGCACTGTCTCTTTAATGACCTATTAAAAAAAAAAGACAGGGCATTTAAGTCAATGGCTTTAATGTGTAGGGTTTGAATCAAATGGGTCAAATCAATGGGTTAAGATTGCAAAGAGTAATAAATTTGAGAGGAACGAATTTTACAAAAGTCTTCATTTCCAAAAAGCTGATTTTTTTTAATTCACTTCAATAGGATTTAGCAAAATGGCTCTGATTATTTCTAAAGCCAAAATAGTGAAAAGGGAAAAAAGTTTATTTACATCATGCTTATCCTAGTCTCCCCGGGTCACCATCAGGTTCTTGCTGCATTTTGATCCCCACCATGCAATGGGGAACAACAATGACATCCCTGTTGTGCATAGAACCCTCCCAGGCACCTAAACCAGAAATACAGCACGTGCGAAGACTGAATATTCCAAAGGGAAGTGGAATAGAAGATCGGCGAGGACCGTGGGTGGCAGTGGAAGTTGAGTCAGGAATAGAGGAAAAAAGTGTGAAAATACGATTTTTTTCTTTTTTTTTTTTCATAGTAACATTGTAACATAGTTATTAAGGTTGAGGAAGATTAAGTCCATCTGTTAACCCTATCCTACCAAACCCCGCCCTATTTGTTGATCCCAGAGGAAGGAAAAAAAAAAAAAAAACATTTGCAACAGTAAGCTTCACTTGGGGAAAAAAAATTCCTTCCCGACCCACATACGGAATCAGACTAGCCCTGGATCAAGCAATATCTAGGAAACTAGTGAATATAGCCTTTAATATACTTTTCAAGAAAGGCATCAGTCCCCTTCTTAAATTTTACATATTACTTTTATTTTTGTTTTGGGGGTCCGGAGACATTGAATTTTTGGAGAATAATTGTCTGCAAACGAGTTTCCAGGAATAAAAATAGCAAACAAAGGGAAATTGAATTTGCCTTATCGCTCATCTCTAGTTAGGACGATCTATTACTATTGCAGAGGTAACAATTTCGGATTGTATGCGTTGGTTATGAAAGTGATGAATTTACCAAAATCTAGGCAAAAGGAACTGGTGTGAAAATGCAAAAGTCAAAAAAAAATTGTTCCTGATTTCACTAAATTTTGCAACATTTCCCCAGGTTTTTGCCAGAATTTCAAAATAAAAAACATTCAATAGTGAAGTATTTTTTTCTTCAAAAGATTTAAAAGAAAATAAAAATATTTCACAATTGAAATCAGAGTCCGGAAACTTATTTTTAGTTATTAAGTCTGTGTCGTGGCTTCCCAGTGACGTCACATGAGAAACCCGACTGAAGTCGTTGGACTACACCTTTGTTAGGATTTGCCGAATTATTGCAAAAAAAATATTTGATGTTATCCCCTTTGAATCAGAATTTTCTCACTTTTTCAAATTAAAAAAAATTAATTTGTTATTTTTGCCAAATTAAGTTGTAGCTAACGTTTCAAAATAGAACATTTCACAAAGACCTAATAAGAATTTTACAAAAATAATATTTTTGTATAAAACCCAATTTATAAATTTAATTGAATACATTAATCCAAAGAAAAGTGAAACGTTATAATGTGGCCAAGGATTGTTTTGTTGATTGCCGATTTATCGGACAAATGTGCATGAATTTTTCTTAACCTTAAAAAGTACAATTGCAGGGCAACCCCAATCCCAGGTAATTAGGGTTTTAATCAAGAAAGGTTCTTTTCTAATAGCAAATAGCAAGTAATTACAGTCCATTGGAGAGTTGGATTCTCCTTGAACCTCCTCACCAGCCTAATTGCCTTTCCAAGGAACAAAGGTATTCTGTTCGCTATTACCCTTTGATTTTTGAAATATGAATACTTGGACATTTTACTGAACGTTCTGATCAATTGTGGAGATCGGGAGGAAACTTTTTTTTATTTTAAATTGTTTTTCCCCACAATGTATTTAAAATTTTGGGGAAACATGAAAAATGGACATAATGGAACATTTTATAATGTATTGCTAGCTTTGAATTTTGAATTAAAACACAATTAATTGGAGCATTTTGTAATGATGATGATAATTTTTTTTAAAAAATTTACATGTACATTTGCGGAAAAAAGTCAAACAAATTAGTACAAAAGTGATGAAAAAAACTTATTTGCAATTTAAAAGAATCTTCTGTGATTTGTTACATTTTTGATCCCATCACATCATTTATTGATGCTAAATGATAAAAGGGTGTGTAGGACTATAGATTTTCGCTTCTCATAAGAATCTGCCCTTATTTATTTTTTGATCTTTATCCCATCAATACAGGCGTGGATGGCCACAGAAGAACAGGAGAACCCTCCTGTGGGCCCCTGTGCAAGGGTGGGCCATTAACCCCTTATATGGGGTTGTGCTTGGCACATTTATTTTGAATCACTATGTTAAAAAAGGGGCGGAATCTTATTAATTTAAAACCACAGTTCATTGTTAACAGCTTGGCAAAAATTAAGAGCACGCAAAAAATTTTCAGGATGTCTGATTTTCCTTTTTTTTTGAGTAAAATGTAAATTGTCTTTTATTCTATAAATACTGAAAATTCTCCGAATTTCCAAGCAATAAATTTTGTATTTATTTTTGAAAATAGAAAGGTCAAATAACAAAAAGATGCAGGCTTGCAGACCTCAAAAATCTAAAAAATAATTATAATCTTTAGAAACAAAATTCTAATGTTTTAACTAAGAAGAGTTCAGAAATCAATATTTTGTGGAATAACCATGATTTTTAATACAGCTTTCATGCGTATTGGCATCTTTCCCCAGTCTTTACACTGCTTTTGGGTGACCTTTGCCACTCCTGGTACTAAAATTTAAGTAGTTTCTTCTTTGTTTGATGGTTTGTGATATCCATCTTCCCTGATTACATTTCCAAGGTTTCAATGGGGTTCAGGTGTGGAGCTTGGGTGGCCATAACGGGTTTGATGCGGTGGTCCTTAATTTTCACACATTGTTGACCTAGCTGTGTGGCATAGTGTTGTTTGCTGGAAAAACCGTCCCAGGTGGGGAAAATTGCCTGAGCAAACGAATCAATGTTTTTTCCAGGATAATTTGTATTGGCTTGATTCATACCCCCCAAAAATAACCTGCCCAATTTCAGCCTTGCTGAAGCTCCCCGTAATCACCGATCCCCACCAAATTTCACAGGGGTGCAAGATATGGGGGCTTGTCGCCTTAAGGTCTCTGTCTAACCATTAATCCTTTTTGGGGAAAAAAAAACTGAAAATTTTACTCAGTCCACTAGGCAATCCTTTGTCTTTGGCAAATTCAGCCTGGTTTCCCGTTTGCTTCTCATTGAGAAAGGCTTTTTTCTAGTTTTACTTACTTTAGCCTGCCTTAAGCCTGTTTTGCCGGCACTTCACCCCAGCTGATTTGCCATTCCTTTTGTAGGTACTTGTGTCATCCGCGGTTGCTGGTGGACTTTGAATAGTGGACGGTTACCCGGTCAGTGGGGAATGTATTTTGAAACCCATATTGGTTTTACCATGTCTGTATTGAAAACGGGAGAAAAATTCAAGTCGGTGAATTGCAAAAAAGTGCAATCTCACCTTTTTTTGCTTGGCTTTTTTGTAGGTTCACAAAGCTAAAACGAGCTGCCATTTTGATTCTCCAGGTCATTTGTGTTCACAACACCAAAAAAGTATAGGTTTTTTTATCTAAGTGGGGAAAAAAAATCCAAAGTTTGCTAAAAAGAAAATTGCACCTTTTCCGGCCGTACGCTTCCATTTTTCGCGATATAGGGCTGGGTGAGGGCTTTTTTTGCATGCTGACTATGTTTTAAGGATACCATTTTATGTGCAGACCATTCTTTTGATCGCCATTATTGCTTTTAATGCAATGTCGCGGCGACCAAAAAAAGTAATTCTGGGTTTTGATTTTTTTCCCGCTACGCCATTTACGATCAGGTTTAATCCTTTTTTTTTGAAGATTGGGTGGGTTCTGAATGCGGTGATACCTAATATGTGCAGTGTATGTTTTTTTTTGTTTTATTTTGAATGAGGCGAAAGGGGGTGATTTAAACATTTATATTTTTTTGGTTTTTTTATATTTTTAAAAACTTTTTTAATTTTTGCATGTTCAATAGCCTCCTTGGAGGCTAGAAGCTGCCTGCTCGATCGCCTCGTACATACAGGCGATGATTAGATTGCCTATATGCGCAGAATTACAGCTTGCATGGCGCCGGACAGGGTGGCACTCGTAGCAATCGGCATTAACAACCAAGAGGTTGGTTGTTTTGTCAATGCTCTCTGCCCCCGATCATGTGGGGGGGGCACGTGGATTTCCAGCCTGGTGGCCGAATGCATGTTAAATCTGCTTCACTGTTTGACAGCGGCATTTAACTAGTTAATAGGTGCCAGGGGTCGGATTCCACCTGCGCCATTTGGGCACATTCGTGTTTCAAAAAAGCTGACATGTTCCAGCTTTGATGCAGGCTCCCACCGGAGCCTTATCAAAGCAGGGATCTGACCTTAAATTTACTATTCCGTCGGGTCAGAAAGGGTTAAAAGCCGGCGCTGAGCAAGTCGAGGGGGCCCCCTGGGCTTTCCCCCCCCGTACTGGATTAACAAGGGTCTGCCATATAAGCAGTAGGCGGAATGCAATCCAAGGCGCAGGCAGGAAAGATCTGCCTTAATAGCAGCGCTATAGACTTGTTGGGCAGGCGGTTACTCGGTGACTTTTTCCCCTTTTATTGTCCTCTAGTCATTTGCGTCTCTGTCTCGCAGCATTTAAAAACAGTCTTTCTCTGAAATGCCGCAGCATTTTTAGAGTCAACCATTCGTGGCTGAGAATAAATAGCCGGCTTTCTATATTTGTGCCAGTGGATCAGAAGTATCAGCTGTCAGGTTCTCTACAAGTAAGCTTCATTAATTTGTTCTTACACTGGAGATTATGTATGTTTGTTTTTGCTTTTTTTTTAATTGGTTCTAGTATGTATATTTTTTATATTGGGGGTTCATTTTGTAAAATTAGATGTTGGCTCTCCTGGTAGCGGAATTTGTAACCAAGGTCACACTCACTTCGGGAAATATAACGTATTTCGCTGGTGGATTCTGTCTTCATTGCCAAAAGATATCAATTAGTGAAAGAACTGCACTCAGACTTCGATGCATTTATATCAAAAAAATATTATTATATTATTTCAGTCCATTAAACGGGTACCAAGGAAAGGCAATAATCCCTGTGTTTCTCCCTCCCAACCCTACGTTAAGGTAAAAGAAGCTTGTAAATAAACTTTGCTAAAATTTTGTGGTGAAAACCGGTGACATTAATAAATTTATTCAATAAAATTATTCTGAAGTCTGGAGTCCGTTTTTCTTTTTTTGGTTGATAAAAGGGGAAATGGTTTGAATGCGAACAATGTGGAACACTGAATATTGGGGAAAATTATTATTACAAAGACGATCAAGGTTCTGTTCCCATCACAGAAATTGGAAAAAAGCATCGTCCAGACCATGATGAAACACTGATGGATCAAGACACAGCAATGTAAGGGTGAACATACATAATGTAAGTTTTCACTTATAGGCATCTGAAAAAATCTTTCTTTGGGAGTGCACCTACAGTACATAAAGTCACCTTCCCTAGTGTTCTCATTTGCTTGTAATGAAATACCAGGGCCAGTCAAAAAAAGTCATGCTGGAGCTATTTGCCCATTAAGTGATGAGACGATCATCTAAGACAAGAAAAAAATGGGAGCTTTCGGGTTAGGATAGCATTTTCCAATAGAAATATTAGGGAACAGTGTTGTGACTTTCCCTACAGCTTTTTTTTCTATGAAGAAGAAAAAAGAAAGTGGGTCCATAAATAGGTACAGTGGTTACAAAATATTAATCCCCTTGGCTTTTACCCTATTTTTTACATTACAACCTTTGCTTAAATATTTTTGTAATACGATTTGCGGTGAAGAATCAAACTAAATAATTTAATTGGTGAAGTGAAGTGAGAAAAATTTAGGAAATTAAATTTAGGATCAAAAAATTTAAAAAAATTGGCATTTACATATGTTTTACCCCTTTTGTATTAAAGCACCTAACATTTTTGATGCAAGATAACCTTCATAAGTCCCTGTTTAATGAAAGGAAGTCCACCTACATAGTACAATCTAAGTATCCATGGTCTGTCAGCTTACACACTTTATGAAAGGCCCAGAGGCTGCAACCAATATAAAGCAAAGAGGCACCACTAACTAAACAACATCATGAAAAATCAAGGGACTGCAAATAAGCGGACAAAGTTTTAAGAAGAAAAATCAGGGGGTTTGGTTACAAAAAGATATCCCCCAAACTTGATGATCCCCTGGAAAATCATCATGAAATAGAAAGAACATGGTACCAACAAACCTACCAAGAGAGGGCCCCCACCAAATTTTCAGCCCTGGCAGGAGGGCATTAACATAGAGGCCCATTGACCAAATTTAACCCTGAAGGAAGCTGCAGAGTTCCCACATAGATGGAGTATTTTTCCATTCACCACAGAAGCCATATACTCCATGGAGGTGGCCTTTATAGAAGTGTGGGCAGAAAAAAAGTGTCGGCACGAACTACCACTGCGTGTTTACCTTTCGCCTTCTCTGCACCCGCCCAGTTCAGCTATGTCTTTTTTATAACCGGAGACCGAAATGCAACAGTATTCTAAGTGTGGTGCACCTGACTTGTATAGAGGTAAAATTTGTTCTCCTCAGAGCATCTATGCCTCTTTTAATGCAACCTAATTTTATTTGCCTTGGCAGCAGCTGGCTACATGGCCACTAAATGGAGTTGTCGTCCACCTACACCCCGGTCTTTTTCGTGCAGTTTTGCCCAGGTTTTACAATTAAGCAATAAATTTAATTTGTTTGTTCTACCTAAGGCATGACCTTAATTATCCTCATTAAAGCTCATTTGCTTTTATCACCCAAGTTTAGTTTACATAAATCTCCGTAATAAAAATTGTCCTCCTCTGTATTTATTACCCTGCAGAGTTTAGTGTCATCTGCAAATATTGAAATATACTCTGATGCCCCCTACAAAGGTCATTAAAAATTGTTAAAAGAACGGCCCCAATTACTGACCCTGTGTACCCCACTGCTAACCGTGACCCACCCCAGTGTCTCCATTAATAACCAACCCTTTTGTTTTCATCCCCTGAGCCAGTTCTTAACCCACTTACAAATATTTTCCCCTACCCCATTGTTTCATTTTATGTACAACCTTTGTGTGGCACTGTATCAAAAAGCTTTGAAAGTCCATAAAACACTCCCTGCATTCCCTTGGTCCAGTCCTGAACTTACCCCTTCAAAAAGCTTATCATTTAGTTGACAAGAACGGTCCCCAAACCCATGCTGATACTGTGTCATGAGGTTATTCAGCCCAGATACTCCAATATAGACCCTTAAAAAAAACCCTCCAAATTTTACCCCAGTAGATGTTAAGCTCACTGGCCTATATTTCAGGTTCGTTTTTGCCCCCTCATTACCAACGTTCTTGCGCAGTCTTCCGAACGATGATGCTGGCTTTGACAATTCTGTTGTTTTACTTCAGCGTCTAAGGAAATATATAATTATTATAGTTTGCACAATTGGATAATGTATGGAGGTATTTTAGATTAAATTGCATTATAGTGAAGTTTTCAAAGCATTATAAGGCGAATTTGATAGAAGCATTCATAAAGTACCCGTGTCTTTATTTTGAAATTACATGGAGAGCTAACTATTTTAAAATGTTCAGCAAGGAGGAGGCTTTATTTTGCCTGTTACCCAAGAACCCAGTATATGTAACATAGACCTGTATCCACAACATACGATTTTGTAAAGTCAATTTAAAACACTGGGACCCTTCCGAGGCATCTTGCTGCACAGGGAACGGCCGCTGATTTACTTTCATTTAAAACCCCTGTCACCAGTTTTTCCCCATTTAAAGTATGGTCAGCTTCTTTAAGCCCTTTTTATACAGCATGCTGTATATATTAAAAAATCTAACTTCAAATCTGAGAAAGATAGAAAGGTTTGGGAATATAAACTTATGATGACCTTTGACACTCTTAGTGCTGGAATGAATATATCACACGGATTCATGTCTTTCTATATCAATTAAAAAAAAAAATATTTAGAGTTGAGAGTCCTCAGTGGTTGATACCTTTTAATGGCTAACTAAAAAGATGGTAACAAATTGCAAGCTTTCGAGACTACTCAGGTCTCTTCATCAGGCTGAACTAATAAAAATCTGAAGAATCACATATTTATACACAAAAACACAGAAAAAATGCAATAGGTAAGACAAGTGACGTGAAGCAGAACAGTCACCATGGCAGAGGGACGAGCACAAAAAATTGGAACAATTCATAGATAAGGAGAGAAAGTTTTATTACCTCTGATTGGGGTCGGGAAATGTTTTGTGATGTTTTCACAGGGATTTGGAGTAAATTCCTTAATTGATGTAATTGGCCATAAAACCATGTGACGGGTTCATTCCAGCATAAGAGTGTCAAAGGTCACCATCAATTTGTATTCGCAAATTCTTCTCTGCCTCTGAGATGTGAATCTGCTTCTTAGTACCAGTATTTTCATATCTGACATGCTATGATCAGGGGAGCAAAAATGTTTGCTCCCCTGATCATAGCATGTCAGATATGAAAATACTGGTAATAAGAAGCAGTTCACATCTCAGAGGCAAGAAGAATTTGCGAATTACAAATTGATGGTGACCTTTGAACTCTTAATGCTGGAATGAACCTGTCACATGGTTTTTATGGCCTATTACATCAATTAAGGAATTTACTCCAAAATACCTGTGAAAACATCACAAAACATTACCAGACCCCAATCAGAGGGTAATAAACTTTCTCTCCTTATCTATGAATTGTTCCAATGTTGTGCTCGTCCCTCTGCCATGGTGACTGTTCTGCTTCACGTCACTTGTCTTACCAATGATTTTTTCTGTGTTTTTGTGTATAAATATGTGATTCTTCGATTTTGTATTAGTTCAGCTGATGAAGAGACCTGAGTAGTCTCGAAAGCTTGCAATTTGTTACCATCTTTTCAGTTAGCCATTAAAAGGTATCAACCACTGAGGACTCTCAACTCTAAATATTTTTCTATCTACTGGCTAACACGGTAGGATATAATCTTTACTGTATTTCAATTAAGGAATTTGCTTCTCTGACCTTCTGGGGGCATCAAAAACACAATAGCAACTCCAATCAGAGGGTAATAAAACTTTCACACTCTTATCTATGAACTGTTCCAATATTTATGTTCATCCCTCTGCCATAATGACAGTTCTGCTTCACGTCACTTGTCCTACCTATTGCATTATTCCTGTGTCCTGTTGTGTATAAATATGTGATTCTTCAGATGTTTTATTAGTCTTCGCCTGATGAAGAGACGTGAGTAGTCTCGAAAGCTTGCAATTTGTTACCATCTTTTCAGTTAGCCATTAAAAGGTATCAACCACTGAGGACTCTCAAGTCTAAATATTTTTCTATCTACTGGCTAACACGGTATGAAGATAACACATCTTTCCTATATATATCACCAGTCCCTCTGCAAAGCACAAAAAATAACTTTTATTATATCACAGATGGTGCGGTCCGGTAAGATGTGCGTCACTGGTCTCGCTTAGGTGCCTTCTCTCTTCTTACTCGGCTACAGCAAAAACTACTGTCTGTGCATGCGCCAGGAAAGAGGCTATAGAAGTTGATTCATGTAGCTCACAGTCTATGTCATGCATTCACATGTTGTGCTGCTGTTAGAGATGGGCGGATGCAAAGAACAACGATGACTCTGAAGTAAAGCCAGTATTTGCACACTACAGCACTACAGTGCTTTGCTCTGCCCTCAGCAAGGCAAAGAGAAGTGCGCCTGTGCAGGAGAGAGATGGAGGACACTGTGTGGACGACATAGGATGCATTATCCGCACGAAGCATGTAAGGAGGAAAGTGATGGTAAGAAGAGAAAGAGGCACCGGATCAAGACCAGAGTTTTCCAATGGATCGGACCGCGCCATCTGTGAATAAAGATGGAAATACCCTTTTAGAGAAGTTGTGATACTTTCATAAAAAAAAGACAGCACCCTACCTGTCCTTAGGTTGTATGCATGGTATTGAGGCTCATTTCAATGAAACTAAGTCACTATAAAAAACATCACCAATGGCCAGAAAGGGGTTGTTCAGGAATACTCTTAACCAACCCAACATTGAGTGTGGAGATATACAGCAGTAGCTGGAAGCACAGAAGCTGAGGAAGCGTGTGACACACATCAAGCATGGTGCTCAGAGGGTATAAAACTTTCGTCTCATCAACTTCACTGTCCGACGTGCAATAATGTCTTTCCGAATCTGATGTCGCTTCTGGATAGAGGATATTACTAAATAACCTCTTTAATAATGTTGGAAAAATGTTTGGAAATGCAGTCATGTTTTTTTTTTTATCTCAATATTAAACCATCTGTCACTGATTTTTTTTCAATCCGAGGCGCATAGGTTTGACATTCGCAAGAAAAAAAACAAACTAAAATTAAATATTTAAGTCATCACTTGTTTAATATCCTAAGCAATGTGCATTTGATTTAGTAAATACCTTCCTCATTGGTATATGGGAGGAAAGCTATGTGTTGCTGAGTAAAACACGTCCAAAGGGCTTATTTAATGTAAAGTAAATTGCAATAGACATCAATGCTTGAGTTTGTTCTTGAGATCTAAGTTATTTGAGTTCTTAGGTGCAATTCCTTACCATGTCCTAACCTGATTTGTCTGGCCTGTCATATCTAATTGAGCATGAAAATAGCACTATGAGTTAAAACATCAGATTTGTACACTGTTCTGTCTAAAGAATTTTTCTTTTAAACTTCACACAAAACCTGCGGCTTATAACATGTGTATTGCTTTGTTTGTTAATTTTATATATCTACCATAATGATGGAAAAAAATATTTAAAATATTTTTAAACTAGATTGATACTTTTAAGAGAACAGATGGATAGATAGATAGATAGATAGATAGATAGATAGATAGATAGATAGATAGATAGATAGATAGATAGATAGATAAGGTCTGGGCAACCTTTCCCTATTACACTGTGGCCCATGGACCGGGACAAAAGACTGGATACTGTAGTGCTCCGCACCATGCGGCTGCCCCCCATCCGGTGCCTCACTTTCACTGGTATCTGCATCCTCGAGAGAATGATGGATCCGTTAGCGCCCTCTATCGAAGATAGTTGAGCCTACTTGTCAAGAGCGTGGCAGGCACAATGGCTAAATTTATGCTAGCTCTGCCTCAGTAGACATTGCAGCCCAGAACAGTGTGCAAAAGGGGTTCAATGAGTAACTATATACATTGGGTTCGGAAAGTACTCAGACCCCTTTAAATTTTTCACTCTTTGCTTCATTGCAGCCATTTTGTAAATTCAAAAAAGTTCATTTTTTTTCTCATTAGTGTACACTCTGCACCCCATCTTTACTGATAAAAACCAGAAATGTAGAAATTTTTGCAAATTTATTAAAAAGAAAAACTGAAATATCACATGGTCATAAGTATTCAGACCCTTTGCTCAGACACTCATATTTAAGTCACATGCTGTCCATTTCCTTGTGATCCTCCTTGAGATGGTTCTACTCCTTCATTGGAGTCCAGCTGTGTTTAATTAAACTGATAGGACTTGATTTGTAAAGGAACACACCTGTCTATATAAGACCTCAACAGCTCACAGTGCATGTCAGACCAAATGAGAATCATAAGGTCAACTGGCCAAGGAGCTCAGAGACAGAATTGTGGCAAAGCACAGATCTGGCCAAGGTTACAAAAGAATTTCTGCAGTACTCAAGGTCCCAAGAGCACAGTGGCCTCCATAATCCTTAAAATGTAAGAAGTTTGGGACCACCAGAAGTCTTCCTATACCTGTCAGTCCAGTCAAAGTGAGCAATCCTGGGAGAAGAGCCTTGGTGAGAGAGCTAAAAAAGAACACCCAAGATCACTGTGGCTGAGCTCCACAGATGCAATAGGGAGATGGGAGAAAGTTCCACAAAGTCAACTATCACTGCAGCCCTCCACCAGTCGGGCCTTTATGGCAGAGTGGCCCAACGGAAGCCTCTCCTAAGTGCCAGACATATGAAAGCCCACGTAGAGTTTGCGAAAATAAACACATGAAGGACTCCCAGACTATGAGAAATAAGATTCTCTGGTCTGATGAGATGAAGATAGACCTTTTTAGTGATAATTCAAAGCTGTATGTGTGGAGAAAAACCAGGCACTGCTCATCACTTGCTCAACAACAATCCCAACAGTGAAACATGGTGGTGGCAGCATCATGCTATGAGGGAGTTTTTCAGCTGCAGGGCCAGGACGACTGGTTGCAATTGAAGTAAACATGAATGCAGCCAAGTACAGAGATATCTGGATGAAAACCTCTTCCAGAGTGCTCTGGACCTCAGACTTGGCCGAAAGTTCACCTTCCAACAAGACAATGACCCTAAGCACACAGCTAAAATAACAAAGGAGTGGCTTCAGAACAACTCTGTGACCATTCTTGACTGGCCCAGCCAGAGTCCTGACCTAAACCCAATTGAGCATCTCTGGAGAGACCTGAAAATGGCTGTCCACCAACGTTCACCATACAACCTGACGGAACTGGAGAGGATCTGCAAGGAAGAATGGCAGAAGATCCCCAAATCCAGGTGTGAAAAACTTGTATCATCATTCCCAAGAAGACTCATGGCTGTACTAGCTCAAAAGGCGCTTCTACTCAATACAGAGCAAGGGTCTGAATACTTATTACCATGTGATATTTCAGTTTTTATTTTGTAATAAATGTGCAAAAATTTCTATATTTCTGTTTTTTTAAGTAAAGAGGGGTGCAGAGTTACATTAATGAGAAAAATGAACTTTTTTTTCATTTACCAAATGGCTGCAAAGAAACAAAAGTGAAAAAATTTAAAAGAGTCTGAATACTTTCTGAACCCACTGTATATATTTTTTTAATCGGCAGTACATTGTGGGAAACTGTGGGACATAATATTATGTAAAGGGGCTGTGTAAGGACATACTACTGTGCAAAGTAGCTGTCTGGGGACATAATAGTGTGGAAGGGGCTGTGTTGGGAGTTTTATGGGGACACTCTACTGTGTGGGGGCTATGTGGGGACATGAAAGAGAACTATGTGTTCTGCAGTCTGACCACCATTCCCGTACATGCTCTAATATGTAAAAAGTTGACTTCCCCTGAATTAACATGATGACATCATCACTGTATATGTAACTATTGACTTCTCTTACAACCATCAAAATTTACAAGTGCTGAGAAAAGTGGCTGAAGAATCACTGACGATTTTACAAAATGGATGTTGTGCAGTGACACAAAATATCTTGCCAGTTTCTGGGGAAAGATAAGTTATTTTGCACCACCTAGTTAGCACTCCCTGAGTCAGCTCCACCAGTCAACTATAGAGCCCCTTATCTCATGAGCACATACATTGTAAGTTGAGGAAAATACTGGTGTAAATATAGCTAGTACTTAATCCTGCTATATTTTTTTTTCATTTTTTTGCTAATTTTTTTTTTAAATAAATAGTATACAACGTTATACTTTTTCACATTTCAAAATTCTAAAAAGTTTAACACATTAGCCTATATTTAAACCTAACCCTAACCCTAACACTAGCCCTAAGCCTAACCCCAATCAATGTCTATCCTTACACTGAGTTAGTGTTACAAAAAAATATAAAAATATAAAATCAGTTGCTAGTAATAAATAAAGACACTATTGAATCATATTCACTACACTTGATTAAATACAGTTTTTATCCTTTAACTGCTAACTTTCTGTCATCTTGGTTGCAGCTTATGCAGAGCATTTGCCATCCGTTGCTGCCCTCTGCTTAGATAAACTAAGCTAGCCTGTTACGCTCTGTATCTCCAGATGGGCACTTAAGACATCCCAAAAAGACACTTAGTTTTGCAGACACCGATCACTTAACAGGGGAGGCTGCAAAGTAGATGGCTAAAATCACCACTTCTGTAGACTTTGGCACCCACTGGAAATGTCCCTCTGCCCACTTTCCCACTATAGCACTGTTTGTAAAGACCAAGTTTAAGTGAAAAGCTTATGAAAATTTTTGCACAAATCTATGCCTACATTATTTATCATACCATCATATGCTACACTTTTTCCATTTTCATTTCAGAATCAAAATGCATTTTAAACCCTCTCCACCAAAAATCAAACCAATGCAAATCAAATTTGTGGCAAATTTATCAATTTCCCACAGGTGAAGTCGAGCAATTTTAGATCTGATTTACACAAATCACAAAAAAATGCCTGACGCCATTTTACACATTTCAGAGAATTACATGAGCCACAGACGTGACTGCATCACATGGTATAGTGCAGTCAATTAGGAGGGACTAGGATAGGCAGTATAAGAAACAAGACAGGGAATGCAGCAGCCATTTTAGAATGATTTAGGATCAAAAGAAGGCGTCAGAGCAATAAAATATTGGACAAATACTCCAAATAGTAATGTGTTGTACAATTGCATCACTGAAAAAAATGAATGTAGTAGTCTATTCAATTGATAGGGGAAAAGTGAGATAAGAGAGGTGCAGTTTCACTGTGATTGATCAATTATTTGTGTAGTTGGTATTTGACCTTATAGATGATTTGAATTACAATCTATCTATTCATTATTTCTAAACACTGTTTTTCGGTGATTACTTTGTATCTTCGTTCATACTGCAACCACACACACAAGTGATACACGATTTGAAAGGTAAACTTGCCCCCTTCAGCAAGAAAAGAGCCAAACAAACCACACATCCACGATTTGATCACAAAATACAGTTTAAACATTAATTTTCATAAACCTGCAGTAAGGAAAAATGACCTGCAGGTTGCACCAAGTACACCAAAGCACACTACCACAAAGCTGCTTACAGACATCACAAACAAATCCAAACATTTGCCTTGGGGCTTTCCAGCTTGCCGAACTGCTTGCCCAGCCTATTTCAGCCAAATTGGAGGATTGCACACTTCACTGCAGGTGAGGCACGTATGCAAACACATTTGTAAACATGCACTGCCTATTGAATTGCACACTTTCTCTGTTCATAACTCCCCCACACAAACAAATGATACACCATTTGAGAGGTCAAATTACCTGCAGGTGCCAGCACACTACCCCAAAACACACACCACACAGCTGCTTACAGACATCACAAACAAATCCAAACATTTGCCTTGGAGTCTCTCCAGCTTGCTCAAGTGCTTGCCCAGCCTATTTCAGGCACATTGGAGGATTGCACACTTCACTGCAGGTGAGTCACATATGCAAACACATTTGTAAACATGCACTGCTTTTTCGCTGATTACTTCACCCCACACCCACAAATGGTGAGTCACATATGCAAACACATTTGTAAACATGCACTGCTTTTTCGGTGATTACTTTGCCCCACACACACAAATGATACACCATTTGAAAGGTAAACTTGCCCCTTTCAGCAAGAAAAGAGCCAAACAAACCACACATCCATGATTTTTTCAATAAATACAATTTAAACATTTATTTTTCAGAAACCTGCAGAAAGACACAGTGACCTGCAGGTAGCACCTCAACCGGAAGATATTTTTGGCCTCTACCTTATCAAACCAATTTATTGTGTTACCAGCTACATATATAAATACCTGTCTGTGTTCATCATCTCATGAAATACATTTACATTTGACCAGCTTGCTTTTTCTGAAATTACCTGCGCCCCCGACGACCAATGTGTGAAAATTTCACACAGGTCAAGCTACAGTTATATGAAAAAGTTTGGGCACCCCCATTAATCTTAAGCTTAAGGTTTTATAAAAATTGGTGTTTTTGCAACAGCTATTTCAGTTTGATATATCTAATAACTATTGGACACAGTAATGTTTCTGCCATGAAATGAGGTTTATTGTACTAGCAGAACATGTGCAATCTGCATTCAAACAAATTTGACAGGTGCATAAGTATGGCCACCCTTATCATTTTCTTGTTTTAAATACACCTACCTACTTTTTACTGACTACTAAAGCACTTTTTTTGGTTTTGTAACCTCATTTAGCTTTGAACTTCATAGCCAGGTGTATGCAATCATGAGAAAAGCTACTTAAAGTGGCCATTTGCAAGTTGTTCTCCTGTTTGAATCTCCTTTGAAGAGTGGCAATCATGGGCTCCTCAAAACAACTGTCAAATGACTGAAAACAAAGATTATTCAACATAGTTGTTCAGGGGAAGGATAGAAAAAAGCTGTCTCAGAGATTTAACCTGTCAGTTTCCACTGTGAGGAACATAGTAAGGAAATGGAAGAACACAGGGACAGTTCTTGTTAAGGCCAGAATGGCAAGCCAAAAAAAAACATCAGAAAGGCAGAGAAGAAGAATGGTGAGTCAGTCAAGGACAATCCTCAGACCACCTCCAGAGAGCTGCAGCATCAAACTTGCTGCAGATGCGTCACTGTTAGGGTTGAGCGATACTTTCCGAATCCAAAAGTATCGATCGGAAATGGTATCACCGATACCATTAAAATATCGCGATACCCGATACCGATTACGGAAGTCCCATGTAAGTCTATGGGAACAAAATATCGGAATTAAAAAAAACCCATTCTTGCCTTGTTGGTTAATTGTACATGAAGGAAAACACAAAGAGTAATGTACAATGTATTGTGGAAGGTTGAGGAGAACATTAAAGGCATAGATGTTTAACCAATCAAATGGAATAGCATAAATATTTTTTTTTTTAAAGATGTTCGGATTGACGAAGAAATTGACAATGTTGTTAACGTTTTTTCTATTTTGGCAATTATGTATATTTCACAACTTCCATGCTCTCACCTTTTTAACTTTTCACACACTTTCTCCTTCATAATCTTCAGCAGCATCATCTTTTTCATCAAATTATTCTTCATCATTTCACCTTCTTTTCTTCTTCTTAAACTTCTTGCTATTCATCTTTTTGTTAACATTACTCAGATTCTTCTTATTAAACTATTATTCTTATTCATATTGTACTCATTCTTCTTCATCTATTCTTATTTGTGACAGAGAATCCTGTACTTGTAATCTGTCAAAGTATAATTTTTCATCCTTCCGTTCTTGCTGTCACAAAAGATTTAAATTACAACATATTTGTCCGTGTTCAGTTTAGCCTGCAGCAGCAGGGCATTTTCCAGGGGCACCACGAGGAGGAACGGACTCACCCCCATACACTGCTTAGTCTTCTTCTGCTTTTAATTTAGAGCATATATTTTGCTCTTCATTTTTGGGTCTTATACTTCATGTTCTTCTGCTTTTTGATCTTCTGCTTATTGTTTCTTAAGTCTCTTGTTTCTGTATCTTGTAGTTTGTCTTAACCTTCTTAGTCCTGTTTGGTAATCTTTTATTTCTTCTTTGTGATGGTGTTTAGGCTGGTTGGCTTGATGCTCATCGTCCTTGTGGTCGTCATCTTCTTTGGGGTGGTCATCAGGGTCGTCGTCTTCATTGTTGGAGATCCAGAGTGATTACCCAAAAAAGCATTGAAAAATCTTCAATTTGTAAATGTAGCAGAAGGTACAAGAGTCAATGCAAAATAACGAGGACCAGCTGAGGTTACTGGGACACGGTTACTAAGCAGGAAGTACCTGTGCTCCAAAGCAAATACCCAAAGGGCCAGCAGACGTTGCTGGAACTCGGATACCGAGATGGAGGCACCCTAGGCCAAAGGCACTGCGGAGAACCAGCTGACGGTACTGGAACCTGGGCGGGTAGCAGAAGGTACAAGAGCCAATGCAAGTTAACGAGGACCAGCTGACTGTGCCGAACCCGGAGGGGCAGCAGAAGGAAAAGAGCCAATGGCACAACCGAGGACCAGCTGACGTTACTGGGACACGGTTACTAAGCAGGAGGTCCTGTGCCCAAAGCACTACCAAGGACCAGCAGACATTGCTGGAACTCGGATACCGAGATGGAGGCACCTAGGCCAAAGGCACTGCGGGAAACCAGCTGACGGTACTGGAACCCGGACGGGTAGCAGAAGGTACAAGAGCCAATGCAAGTAACGAGGACCAGCTGACTGTGCTGGAACCCGGAGGGGCAGCAGAAGGAAAAGAGCCAATGGCACAACCGAGGACCAGCTGACGTTACTGGGACACGGTTACTAAGAGGAGGTACCTGTGCTCCAAAGCACTACCAAGGACCAGCAGACGTGCTGGAACTCGGATACCGAGATGGAGGCACCAAGGCCAAAGGCACTGCGGAGAACCACTGACGGTACTGGAACCTGGACGGGTAGCAGAAGGTACAAGAGTAGTGTTGAGCGATATTGCTCGATATCTAAAAATATCGTATCGAAATTGTATCGCCGATAGCACTAAATATCGTCGATATCCATTTCGATAGCGGAAGTCCCATGTAAGTCTGGGAACAAAATATCGAAATTAAAAAAAACCTTTATTTCCTTGAAACACTAAATATACACACATAGAATACATATATTATATATATACATGTCATTGTGACATATATATATCATATATTTAATTTATACACTTCTACATAGTAAAATCGACTCTAATCAATTGCCGGGTAAGACGTGACATACCCCATAGAAGTCGACGGGCTCGGTGCCGATGTACCCGAAAACCTCTGGCTCTGTGCAACTCAACTTGGGCGTCACGAACAGATTCTGTAGCTCGCTATAAGCGAGTCCTGTGTGCCTGAATTGCACTGGTTTTGTGCTTGAGAAATTGCTAAAATCATCAGAGAATGTATTTGCCATTTTTTCCGCCATATCTGCGTCACGACGAGGCACTGGTGAAGAAGAAGGGGCGTGCTCTTCGTGGGTGTCACTCACTCGTGGCGTGAAAACGATGGCCGACCACTCTAAATGGTACTGCAATGTAAGATCGTGCCCCACAGCTCTTCAGTTCGCCTCCTCATTCTCCTCAGTGTGCGGAAAACAACACGAAGGTCCCGCTCACTACAAAAGGGGGCCCTCTCCAGATTCTAATGACACATGTGACTTGGCAGAGATGGCTAATGGACACGACGAGCAGAATGGGAAGGGATGGAACAGTCAGAGCTCTCCCCCCACGGAAGCGACCCGATCGCCACAGAATCACCGTTGGGCACCCGCCTGTAAACCCTCCTACGCTGCAAGAAGCGGAGGATACCCTAAGAGGCCTGGCCCGGCCCAGGGAGGAGGTTCGCCAGGATGGAAGCCAGCTGGCGTGCCCTAAAAATAAACTTGGAGCGGCGCCAATCCCTCTTACCTGAAGTGTCTGCACCGGAAGGTGGGACACCCGTTCTAGTAGAGGAGTCTTGCAATGTGATCCGGTTGACGTTGTCGCAGTGGAGGCACCCGTTCCTGCAAAAACCGCCAGCACCGTCACAGCACCCCGATCCCGCTGTCTGCCCCCGTCGCTGAGACAGAAGAAGCGAACCCCGTCTCATGGAGGAGGCCGCGCAGGCACCAGAGCACTACCTGCCTGTACAGGAGCCCCGACTGTCATCTGATTTAGAGCCGTCTGCTTCCTCCGCAGGGGAGAGCCGCCAGGACTGGGGGGCGACAGGAGAGCTGCCGCAAACCGGACACTGTAAGCTGCAGTGGAGTGGTGGAGACATGGAGCAGCTGGTGGAGGAGAATTACAACCGGCGTCAGGAGGAAGAGTGGAGACATTGGGAGCGGGAAGCAGAGCGACAAAGGGAGCAGCGAGAAACCCTAAAACTTCGCCAACGTCAGGTGGAGAAGGACCGGGCAGATAAGGACCGGATGAGAAAAGATAAAGGAACCCTGAGGGAGCCGCGGCGTAAGGGTGCAGTACGGAACTTTAAATTGAAAGGTGGTTGGGGCTTCATCCAGGAGCCTGGACTTTATTTAGAAGTCTTTGTGACCCGGCGGGACGTGGAGGCTCACCTCCCAGAAGGACACCCGGGGAGGGACCTGTTGCCAGGAGACTTGGTGACTTACACCCGACACTGGGGTTACAATGGGTGGTACGCCCTAAATGTTACCAGGTGCGACCCTACTCTCCAGTGTGTGAGGAACCTGTGAGACCCTCGAAGCCTTCAGCCTCCCACATCCAGGCCTCTGCAAAAGTGCCCACCCCACGCCGTAAATCTCCCCAGCCTCCCTCAGTGGTCTCCTCAGCAGACCCACCCATGGACATGATCCAGTTACGTGGCCCGTACCCGGCGCCTGTTAGGCCCCTGGGGTTCGTTCAGTCCGTGACATAGGGCTCCAGACCCGGAGGGAGATGAAAGAGGTGGCCACACAGACCCAGATAGCGGGTCACGACGTCACTGTACAGGCCACACGACGTCATCAGGTCCTGGTGGTCCTTGGTGCCTCGGATGTTTGGCAATCTCAAGAAGAGTACCAGGTGGTACCTGGAAGAGGCCAGCCAAAGAAGTCTAAATAACCCGGACAGGGTCCCTGTATGTAAATAGTTAAATTGTTTATGTACCCGGACGGGTGAATGTTCCTAAAAAAGTTTTTTAATTTAATAAAAAAAAAAACCCACAGTTTTCATTTCTTTTATTACTGTCTCATCCTGCGACGCCATCGATCTCCTGTAAAAAAATGAAAAAAAAAAGTATACCACCTGACCGACGCAGTCCATAGTAACGAGTGTCCCACGACGATCCAGCTCTGCTACATCAGAATGACAGGCAGAGCCTGTCATCCCGGCGCAGCACAGCTGATTACCTGCTTCCCCGGCGGTGACGTCATCGGACTGACTGCTTTACGGCCGGGATTACCCTGCAGTCACTGCAGTTATCGCGAAAAACTGCATGTGACCGCCAGGGAGAAGATAATGGCGGCCATCAAGCAGTCCAGGACGTGACCGCCGGAGATCTTCTGGCAGGTAAGTGCCGCTGACTCCTGACAGACCCGACCGACGGACACTCACAGTGACAGTGACAAATCCGATTCCGGTATTCGATAAGACGAAAATATCGAAACGAATTATCGAAAGGCCGATAGAGCTAATATCGGCCGATAGCCGATATTTGCATTATCGTATCGCTCAACACTATACAAGAGCCAATGCAAGTAACGAGGACCAGCTGACTGTGCTGGAACCCGGAGGGGCAGCAGAAGGAAAAGAGCCAATGGCACAACCGAGGACCAGCTGAGGTTACTGGGACACGGTTACTAAGCAGGAGGTACCTGTGCTCCAAAGCACTACCAAGGACCAGCAGACGTTGCTGGAACTCGGATACCGAGATGGAGGCACCTAGGCCAAAGGCACTGCGGAGAACCAGCTGACGGTACTGGAACCTGGACGGGTAGCAGAAGGTACAAGAGCCAATGCAAGTAACGAGGACCAGCTGACTGTGCTGGAACCCGGAGGGGCAGCAGAAGGAAAAGAGCCAATGGCACAACCGAGGACCAGCTGACGTTACTGGGACACGGTTACTAAGCAGGAGGTACCTGTGCTCCAAAGCACTACCAAGGACCAGCAGACGTTGCTGGAACTCGGATGCCGAGATGGAGGCACCTAGGCCAAAGGCACTGCGGAGAAACCAGCTGACGGTACTGGAACCCGGACGGGTAGCATAAGGTACCCATGGAAATTTAAGATGACAGGCCGCGAGCCGGCCGCAGTTACCGAATCCCACAGTACTACAGTGGGTGATTGTCCTATTGTCACAACGGAAACAGCCTTTATTTGCATATCCCGCAGCACACATAGGAAGCACCTAAACTCCAAGCACCATAGAGTCGGCTAACCCGACCGCAACACGACAGGACAACTTATTGGAGGCTAAGTGACGTTTACACTGACAGGAAACAGATGGCATGCTGTAACCAGTCTGGGCAGGAGTACGCGTGCCAATGACACTTCCGAGCAACAACTGGCGCTGTTGAAGCCCAGGGATGAGAAGAGAACATGGTGTAGGCAGCAGGACTTTTTGCCGTACACACAGCAGGGGAACAGCTGACATTACTGAACCCCAGTAACACAGGAGCAAGTGTAGACTGTGCTAACAGCACTTCCGAGCAACAACTGGCGGTGTTGTAGCCCAGGGATGAGAAGAGAACATGGTGGAGGCAGCAGGACTTTTTGCCGTTATCACAGCAGGGGAACAGCTGACATTACTGAACCCCAGTAACACAGGAGCAAGTGTAGACTGTGCTAACAGCACTTCCGAGCAACAACTGGCGGTGTTGTAGCCCAGGGATGAGAAGAGAACATGGTGGAGGCAGCAGGACTTTTTGCCGTACACACAGCAGGGGAACAGCTGACATTACTGAACCCCAGTAACACAGGAGCAAGTGTAGACTGTGCTAACAGCACTTCCGAGCTACAACTGGCGGTGTTGTAGCCCAGGGATGAGAAGAGAACATGGTGGAGGCAGCAGGACTTTTTGCCGTACACACAGCAGGGGAACAGCTGACATTACTGAACCCCAGTAACACAGGAGCAAGTGTAGACTGTGCTAACAGCACTTCCGAGCTACAACTGGCGGTGTTGTAGCCCAGGGATGAGAAGAGAACATGGTGGAGGCAGCAGGACTTTTTGCCGTACACACAGCAGGGGAACAGCTGACATTACTGAACCCCAGTAACACAGGAGCAAGTGTAGACTGTGCTAACAGCACTTCCGAGCAACAACTGGCGGTGTTGTAGCCCAGGGATGAGAAGAGAACATGGTGGAGGCAGCAGGACTTTTTGCCGTACACACAGCAGGGGAACAGCTGACATTACTGAACCCCAGTAACACAGGAGCAAGTGTAGACTGTGCTAACAGCACTTCCGAGCTACAACTGGCGGTGTTGTAGCCCAGGGATGAGAAGAGAACATGGTGGAGGCAGCAGGACTTTTTGCCGTACACACAGCAGGGGAACAGCTGACATTACTGAACCCCAGTAACACAGGAGCAAGTGTAGACTGTGCTAACAGCACTTCCGAGCAACAACTGGCGGTGTTGTAGCCCAGGGATGAGAAGAGAACATGGTGGAGGCAGCAGGACTTTTTGCCGTTATCACAGCAGGGGAACAGCTGACATTACTGAACCCCAGTAACACAGGAGCAAGTGTAGACTGTGCTAACAGCACTTCCGAGCAACAACTGGCGGTGTTGTAGCCCAGGGATGAGAAGAGAACATGGTGGAGGCAGCAGGACTTTTTGCCGTACACACAGCAGGGGAACAGCTGACATTACTGAACCCCAGTAACACAGGAGCAAGTGTAGACTGTGCTAACAGCACTTCCGAGCAACAACTGGCGGTGTTGTAGCCCAGGGATGAGAAGAGAACATGGTGGAGGCAGCAGGACTTTTTGCCGTACACACAGCAGGGGAACAGCTGACATTACTGAACCCCAGTAACACAGGAGCAAGTGTAGACTGTGCTAACAGCACTTCCGAGCTACAACTGGCGGTGTTGTAGCCCAGGGATGAGAAGAGAACATGGTGGAGGCAGCAGGACTTTTTGCCGTACACACAGCAGGGGAACAGCTGACATTACTGAACCCAGTAACACAGGAGCAAGTGTAGACTGTGCTAACAGCACTTCCGAGCAACAACTGGCGGTGTTGTAGCCCAGGGATGAGAAGAGAACATGGTGGAGGCAGCAGGACTTTTTGCCGTTATCACAGCAGGGGAACAGCTGACATTACTGAACCCCAGTAACACAGGAGCAAGTGTAGACTGTGCTAACAGCACTTCCGAGCAACAACTGGCGGTGTTGTAGCCCAGGGTCAAGGAGGGTGTAGGCAGAGGCCTAGTATGAGACGTTTGAAGTTGAAGTTGTAGTTAGCAGCAGTAATTTTTGCCAGACACACAGCAGGGGAACAGCAGGCGTTACTGAACCCCACAAACACATCAGCGATTGTTTTCATCTGTGCATCTAACACTTCTGAGCAGCAACTGGCGCTGTTGAAGCCCAGGGTCAAGGAGGGTGTAGGCAGAGGCCTAGTATGAGACGTTTGAAGTTGAAGTTGTAGTTAGCAGCAGTAATTTTTGCCAGACACACAGCAGGGGAACAGCAGGCGTTACTGAACCCCACAAACACATCAGCGATTGTTTTCATCTGTGCATCTAACACTTCTGAGCAGCAACTGGCGCTGTTGAAGCCCAGGGTCAAGGAGGATGTAGGCACAAAATATTGAGTTATTGCCTTGTTACGTGGCCATTGCAAATGTATGTACTTCAAACAAGAATAAATGAAGTTTTACTAGGACAATAAAATGATGAATTTCAATTCCAAGAATAGAAAAATATTTATACTTGAGAGTCCTCTGTGGTTGATACCGTTTAATGGCTAACTGAAAATATGGTAACAAATTCAAAGCTTTCGAGACTACTCAGGTCTCTTCATCAGGCTAAGACTAAAAAAAAAAGGAAGAATCACATATTTCTACACACAACAGGACACAGGAATAGGTAAGACAAGTGAGGGAGGGAGAAGTGAGGGGAGACCGGCCAAAAAATGAGAACAAGGATGAATTATCAGCGCCACACGATAAGACAAAAAATAATGGATTTACCTGTGGCAAAACACTTTTGTATGCCCGGTCATAGCATGATGGATATGGAATTACTGGTATTAAAATATAACTTCAAATATGACAAAGATACAAAGGTTTCAGAATATAAGCTCATCATGACCTTTGACACTGTTAGTGATGGAATGAATAGAGCACACGGATTTATGTCATTCTATATCAAGGAATCTGCGTCTCTGCCCTTCCAGGGGCATGAAAACACAAAACCAGACCCCAATCAGAGGGCAATAAAACTTTCTATCGTTATCTAGGAACTGTTCCAATATTTATGTTCATCCCTCTGTGATAATGACAGTTCTGCTACACGTCACTTACTTGTCTTACCTATTGCACTATTCCTGTGTCCTGTTGTGTATAGAAATATGTGATGCTTCATTTTTTGTTTTAGTCTTTGCCTGATGAAGAGACGTGAGTAGTCTCGAAAGCTTGCAATTTGTTACCATCTTTTCAGTTATCCATTCAAAGGTATCAACCACTGCGGACTCTCAAGTCTAAATATTTATCTATCTACTGGCTAACACGGTACAAAGATACACATGTTTCCTAACTTCAAGAATAAAAATAAAGACACTGCAAATATAAACGCATATATGCACATGCCAACAAGAAATGGAACAACACACCACCCAAAAAATTGGTTACAAAATATAGTGTTGTAAATTTAAGAATAAAAGTCCATTTTTGTATTTATGAATAATGCTTAAGGAACGCTATGTTAAATCATAACATAGTGAAGACAATGGATTTTGTAATAGTCACTCATCATCATCATCATTGCAATTTAGATGTGACAGTCACAGACATTTCAATTATTTAAGTTAATAAAATAGTTACTTTGTACACCATGTATGACATGTCCAGCATGGACTCATCAATGTGATGACACAATAATGTACGATAAAAAATAACCATTTAAAAAAAACATAATGCATTGTCACAATTTAAGTGTGTGCCTGCAAGTGTAGGTGAAACAAAGGCTACGGATAGCAAAGGTATATTCTATGTCTGTATCAGACAGTGGACAGCCTCTGATGGGTAATGGCGATGTTATACTGTACGTCAATAAAGTCTGCGGCTGCAATCATGCATTTTTTGCTTGTACAGTGTTGAAGAGGGTAAAAGCATGTCTGGTTGCGCAAGGCTTTATCCGTCAACACTACCTTCCTACTGTCACGCGTAGGGTAGGGTAGCGTGTGTCAATTAGATGACTCTATAAAATGTGACATTACGCAGCGTTATTGCGCCCTAGGGACGCCAAAAATACGACAGCAGTAATCATTTACTGTCTAATACTCCACCTATGACCAACAAAAAAGACCGTTCCCTCTTTAACAATCTACAAGACTAACAAGCATAATGGTTGACGCTGACTTTATTGAGGTACAGTATTACATCGACATTGTCCATGAGTAACTATGCACTGTGATACCTATATACCATTATTAATTTATATATGTTGTGGTTGTTTCAACAGCACTTGCAGGTATAACTAGTACTACCTATTGTCAGTATGCATGATGCACTTTCTAGATGTAATAATTTATTATTGCACATTATTACCAGGTTTAGATGCTGGCCATTTCATATATGGTGTGTGAAGTTACAGTTGGCATCAGTATGTGTATTTTATAATGTCTGTCATAAATAAAACTCGTGATGATGATGATGAGGATTTTATGATTCGTACATCCATTGACTGCATTATCTTACAGGTACAGATAAAGTTCCTTAAAAAGCATTAATTGATAAGTATGAAATGTACTTTTATGCATTAATTTCAAAAAGTGAAGACTATGTTTTAGTTTTTGTTACCATTTATAATAGACATGTGCAGATATGCGCTTTGATGACAAATTATTATTTGTCCATATTTGTCATAAAAATTTATCATTCTAGGCCTGCAAAACTTCACAATTTCCTGGTTTAAGCATAACAATCAGGGTGACGGCTCTTCCCTATTTGGAGCATGTTCGACATGGGTTTTTCTGTGCATGTGTAGGGAACAGGAGACTTGTTGCCGGACACACAGCAGGGGAACAGCTGGCGTTACTGAACCCCACTAACACTATAGCTTGTGTATTGGTCTGTGGACACGACACTTCTGAGCAGCAACTGGCAGTGTTGTAGCACAGGGAGTAGAGTTCAGGTGGTAGAAAGATGAACATAACAGGAGACATGGATAACGTTGCGAACCAGTTATTTAATCTGAAAACGGACAGACAAATTCTGGCGAGATCCATGCCTTGTTCATTTTCAGAAAAGTAAGCCGGTCTACATTATCGGAGGATAGTCGCATGCGACGGTCTGTTAGTACACCACCTGCGGCACTAAAGACGCGCTCCGATAATACACTGGCAGCAGGGCAAGCCAGCACCTCCAATGCATACTGGCTAAGCTCTGGCCATGTATCCAGCTTAGAGACCCAAAACTTGAATGGGGAAGAGCCATCTGGGAGTACACTGAGAGGGAAAGACATGTAGTCTGTCACCATCTTACGGAAACGTTGCCTCCTGCTGACTGGAGCCGTCTCGGATGGTGTAGACATTGGTGGCGCTGCCACAAAACTTCGCCACATTTGGAACATACTGGTCTTGCCCTGTGCAGAGGCGCTGCTTGTGCTCCCTCTTGTTGCAGAGCCGTCTCCACTGCCTCGACGCACAGAGCTGCTTTGTAAAGCAGTAGCAGCAGCAGTGCTCTCGGCTGGAATGGAGAACATTATGGATTGCACCAATGTGTCTTGGTACTCCCGCATTTTACGCTCCCGGTTCAACGGTGTGATGAGGCTTTGTAAGTTGTCCCGGTAGCGAGGGTCTAGGAGGGTGTACATCCAATAATCAGACGTGGTGAGAATGTGGGCGATGCGGCGGTCGTTTCTCAGGCACTGCAGCATGAAATCAACCATGTGCTGCAGACTCCCAACTGGCCAAGAAACGCTGTCCCCTGCAAGAGGCGTCATCTCTGCCTGCTCTGCATCACCCCACCCTCGCTCTACATACTGACTAGAGCGTTGTGTACCTCCCTCTGGAGCGATGTCTTCCTCCTCCATTGACTCCTCCTCATCCTCCTCACAAAGTGAGCCCTGCCCAGCCCTTTGTGAGGAACCACGTTGCGCTGACTGTCCAGAAGGTGATGGAATTAGTGACTCCTCATCCTCCACCTCTTCCAAAACCTCATCCCTTAGTATTTGAATTTTTTTTTGAAGCAGGCAGATAAGGGGGACAGTCAGGCTGACTAGTGCATCATCTGCACTCGCCATCCGCGTTGACTCATCAAACGGACGCAAAACGTGGCAGATGTCCTTCATAGAGGCCCACTCAGTAGTGGTGAAGTGTGAACGGCGCAAATTGCGAGTTGATTGCGCCTGATGCAGCTGATACTCCATTACTGCTGGCTGCTGCTCACACAACCGCTCCAACATATGTAACGTGGAATTCCACCTGGTGGGTACGTCACATATGATGCGATGTTCAGGAAGGCGAAATCTGCGTTGCAGAGCTGCAATGCGCGATCTGGCCATGCTGGAATGTCGCAAGTGAGCGCACTCTAGGCGGACCTTGTGCAGCAGTGCATCAAGATCCAGATAGTCCCTCAAAAAACTCTGCACGACCAAGTTGAGCACATGTGCCAGACATGGTATGTGAGTGAGGTTGCCAAGGCCCAGAGCTGCCACCAGATTTCGGCCATTGTCACACACTACCAAGCCTGGCTGGAGATTCGCTGGCAAAAACCACACGTCGCTCTCCTGCTTGATGGCATTCCAGACCTCCTGCGCTGTGTGGCTTCGATTCCCCATGGAAATTAATTTCAGGACGGCCTGTTGACGTTTGGCCACGGCTGTGCTCATATCGGTCGCATCAGGTAAGCGTTCACGGGTCCATGTGGAGGTAGACCGTGACGGCTCCTGCAGCGATGATTCTGAGGAACTGGAGTAGGAGGAGGAGTCAATGTGGACAGACTTGATTCCTGCAATCCTTGGAGTTGGCAGAACACGTACAGCGCCACTGGCAAGATCTGTACCCGGCTCCACAACATTAACCCAATGGGCAGTGAGGGAAAGGTATCGTCCCTGGCCATGGGTACTGGTCCACGCATCGGTGGTCAGGTGGACCTTGCTACTGACGGCGTTTAGTAGCGCATGTTTAATTTTTCCGTCGACATGCTTTTGCAGACCAGGGACGGCTTGCCTGCTGAAATAAAATCGGCTGGGCACATTGTATTGTGGGACTGCCAATGCCATAAAGTTACGGAAAGTGTCAGTCTCCACCAGCCTGAATGACAGCATTTCAAGGGACAGGAGTTTTGCAATGCCAGCATTCAGAGCCTGTGCTCGTGGATGGTTTGCCGAGTATGGCCGTCTTTTATCCCATGCCTGTGCTACCGATGGCTGTTTTGTGGCCTGGGAGTGTGAGGATGACAGGGAACTTGCAGCTGTGGGTGGAATAACACTGGGTCTCTGGACAACAGTGACAGAGGTTCTTCCATGGCGATCCTGTGAGGAAGCCGAACCAGCTGTGTGTGAGCTGGAGGAAGAGGCTCCAACACGAGCTGAAGATGTAGGTGCTGCTGTAGGTTGGCCTACATCTCCAGTGTGTCTTTGTAACTCAGCTACGTGCTTTGTCCGTACATGTTTCCACATATTTGTGGTATTGAGGTTACTGATATTTTTACCTCTTTTAACTTTTTGATTACACAGCTTGCATTTGACATAGCAAATATCATCTGCAAGTGTGTCAAAAAAGGACCACGCAGTGCAAGTCCTGGGAGCGCCCGTTTTGGCTGTTGGAAGAGAACTGCTACGAACGGGTGCCAAACTGGAGGGTACAGGCAACCGAGTCTGCAGCCTACCTCTCCCTACTGTTTGGACCGTTGGGGCAATCTCTTCCTCAGAGCTGCTACCACCACCTTCCTGTTCCTCACGCCATGTTGGGTCTTGGACCTCATCATCTCCACTACCCTCTTCCAACACCTGCTGCTGTTGGGTGGTCTGGCCAGCACCTTGCTCAACAGAAAATGGCACCTGAGTCTCATCATCATCAGATGCGTTCTGCGGTGTGCTGACCATTGGCACTGGCTCACCCGCCTCTTCAGATTCAGAGAGACACAGCTGTTGCGCATCACTGCATACTGCCTCTTCTTCACATTCCAGAATGCTGCTTGGCTGGGCCCCTGTTTCCAAGCCAACAGATTCTGAGAACAGAAGCAGAGACTCAGCTGGCTCCAGTTCAGAACTCTCTGACTGCCTGGGCAATTTGGCAGGCGGTGAAGAGACAGATGGTTGTTCAACAGTGCTGTGGTCCTGAGAGGAGGTGGAAGCAATTGAAGTCGATGCATTGGCTGCCATCCAACCAACAACGGCTTCAATTTGTTCTTCCCGCAGCAGGGGGGTACGCTGAGCTCCTACAAAAGTGCGCATAAAGGAACGCTCACGGGGAAAACTGGTGGATGCTGTGTCACTGGGTGCGGCAGCAGCAGGCACAGAATCCCCACGTCCTCTCCCTGCTGAAACTCCACGGCCACGACCACGTGCCTTACTCCCAGCCTTCTTCATCTTGGTAGATTGATAAAGAAAGTCAGAAAAGTTATAAGGCCTAAGTGTGGATATTCCTCAGAGACTGCAGTGAACACTGCAGACAACTGTTCAGTAGCTGTGAAAGGCCCCTTTGTCTACTTCTATAGTGTTTGCAACCAATGTATTGTATACGGATGGAAGCGCGTCACACTAATAGATTAGATTTTTTTCAAATATAATGGAGCAACACCAATTAGAGAAAAATGTGAAGGATGAGGCAGTGACACACGCTCAGCAGACTACAACCAGCAGTAGTTGAAGAACTAACTGGAGCGTGATCTGCACTCAAAAAATGAAAAGCTCACAGACTACAGTGAACACTGAAACACAACTGTTCAGTAGCTGTGAAAGGCCCCTTTGTCTACTTCTATAGTGTTTGCAACCAATGTATTGTATACGGATGGAAGCGCGTCACACTAATAGATTAGATTTTTTTCAAATATAATGGAGCAGCACCAATTAGAGAAAAATGTGAAGGATGAGGCAGTGACACACGCTCAGCAGACTACAACCAGCAGTAGTTGAAGAACTAACTGGAGCGTGATCTGCACTCAAAAAATGAAAAGCTCACAGACTACAGTGAACACTGAAACACAACTGTTCAGTAGCTGTGAAAGGCCCCTTTGTCTACTTCTATAGTGTTTGCAACCAATGTATTGTATACGGATGGAAGCGCGTCACACTAATAGATTAGATTTTTTTCAAATATAATGGAGCAGCACCAATTAGAGAAAAATGTGAAGGATGAGGCAGTGACACACGCTCAGCAGACTACAACCAGCAGTAGTTGAAGAACTAACTGGAGCGTGATCTGCACTCAAAAAATGAAAAGCTCACAGACTACAGTGAACACTGAAACACAACTGTTCAGTAGCTGTGAAAGGCCCCTTTGTCTACTTCTATAGTGTTTGCAACCAATGTATTGTATACGGATGGAAGCGCGTCACACTAATAGATTCGATTTTTTGCAAATATAATGGAGCAGCACCAATTAGTGAAGGATGAGGCAGTGACACACGCTCAGCAGACTACAACCAGCAGTGGTTGAAGAACTAACTGGAGCGTAATCTGCACTCAAAAAATGAAAAGCTCACAGACTACAGTGAACACTGAAACACAACTGTTCAGTAGCTGTGAAAGGCCCCTTTGTCTACTTCTATAGTGTTTGCAACCAATGTATTGTATACGGATGGAAGCGCGTCACACTAATAGATTAGATTTTTTTCAAATATAATGGAGCAGCACCAATTAGTGAAGGATGAGGCAGTGACACACGCTCAGCAGACTACAACCAGCAGTGGTTGAAGAACTAACTGGAGCGTAATCTGCACTCAAAAAATGAAAAGCTCACACACTACAGTGAACACTGAAACACAACTGTTCAGTAGCTGTGAAAGGCCCCTTTGTCTACTTCTATAGTGTTTGCAACCAATGTATTGTATACGGATGGAAGCGCGTCACACTAATAGATTAGATTTTTTTCAAATATAATGGAGCAGCACCAATTAGAGAAAAATGTGAAGGATGAGGCAGTGACACACGCTCAGCAGACTACAACCAGCAGTAGTTGAAGAACTAACTGGAGCGTGATCTGCACTCAAAAAATGAAAAGCTCACAGACTACAGTGAACACTGAAACACAACTGTTCAGTAGCTGTGAAAGGCCCCTTTGTCTACTTCTATAGTGTTTGCAACCAATGTATTGTATACGGATGGAAGCGCGTCACACTAATAGATTCGATTTTTTGCAAATATAATGGAGCTGCACCAATTCCACAAAAACAAATAAAAAAATGAGTCAGTGAGTGACACGTGCAGATGCCTACAAACAGCGGTGGATGCAGAGCAAACTGCAGCGTCACCTGCACTCTCACACACACCTTGCACAGAGCTGTTAAAACAACACTGGCAAAAGGAAGCTTTACACAGCGGTTGGTAAACTAGCCTGCCTAAAGCACAGTAGAGTACACAAAATCGCAATGTCTAACTGTCCCTCAGAGTCAGCACAGCAGAGTTCTGTCCCTAACTGAGTTCACAGCACAGTGACACTAAAATGGAGGCGGCGCCTTTTATAGTGCATTCTGACATCATTTCAGCAGCCAATCACAGCCATGCCATTAGTTAAGATGACCGCAGCATTACAGGATGTGCCCACACTTCATAAGATTCCTCATTGGCTGACTAAAATCACATTGCCTCTCAAAGAATTATGGGAACTTCCGATTCCGGTATACGATATATGAAAAATATCGGAACTAAGTATCGGAATTCCGATACAGCGAATATCGGCCGATACCCGATACTTGCGGTATCGGAATGCTCAACACTAGTCACTGTGCATCGGTCAACTATACAACGCACTTAGCACAAGGAGAAGCTGTATGGGAGAGTGATGCGAAAGAAGCCGTTTCTGCAAGCACGCCACAAACAGAGTCGGCTGAGGTATGCAAAAGCACATTTGGAGAAGCCAATTTCTTTTTGGAAGTAGGTCCTGTGGACTGATGAAACCAAGATTGAGTTGTTTGGTCATACAAAAAGGCGTTATGCATGGCGTCAAAAAAACACAGCATTCCAAGAAAAACACTTGCTACCCACAGTAAAATTTGGTGGAGGTTCCATCATGCTTTGGGGCTGTGTGGCCAATGCCGGCACCGGGAATCTTGTTAAAGTTGAGGGACGCATGGATTCCATTCAGTATCAGCAGATTCTTGACAATAATGTTCAAGAATCAGTGACAAAGTTGAAGTTACGCAGGGGATGGATCTTTCAGCAAGACAATGATCCAAAACACCACTCCAAATCTACTCAGGCATTCATGCAGAGGAACAATTACAATGTTCGGGAATGGCCATCCCAGTCCCCTGACCTGAATATCATTGAACATCTGTGGGATCATTTGAAGAGGGCTGTCCATGCTCGGCGACCATCAAACTTAACTGAACTGGAATTGTTTTGTAAAGAGGAATGGTCAAAAATACCTTCATCCAGGATCCAGGAACTCATTAAAAGCTACAGGAAGCTACTAGAGGCTGTTATTTTTGCAAAAGGAGGATCTACTAAATATTAATGTCACTTTTCTGGTGAGGTGCCCATACTTATGCACCTGTAAAATTTTGTTTGGATGCAGATTGCACATTTTCTGTTAGTACAATAAACCTCATTTCAAGGCAGAAACATTACTGTGTCCAATAGTTATTAGATATATCAAACTGAAATAGTTGTTGCAAAAACACCAATTTTTATCAAACATTAAGCTTAAGATTAATAGGGGTGCCCAAACTTTTTCATATAACTGTAGTTACATATTGTTTTTATTTAATTCTAAATGCATTAGAAAGTAGCATCAAGCCAGGACAATACGTTTTCCAGAAAAATAAATGTAAAATCAATGTCAGAGAAGGTGTGCTTGCTTGTCATAAGTAACTACGAGAGTTTGCATTTCTAGTGCAATCCTTTTTGTGAAGGTAGAATAATTATTTAAAAAAAATACAAAAGAAAATTCCCTAAAATCACCAAATTTAACTGCAACTGTCTACCTAACAAAGTGTGCATGTCGCAAACAATTTATTTTTGGTCATCTGCACTACTAGATAAATTTTACATCTAGAAACACTGTAACAATAGAGTGCCCTGTTGCAGATGCTGGTGTTTTTGACATGTATTTTCACAGCATTTCTTATTATATCATTTTTGGGAAGAGGGCGTTGAATTTTGTTGAAAAAAACAAACAAATTGTAGACATACTGTATAATAGTATATGCTTGTTTTTGCATACCAGTTTTACAAGTTCAATTTGACACACCTATACTTTTTTTGCTTTCTGTATGAAAAATTTACGTCCTTTATGTCTGCCAAGCATATTAGTGGGAAAGAAGCAGCGAGCAGTGGACTTTATGAAATACAAGGCACGTCAGTCAATTCAGTCACAGCAGGAGGATGTTTCCTCTGACAGAGACACCATCAGTTTGAAAGAATGTTGTGCACAGAATGGTCTTCCTAAAAAATATGAAAAGTCTCTCAGCTTGCTATATTGTTTAAGAGGCTGTTGGTTACTATCAGGTTTCTATCCATTTCAATGGTGAGATCACTTTGAAATTACTAATTTTCTACATGTATTAAGAGCTTAAAATGGGTTAGATACAGTCTTAGGAAACCTCAAAATGGTACACATGTTTTCAGAGCTCTTTGATGCTTTGAAGTACTTGCAATTAGTTGAGTATAACATTTTTGGGAAACAGTGGTTGAAAATGGCGAATTTGAATTTCAACAGATTCAATCATCTCTACACCTCATCTATAACCATTATGTGCAAAATTGTTATATATAAACATAATATTAAAGGGAATTTATGCACAAATGTCAATATTATGCTGATATGTTCTAGGGTGGTAATTGTTTTCTCTCTCAGTTTTTTGTGGCACTTTTGCGCCAGACTATCCGACTCTATAGTGTTTTTTCTGCAATTGAGCTAACGTTGATGTGAAGTGACACAGCAGATACCACTTAAATCTTCCAAGTTATACAAAGTAACATGAGCAAAACATGAATTGTCTCTGCCAGTTAAACATCTCAATTAAACCTTAAGTAGTGTTGTCAGATTGTATAATACTCCACAAATATGACTTAAACTTGCCTTGATATTGAATTTAATGGAAAATCAAATCCAATAATTATACTGATTTATGTAGCTATTCCTTTCAGATGACAGACAAAGCTAAAGCTTTGGGCTAAAGCTTCTTTATTCATCTTCAATATCTCAGTGGAAATACATGACCAATTATAGAAGCTTCTGTTTCTCTCACTAAGAAGATAATAAATATAAAATACTGTATTACCACATCAAATCTTCAAAACAATATTTGCATGGGAAATATAGTAATACTGAAACAGGCTGATTACATCAGATCTTATGTCACAACTCTTCTCTCTGGATTACTGATGGGGCGACAAAATGGGAAGCCTTACTTTATTTGGTCCATAGGCCATTATAGGGCACATGGAAAGTGTTTTCTTGATGAGACAATATGTTTAACCCCCTAACCGACATATGATTCCAATCTGATATAAACATTGGATGAGGCCAGAACAACACAATTCTATTATGTGTATGAGCCATTGCCAAGAACTGCAGTTTAGCTACTATTCAATCTGGCTATCTGCACTCAAACAAGCAACACTTGCATTCAAATCAGCTCTCACCTCTGCTAAACAGGCCTACTTTACATCCCTTGTATCTTCCTTATCCCACAACCCCAAATAATTGTTCAATACTTTTAACTCCCTCCTCCACCCACCACTGCCCCCTCCTACCTCCCTTATCTCTGCTGAGGACTTCGCCATGCACTTCAAAAACAAGATAGACCAAATACGGCAAGTCTTTATTATTCAACCACCACAACCCCTTTGTATATCTGACCAATGCCCAAACCCCATAACCTCCTTACCCAACATCACGGAAGGGGAGCTTGCTCATTTTCTCTCCAAATCACACCTCACCACTTGTGCACTCGACCCCATCCCATCCCACCTCCTCCCCAACCTCGCCACCACTCTTGTCCCATCACTAACCCACCTCTTCAATCTATCACTAACTTCTTGTACCTTCCCTTCTGCTTTCAAACATGCCACAATCACGCCTATCCTCAAAAAGCCAACCCTCGACCCAACCGCTATGTCCAGCTATCGCCCAATATCGCTGCTCCCACTCGCTTCGAAACTCCTGGAACAGCACGTCCACGCTGAATTTTCCTCCCATCTCTCATCTAACTTGCTCTTTGACAATCTACAATCTGGTTTCCGCCCCCATCATTCCACTGAAATAGCCCTGACCAAAATTACTAACGACCTACTCACAGCCAAAGCTAACGGACAGTACTCTATACTCCTCCTTCTTGACCTGTCCTCTGCTTTCGACACAGTTGACCACTGCCTTCTACTACAGATTCTCTCCTCCTTTGGCATCAAGGACCTTGCCCTATCCTGGGTCTCCTCATACCTTTCCAACCGCACATAAAGTCCCACGGATTACAGTACCACCTTTATGCTGATGACACTCAGATCTACCGCTCTGGCCCAGACATCACCTCTCTGTTGTCCAGAATCCCTGAGTGTCTATCAGCCATATCCTCCTTCTTCTCCTCCCGCTTCCTCAAACTCAATGTGGACAAATCTGAACTCATCATCTTTCCCCCATCTCACAGATCTTCGTTACCAGACCTATCTATAACAATTGACAAAACCACGCTTTCTCCCGTACCGGAGGTCCGCTACCTCGGAGTAACCCTTGACTCTGCCCTGTCCTTCAAACCACACATCCAAGCTCTTTCTACCTCCTGTCGCCTCCAGCTCAAAAAATATTTCCAGAATCCGTCCCTTCCTCAACCCTCAATCTACTAAAATGCTTGTGCATGCCCTCATCATGTCCTGTTGTGAATGGGTTTGAGATGAGTTCTGAGCAGAGGCTCCCTCTGGTGGTTACAAGCGGTACTAGTGAAGATTGTGAGGACTGGGAATCAGGTGTTACTGACTGGTCTTATATAAGGGAGTCATTTTCCCATCAGGGTTGCCGGTGATCAATTGTTCTGGTCTGAATCCTTCATTCCAGTTTCCCTTGTAGCCTGCTGTGTCGTGTCTGCATCTCCTGCTACCAGATAAGATTTTTTCTTCTTTTGTGTTATTGCTATATTTTTGCATTTTGTCTTGCACTTCTTTGGGGGCCTTCTGGGTCCCCTCCGGGGGCTTCTGCCTTCTCAGTTTAGTTCAGCCACTGAGTTTTGTTCTTTTGCTTTTTCCAGTTTTTTCAGTGGCTGCTGTTTTGATTTTGTTACACCAAAGAGCTAATTTAGGTGGTAGAGGTCGTGTGATCTCAGGTGATTTTGAAATTAGTAGAGTTGGTGTTTTTCAGGGTTTTCTGGGATTGCAGTAAGTACCCTTCCTGTCCTTTTCTTTTTAGATAGTTTGGGCCCCAGCGTTTGCTCATTCTATTTTCTTGCTGTGTCAGTATTTCCTCTTGTCTAACCGCCATTACATGTTTGGGGGCTTTCTATTATCTTTGGGGTTCTGCTCCGGGGCAGATAGCTTTCCTATTTCTATCTTTAGGTGTAGTTAGTTTCTCAGGCTGTGACGAGGCATCTAGGACCAACGTAGGAACGCTCCACGGCTGCCTCTAGTTGTGGTGGTTAGTCAGGGTACTGCAATCCCATAGATTCCAACTGCTCTGGTGTATTGCCTTTTTTTTTACCTGCACTCCTCAGCTACCAAAACATAACAGTATCACCGGCCAATAGAAAATTGTATGGTACTCACAGAAGGGAAAAAATATTGTGATAGAAAAAAAGGTTGTCAGAGTTGTCAGAGATATTTTTCTGTTTGTTGCATTTTTTTTTTTTTTCCTCTGTATCTCTGGGTGCTGGGGAGGATCTTTTCTCCCAATGGAGTTTGCACAGTTGTCTGGCCGTGTGGATCTGCTTGCCACTGAGGTTCGGAGTATTGCTATCTATCTTGCTGGGTTGCCTGTTGTGGAACCTAGGATCCCCATGCCAGATTTGTTTTTAGGGGATCGAGCTAGGTTTCAGAATTTCAAAAATAATTGTAAATTGTTTTTTGCCTTAAAATCTAAGTCCTCAGGAAACGCAGCGCAGCAGGTTCAAATTATCATCTCTCTCCTGCGCGGCGATCCTCAGGATTGGGCTTTTTCCCGGATACCTGGGGATCCTGTTTTGAGTGATGTTGATGCGTTTTTTCAGGCTTTGGGGTTATTGTACGATGAGCCTAATGTCACTGATCAAGCTGAAAAAGCCTTGTTGGCATTAAATCAGGGGCTTGATGACGCTGAGTTATACTGTCAGAGATTCCGTAGGTGGGCAGTCCTGACCAAATGGAATGACGACGCTTTGGCGGTCCTTTTCCGGAAGGGTCTGTCAGATAATGTAAAGGATGTTATGGTGGGATTCCCTGTCCCCTCTGGTCTCAATGATTCTATGTCATTAGCGATTCAAATTGACAGACGTTTGCGTGAGCGGAGAAGTATGCGTGGAATGGTGTTGCCTTGTGAACCAGCTCCTGAAACCATGCAGTGTGATAGAGTGGTGTCTGGGGCACAGCGTCATGAGTTTCGAAAGCGCAATGGGTTATGTTTCTACTGTGGTGATGCCTCTCATGCTATTTCAGTCTGCCCTAAGCGGGGAAGACGTTTTGCACGCTCAGTTGTCTTGGGTAGTGTTCAGACAAAGTTTTTATTAACTGTCACTCTGATATGCTCTCTGTCCTCATTTTCTGCTCAGGCTTTCGTTGATTCTGGAGCAGCTATTAACCTGATGGATTATGATTTTGCTAAACGTTGTGGGTTCCCCTTGATACCCCTACAGAAGTCTATTCCCCTACTGGGGATCGATTCTACCCCTTTGGCTGAGAATAAACCCCAGTTTTCTACTCAGGTGATAATGAGGGTTGAACCTGATCACCAGGAGTGCTGCAAATTTTTGGTTCTATATAATCTGCATGACATTATCGTGCTGGGTTTCCCTTGGTTGCAGTCTCATAATCCTGTTTTGGATTGGAAATCTGTGTCTGTGGCCAGTTGGGGCTGCCAATGTGTTAATACCAACACTCCTGTTTTTTCTGCCTCCCCCCAGGCTCAGGATGTTCCTGACTTTTTGTTTGATTTTTCTGATGTGTTTAGCGAAAGTAAATCTGCATCCTTGCCTCCCCATAGGAGCTATGACTGCGCTATTGAATTAGTGCCGGGTAGTAAATTCCCTAAAGGTCGCCTTTTTAACTTGTCTGTACCTGAACATGACGCTATGCGGTCTTATATCAAGGAATCTTTGGAGAAGGGTCATATCAGACCATCCTCTTCACCCTTAAGTGCCGGTTTTTTCTTTGTGGCCAAAAAAGATGGTTCATTAAGGCCGTGTATTGATTATCGTCTCTTGAACAATATTACTGTGAAATATCAATACCCGTTACCCTTGATTTCTGACCTGTTTTCCAGGGTGAAAAACGCTACTTGGTTTACCAAGCTTGACCTCAGGGGGGCGTATAACCTTATTCGCATTAAGCACGGGGATGAATGGAAGACGGCATTCAATACCCCTGAAGGGCATTTTGAGTACCTAGTGATGCCCTTTGGGCTCACTAATGCTCCTTCCGTCTTCCAGTCCTTCATGAATGACATTTTCAGGGATTTTGTGGACAAATTTCTGATTGTTTATTTGGATGATATCTTGATTTTTTCTAATGACTGGGACTCTCATGTGAAACATGTTCGAACTGTGTTCCAGATTTTGAGAGAGAATGCTCTGTATGTGAAGGGATCAAAGTGTCTTTTTGGCGTACAGAGGATCTCATTTCTGGGATTCATTTTGTCCCCATCTGTTATTGAAATGGACCCGGTCAAGGTTCAAGCCATCTGTGATTGGGTCCAACCTACTTCATTAAAGGCTCTTCAGAGATTTTTGGGTTTTGCCAATTTTTATCGTAAATGTATTGGTAATTTCTCGGTTATTGTTAAACCATTAACTGATTTGACCAGAAAGGGTTCTGATGTGGTGAATTGGCCTCCTGAGGCAGTCTCTGCATTTCAGGAACTTAAGCAGAGATTCACTTCTGCTCCTGTTCTACGGCAGCCTGATGTTTCTCTGCCATTTCAGGTGGAGGTTGATGCCTCTGAAATTGGGGCAGGTGCCGTTTTGTCCCAAAAAGATCCAGAGACCTCTAAAAGTAACCCTTGTGCCTTTTTCTCTCGAAAATTTTCTCCTACTGAACGTAATTATGACGTGGGTAATCGGAGTTATTGGCCATGAAGTGGGCTTTTGAAGAGTGGAGACATTGGCTGGAGGGAGCCAAACATCAGGTGGTGTCCTTACGGACCATAAGAATCTGGTCTATCTGGAATCTGCCAAGCGACTCAATCCTAGACAGGCCAGGTGGGCCTTGTTTTTCACACGTTTTAATTTTGTGGTTTCCTTTCTTCCTTGCACTAAGAATGTTAAGGCGGATGCCCTCTCGAGGAGTTTCCTTGCGGACTCTCCTGAGTTATCTGATCCTTCTGTTATTTTGAAAGAGGGTGTAGTTCTTTCCGCCATCTCGCCCAATTTGAGACTTGCTCTGGAGGGGTGTCAGGAGGATAGGCCCGAGCGCTGCCCTGTTGGAAAATTGTTTGTCCCGGACCAATGGAAAAAGAGTGTGATGTCTGAGATTCATTGTTCCGCATTGGCTGGGCATCCCGGAATTTTTGGTACCAGAGACTTGGTTAGTCGGTCCTTTTGGTGGCCTACCTTGTCTCGTGATGTCAGGGAATTTGTGCAGTCCTGCGGGACTTGATCTCGCTCCAAGCCTTGCTCTCGCTCTAGTGGTTTGTTGATGCCATTGCCTGTGCCCAAGAGACCATGGACCCATATCTCTATGGATTTCATTTCCGATCTTCCTGTTTCTCAGAGAATGACCACCATCTGGGTAATTTGTGATAGGTTTTCCAAAATGATACATCTTGTGCCATTACCTAAGTTGCCTTCCTCCTCTGAATTGGTGCCGTTGTTCCTTCAGCACGTGGTTCGTTTACACGGCATTCCTGAGAACATTGTGTCTGACAGAGGAGTCCAGTTTGTTTCCAAATTTTGGAGGACTTTTTGTTCTAAACTGGGTGTTCAATTGTCTTTCTCCTCGGCATTTCATCCTCAGACCAATGGTCAAACTGAGAGAACAAACCAGACATTGGAGACTTATCTTAGATGCTTTGTGTCTGCTGATCAGGATGACTGGGTCTCTTTTTTGCCTTTGGCTGAGTTTGCTCTTAATAATAGGGCTAGCTCTGCCACTTTGATGTCTCCGTTTTTCTGTAATTCTGGGTTTCACCCTCGATTTTCTTCAGGACAGACGGAGGCTTCTGTCTGTCCAGGTGTTGACTCTGTTGTGGAGCGTATGCAACAGATTTGGGACCAGGTAGTGGAGAGGTTGTCCCTCTCTCAGGAGAAGGCCCAGCGGTTTGCTAACCGGCATAGGACTGATGGTCCTCGGTTTAAAGTGGGGGACTTGGTCTGGTTGTCCTCAAAGAATATTCCTATGAGAGTAGCATCTCCTAAATTTAAGCCTAGGTTCATTGGACCTTATAAGATCATGGAGATTATTAATCCTGTTTCTTTTCGTTTGCTTCTTCCAGGGACATTTAAGATCCATAACGTGTTCCACAAGTCCTTGTTGAAGAGGTTTGTTGAGCCAGTGGTTCCTGCTGCTGTGCCTCCTGACCCTGTTTTGGTTGAGGGCAATCTGTAGTATGTGGTTGAGAAAATATTGGATTCTCGTTTTTCTAGACGGAAACTCCAGTATTTGGTTAAATGGAGAGGTTATGGTCAGGAAGACAATTCTTGGGTGTTTGCTTCGGACATCCATGCTAGGAGACTTATCCGTGCGTATCATAGAACTCATCCTGACCGACCTGGTTGCTCAAATGAGGGTTCGGTGACCCCTCCTCAAGGGGGGGTACTGTTGTGAATGGGTTTGAGATGAGTTCTGAGCAGAGGCTCCCTCTGGTGGTTACAAGCGGTACTAGTGAAGATTGTGAGGACTGGGAATCAGGTTGTCATGTGTGCATCGCCACGAAGATCGTCGCGGTTGCACATTCTGACTTCTCACAGCTGAGTTGCTGTTTCTTTGTGTTTGGCAGTTAGGGAGTTAATTCTGTCTGTGCTCAGTTCTGGGACTGGGTGCAGTTTCTTCCGGCTGCAATTAATTATTTGTTGATTGGTTTCCTTTAAATCTCTGGTTGTCTGTGTTGGGAGTTGCCAGTGAAATTCTTCATGCAGACCACAGATAGGATTGTATCTGTATAGACTTAAGTTAAAGAGCTCCTTAGTTGTTTTAAGCTCACCTTGCTTAGAGTTTAATATCCCAGATCATTTATGTTCCTTCTGTGTTTGAGTGTGTATGCAAGTCTGTGTTTTCTCCAGTCTGTCTTATATGTCTAATCTGTGTATTTAGCAGAGATCAGCCCATATCCCTTTGGTGGTAATCAGAATCCTTCTTAGGACTGATTACAGGGTTCAGGGACTGATAGGAGACAGGGTTAGGCTGGAGACTTGGACCTCTGAACCATTATCAGTACCTCCAAGGTGAGGGATTAGTTAGGACCCCAGTTTAGGGTCAGGTTAGACCCCCGGTCCTCCTCTTTCCTGTGACAGTGTATCAAGTCCTCAAGATTAACCCTGAGTTCAACGGATATCGTGTCAGGTAAATCTATTCTATATTTACATGCTGATGTTGCTAATCTATATGTTGTATAGAGTGTTGTTCTTTTAAGAATAGTTTACTGACATCGTACACATATCATAAGACCGCGTGACATTTTCACTGGCCACTAAAATTATTCCCAGTTGCCATGGATCCAGTAGCCCAGCTGGCTCTGCAGTTGCAGGGATTATCCATGGAGCTGACGGACATTAAGTCCAAAGTTTTGTCTCCCTCGGAGCAAACCAGATTTGAACCTAAAGTAGCTCTCCCGGACAGGTTCACTGGTGGGCGAGACAAATTTTTTACCTTCAGGGAAGCATGTAAATTGTATTTTCGGCTTCGGCCTCGATCATCAGGGAGTGAAGAGCAGAGAGTGGGAATTGTTATCTCGCTCCTACAAGGGGACCCTCAATCCTGGGCCTTCTCCCTTCCTCCGGGATCCCCGGCTCTACAGTCAGTAGATCGATTTTTTACTGCCCTGGGTTTGGTATATGATGACCCAGATCGGGTCTCTCTTGCTGAGACAAAATTTCGTAAGATACAGCAGGGAGATCGTCCGGCGGAGGAATTTGCTTCTGAGTTTCGTAGATGGGCCACAGATACTCAGTGGAATGACCCAGCTCTTAGGAGCCAGTTTTGTCATGGGCTTTCTGACAAATTAAAGGACGTTTTGGCTCAGTATGATTCTCCTCCATCACTGGAGGCTGCTATGGCCCTAGCTATCCGTACTGATAGACGGCTCCGGGAGAGGTGCGAGGTAACTCCGCCCCCTGTTGTTACTCCACCTACTACTAAAGTCCCTTATGTTGAGGTTCCCCTTGTCTGTTCGGAGGAGCCTATGCAGTTGGGAGGGACATCATTTCGTAGGAGGGGATTGGCGGTACGCCGCAGGACTAGAAGGTGTTTCTTCTGCGGGAAAGAGGGACATTTTGTTGGGGGATGTCCATCCCGTGCCTTGTTGAGCAAAAAGTCGCCGGAAAACTGTTAATCCCAGGTTGTGTGGTGGACGACAACCTGGGAGTATGTATTTCGTCCGCTAGTTCTTCTCAGTTCCTTGTACCAGTGGAGGTGGTGGTTGGTACGAGAGTGGAGAGATTTTCTGTTCTTCTTGATAGTGGGTCCGGGGCTAATCTGGTTGACGCTCAGTTTGCTCAGGCTCAAGGTATGCATCTGAGTGTATTGGTCAAACCGATCCCTATATTCTCCATTGACGCCAGGCCTCTCGGCCAAGGTAGCTTTGTTCATGAGGTTCATAACATTGACCTTCGGGTAGGGGCAATACATAGGGAACTATTATCTTGTTATGTGTTGGAGGGTCTACCTACTCCTATTGTGTTGGGACTTCCTTGGTTGGTTAAACATAACCCTGTGATTAATTGGCAGTCCAGAGATATAAGCCAATGGGGGGAGTTTTGCAAAAGTAACTGCATGAACACAGTCATCAGTGCGGTCGTGCCTAGTACTTTGCCTCCTTTTTTGGAGGACTTTGGGGATGTGTTCTCTGAGGAGGGGTGTCAGGAGTTGCCTCCTCATCGCGTGTATGACTGCTCTATTAATTTACTTCCTGATGCTAAGTTACCTAAAGCTAGGTTATATAATCTTTCTGGTCCTGAGAGGCAGGCTATGAAAGATTATATTTCGGAAAGTCTGGCCAAAGGGCATATTAGACCTTCATCTTCCCCAGTGGCCGCGGGGTTCTTCTTTGTGAAGAAAAAAGATGGAGGCCTACGCCCTTGCTTGGATTTCCGCGAACTTAATCGGATTACTGTTCGAGATCCGTATCCACTCCCTCTGATTCCTGATCTCTTCAATCAAATTGTTGGCGCCAAATGGTTCTCTAAATTGGATCTCAGGGGGGCGTATAATCTGATTAGGATAAAAGAGGGGGATGAGTGGAAAACGGCGTTTAACACGCCGGAGGGACATTATGAGAACCTAGTCATGCCTTTTGGTCTGACTACTGCACCAGCAGTATTCCAACATTTTGTTAATGACATTTTTCGTCATCTGGTGGGGCTGTTTGTGGTCGTATATTTGGATGACATTTTAATTTACTCACCAGATCTTGTGTCTCACCAGGAGCATGTGAGACAGGTGTTGCAGATCTTGCGAGACAATAAACTATACGCCAAACTGGAAAAGTGTGTATTCGCCGTACAGGAACTTCAGTTTTTGGGTTTCTTGGTGTCAGCCTCCGGTTTCCGTATGGACCCTGAAAAGGTGGAGCAGTGCTTGAATGGGATCAGCCAGAGGATCTTAAGGCTCTGCAGCGTTTTCTGGGGTTTGCTAACTACTACCGGAAATTTATTTGTAATTTCTCATCTGTTGTCAAACCTCTCACTGACATGACAAGAAAAGGGACGGATTTTTCTAAATGGTCGGACAAAGCTTGCCAAGCTTTTTCCTCCTTGAAAAAATGTTTTGCTTCGGCACCCGTTCTCATCCAACCAGATGCATCACAGCCGTTCGTTGTGGAGGTGGACGCGTCTGACGTAGGGGTGGGTGCAATATTGTCCCAGGGTCCGTCCCCTGGTAAATGGCATCCGTGCGCTTTCTTTTCTAAAAAATTGTCGTCCGCCGAAAGGAATTATGATATCGGCAATAGGGAACTTTTGGCCATTAAGTTGGCTTTTGAAGAATGGCGTCACTTTTTGGAGGGGGCAGTCCACCCGGTCACCGTCATTACTGATCACAAGAACCTGCTGTATTTGGAATCTGCTAAGCGTCTGAATTCCAGACAAGCTCGATGGTCGTTGTTTTTTACCAGGTTTAATTTTGTTGTCACTTATCGCCCTGGATCTAAGAATGTTAAGGCGGATGCCTTGTCTCGCAGTTTCCCAGGGGCCGGGAAAATGGATGACCCGATTCCTATCCTTCAGGAGGGGGTGGTAGTGTCGGCTGTATGTTCTGAGCTTGAGGAGGAGGTGTTAGAGGCTCAGGGGGACGCCCCTGCAGGACCTCCAGGGAGACTGTTTGTCCCAAATCAGTTGAGACAAAAGGTTATTGAGGCACATCATAATTCTGCTTTAGCAGGACATCCAGGGAGTAAGGCTACTTTAGATCTCCTTTCTCGCCGGTTTTGGTGGCCTAACGTTAATAAAGATGTTTTAACTTTTGTCGCGTCCTGTGGGGTTTGTGCTCGCTCTAAGACCCCTCATACCCGTCCGTCTGGGACCCTCTTACCCTTGAAACTTCCGGAGCGTCCATGGACTCATTTGTCTATGGACTTCATCACGGACCTTCCTCAGTCGTCAGGGAAGACTGTCATACTGGTGGTTGTTGACAGGTTCAGTAAGATGGCACATTTCATTGCTCTTCCTGCCCTCCCTAATGCTAAAACTCTGGCGCAGGTGTTCATTGGGGAGATTGTGAGACTTCATGGGTTGCCTTCTGATGTGGTGTCAGATAGGGGGTCTCAGTTTGTGTCCAAGTTTTGGAGGGCATTTTGTTTACGTCGGGGGATGCAATTGTCATTTTCCTCGGCTTTTCATCCGCAGACCAATGGTCAGACAGAGCGTCTGAATCAAAGCCTAGAGACTTATCTTCGTGTTTTTGTCTCAGAGAACCAGGAGGACTGGTCTTCTTTCTTGCCTCTGGCAGAGTTCGCTCTTAACAACAGGCGGAGCGAGTCCACTGGTAAGTCCCCGTTTTTTGGGGCATATGGTTTTCATCCCCAGTTTTGTACATTCAATGGGGGGGCCCTTCTGGGGTTCCTGAGGAGGAGCGTTTCTCGTCGTCACTTGCTTCAGTGTGGAGAGGTGTATTGAATAATCTGAGTGCTATGGGGAACCGTTATAAACGTATGGCTGATAGGAGGAGAGTTTCTGGTCCAGATCTTAATGTGAACGATCTGGTATGGTTGTCTACCAGGAATATAAAACTTAAAGTTCCCTCCTGGAAGCTGGGCCCCAGATTCATCGGGCCGTACAGGATCAGTTCCATAATTAATCCTGTGGCATTTCGTCTGGACCTCCCTCCTACGTTTAAAATTCATAATGTGTTCCACAAGTCATTACTTAAGAGGTACGTGGCACCAGTCATACCATCACCTCTACCTCCTCCTCCAGTGGTGGTCAATGGTAACTTGGAGTTTCAAGTGTCAAAGATCATTGACTCACGTCTGAATCGCCGGTCCCTTCAGTACTTGGTGCATTGGAAGGGGTATGGTCCAGAGGAGAGGACGTGGGTTCCTGCGTCTGACATTAACGCAGATCGTTTGGTGCGGACCTTCCACAGAACTCACCCGGGCAAACCTGGCCCTGAGGGTCCGGAGGCCCCTCGTAGAAGTGGGGGTACTGTCATGTGTGCATCGCCACGAAGATCGTCGCGGTTGCACATTCTGACTTCTCACAGCTGAGTTGCTGTTTCTTTGTGTTTGGCAGTTAGGGAGTTAATTCTGTCTGTGCTCAGTTCTGGGACTGGGTGCAGTTTCTTCCGGCTGCAATTAATTATTTGTTGATTGGTTTCCTTTAAATCTCTGGTTGTCTGTGTTGGGAGTTGCCAGTGAAATTCTTCATGCAGACCACAGATAGGATTGTATCTGTATAGACTTAAGTTAAAGAGCTCCTTAGTTGTTTTAAGCTCACCTTGCTTAGAGTTTAATATCCCAGATCATTTATGTTCCTTCTGTGTTTGAGTGTGTATGCAAGTCTGTGTTTTCTCCAGTCTGTCTTATATGTCTAATCTGTGTATTTAGCAGAGATCAGCCCATATCCCTTTGGTGGTAATCAGAATCCTTCTTAGGACTGATTACAGGGTTCAGGGACTGATAGGAGACAGGGTTAGGCTGGAGACTTGGACCTCTGAACCATTATCAGTACCTCCAAGGTGAGGGATTAGTTAGGACCCCAGTTTAGGGTCAGGTTAGACCCCCGGTCCTCCTCTTTCCTGTGACAGTGTATCAAGTCCTCAAGATTAACCCTGAGTTCAACGGATATCGTGTCAGGTAAATCTATTCTATATTTACATGCTGATGTTGCTAATCTATATGTTGTATAGAGTGTTGTTCTTTTAAGAATAGTTTACTGACATTGTACACATATCATAAGACCGCGTGACACAGGTGTTACTGACTGGTCTTATATAAGGGAGTCATTTTCCCATCAGGGTTGCCGGTGATTTATTGTTCTGGTCTGAATCCTTCATTCCAGTTTCCCTTGTAGCCTGCTGTGTCGTGTCTGCATCTCCTGCTACCAGATAAGATTTTTTCTTCTTTTGTGTTATTGCTATATTTTTGCATTTTGTCTTGCACTTCTTTGGGGGCCTTCTGGGTCCCCTCCGGGGGCTTCTGCCTTCTCAGTTTAGTTCAGCCACTGAGTTTTGTTCTTTTGCTTTTTCCAGTTTTTTCAGTGGCTGCTGTTTTGATTTTGTTACACCAGAGAGCTAATTTAGGTGGTAGAGGTCGTGTGATCTCAGGTGATTTTGAAATTAGTAGAGTTGGTGTTTTTCAGGGTTTTCTGGGATTGCAGTAAGTACCCTTCCTGTCCTTTTCTTTTTAGATAGTTTGGGCCCCAGCGTTTGCTCATTCTATTTTCTTTCTGTGTCAGTATTTCCTCTTGTCTAACCGCCATTACATGTTTGGGGGCTTTCTATTATCTTTGGGGTTCTGCTCCGGGGCAGATAGCTTTCCTATTTCTATCTTTAGGTGTAGTTAGTTTCTCAGGCTGTGACGAGGCGTCTAGGACCAACGTAGGAACGCTCCACGGCTGCCTCTAGTTGTGGTGGTTAGTCAGGGTACTGCAATCCCATAGATTCCAACTGCTCTGGTGTATTGCCTTTTTTTTTACCTGCACTCCTCAGCTACCGAAACATAACAATGTCCCGCCTCGACTACTGCAACACCCTTTTCTCTGGCCTCCCTGCTAACACCCTCGCACCTCTCCAGTCCATCCTTAACTCTGCTGCCCGACGAATTCATCTCTCTCCTCGCTACTCCTCTGCATCTCCCCTCTGCAAATCTCTTCACTGGCTCCCATTCCCTCAGCAAATCCAATTCAGATTACTAATACTGACCTACAAGGCAATCTATAACCTGTCTCCCCAATATTTCTCTGAACTAATCTCCCGATACCTTCCCTCACGTAATCTCCGGTCCTCCCAAGACCTCCTTCTCTCCTTCACACTTATTCTCTCCTCACCCAACCGCCTCCAAGACTTCTCCCGAATATCCCCCATCCTCTGGAATTCTTTGCCCAACACGTCCAACTATCAACCACTCTCGGATCCTTCAGACGTAACCTGAAAACCCATCTCTTCAGGAAAGCCTACAGCCTGCAATGACCCCACTGCCTCCTCATCACTACCAGAGATATTGCCTCAACCAACACCGGAACTGCTGCAATCCCCCAACCTGCTGTCTCCGTCCCCCATCCTGTAGAATGCAAGCCCGAAAGGGCAGGGTCCTCTCCCCTCTGTACCAGTTTGTGATTTTTAGTTTGTTTACTGTAAGTGATATCTGTAATTTGTATGTAACCCCTTCTCATGTACAGCACAATGGAATCAATGGTGCTATATAAATAAATAATAATAATAATAATAACTTCAAATTCAAAATAATAGGAGCTGAGCTGCAGTTCTCAGTGATGGCCACTAGACGGTGACTGGAGCTGTGGTGTTCTGGCTTCATCCACTGGAACCACAGCTATAATCAGCTGATCAGTGAGGGTTCCAGGAGTCAGTTTGATTGATGACCAAACACCCTTTCTCTTGAGATTAGGCCTACATAATTATCCTAGGATATTCATTTTTATACTAATTAAAAACAGCCTTAAACAGGAGGATGAAGTGCATGACCCAAGTAATTAAATTATTAAATATATTGTTCTATATATTTTTAGATTTAGTTATAAAATGAAAGGTAATGTCACTATTGTAAAGTTGGATGCAAATAACACAGGATCCACAACTAACAACAGGTGATGCTCACAGCTGACCTCCTCTGCCTCTACGCACAATAACCTCTGTATAGGTCACTGGGAATGCTTTACTATGTAATATGTCAGGGTAATAAATAGAGAAGAGCAAATTAATTAATGTGTAATTGAATTCTGCTTAAATTTTAAAGAAATCCTCATTCACCAAAATGCAATTTTTTTTGTAATTTGCTTCAGTGTAGATTCTGCTAAATGGCAATCACTGGCTGCCATTTTTCTGAACTATATAAGATTAGCAAAAAAGTTAAAAAGTTTAAAAAAAATCTTTATATGCACCTTACCGATCATCTCTTTGGCCCCTCTGCTCCTCACCGTCACCCATCCACTCCTCATCGCATCTTCTTGTCCTCGCTGCCACTATTTGGTCCTGTTCTTTCGGCTGTCCTATTTTCGAGCTTTGTACTCTAGTTGATATTTCTAGACACATAAATAACAAAAAATTGACCGTCACTTCCAAACAGAACACTGGTTTGACAAGGTGCGTACTAAGAGTACAAATCTCCATATATGACTAACAAATAAAGTTGCACTCTGTAGTAACATGCAAACATGAAAATATGAATATGAATTGCATCACTGCTCTAAAAAATATAAAAAATTAAAGATTGTTAGCACATAGTTTGGCCAATTCATGCATGCCCAGCAGCCATACAAGGTGATCTTCTTTTGCTGGGAACCTATTCTAATGTTTCTAGACACAACCAGGACTCAGAGGTCACTGCGCAGTGCACGCTTGTGATATCACATGTGCAATGTGACGTGATCTGTGAGGCCTGGTCGGGGCCAGAAGTTTTAGCTGTCATGATCCAGGTTGGGGTTTGCTTTTCGCTTTTCTTTCCACTGCCTGGTCATGGAGGGGTTAACTTTTCTGCCTCTCTTTGGTTCTTGGGTGGCTATTTACTGATGCTTTTTTTTGGTAGCCTTTGTCAGTGATAGTTCTGGTCCTTGGCTTGAGCAGCTGACCGGTATACCCTAGTGATCCTTCTGCCTCTGACTTCCCGTGTTTGTGTCTGACTCTGACTTTGTGTACGTTTGGTCATTTCCCTACAGTGTATGAACTCTGAACTCTGAACCCCGCCTCCTGTTTAACTGTCTCGGGTACTACGTTCTCCGACCGGCTTTTGACCCACTGGCTTGTACCTCGACTCCTCTTTCCGTCTCACGTATTGGATACCACACTACCGTCTGGCTCTGACTTTTGGCTTGTCTCTGACCTATACCAGGGTGTATACTAATTTTGTTACTATTTTAGGTTTTTTCTGTTTAATGGCCAGTGTGAACATGCTCTTACACATTGCATGTATACCAGCTTATACTCTAGTTTATTTCTTTCGGATTTGCTTTACTTTCTCTGGCACATCAAATCTCCACAATGGCCTATACAGCCATACCTTTATGTTTGTTTATAAAAACATGCTGACAGTTTTCCTTTAATCATTATTTCAGCACCAGGTAAACAATATGAGGCGAGGAATCCATAGGAAACAAAGCAAGAGGAGCATACAAGATTTACAACATTGACTTCATCAGGAGTCAACCTAAGCATTTTGATAGTTGATTTTATCATTATTGTGGTCTCACCAAAAGTCATAATGGAGCCTTAACTTACAATTAGAGATGAGCAAATTTGTTCGGATTCAGGCCCAGAATCTGATTTTGACATATTCGGGCCATATTCGAAAACTATTCGTGCCCAATGCGTGCCTTATGATCGGTTCCGAATATATTCAGTCATTTCTACTCCCATTGACTCTAATGACGTTTGGCTGTGTTCCATAGTGCAGCACCCCCCTACATCTCCTCCCTCATTTCTATCTATCGGCCTAACCGACTGCTGCGCTCTGCAAACGACTTTCTACTAACCTCTGCACTAATCTGTACCTCCCACTCCCAACTCCAAGACTTCTCCCGCGCTGCGCCAATCCTCTGGAATGCTCTACCCCAAGAAATTAGGACTATCCACAATTTGCATGGTTTCAGGCGCTCCCTCAAAACACATTTGTTCAGAGTGGCCTATCACATTCACTAATCAAAGTCATTCTATGTGTAAGTGTGTGTGTGTAGCCCATTCACTATCTCCATCCATCCCTCACTCCCTCAAGATGGCTGGACCATCATTGTAAATGCACCATTGTATATATACACCTGTACTTTGTATCTCCCCCACCTCATTGTAGATTGTAAGCTCTCACGAGCAGGGGCGGCTTATTTTGCTTTAATTATTGTATTAACGTTGTTACTTATGACTTGTGTTCTGAAACTGTTAAACTGTAAAGCGCTGCGGAATATGATGGCGCTATATAAATAAAGATTATTATTATTATTATTATTATTGCAAAAAACAATATTCAATTCCGATCGTATTCGGAAACGAATCCGAACAAATTCGCTAATCTCTACTTACAATAAATTCTAAAACTTTTTGCAATATGCAACTAGATTATGTAATTATTTCTATGTAAACTTCATATACCCACTCTGCAGTCTGACAAAAGATTTTCCATTAATGTAGAATTAATTCTACATTAGTTCTTTAATTCTTTCTACATTATTTCTACATTAATACAATTATTTCTACATTAATACAATCGTCTATAACAATATGTTACTGATTATGGGGCTGGTCGGTTAGCTTAACTTTTGATTAAATATGCTACAATTTCCTCTTTAAGTTAAGTAATTCACTGTAGCAAATCAGATTAGTCACAGTAAATTTAAGTGGATTTAAATGACAATTTACAAATGTTACATCAATATAATTGAGGCAGCATTAGTGGGATGTAGAAGTCGTAGTATCTTGTCTTCCTACTGTCTGGTTACAATGTCTAACACTATTCATTAGCAAAGGTCAGTTTGGAAAATGTGGCTTCTATATAAAAAGGGCAAATGTGAAAAATGTAACCATAATTGTAAATATTGCTAACTTTGGGGCAATTATGTATTTTGAAAGGTCATCAGAATTTTTTTTAAGGGGCTGTCCTGAATTTGAAAAACATGACTGCTTTCCTAAAGAAATCCATGAGAAAAAGTATTAAAGTTTACTTAACCCCTTATTCATATTTGTGCTTTTGTGTTTTTTTTTCTCTACTATACCTTTTTTTTTCCTTCAAAATATACCGTATAAAAGCTTGGGCTTTTGCAGGAGGAGTTTTAGTGTTGAAACATACCATTAATTTTACCATTTAATGTCCAGAAAAAAAAGGAAAAAAGAATTCCAACTGAGGTGGAATGATGAAAAAAGCAATTATTGTTTTTTAGGGTTTTGATTTTACTGCTGTCATTGTGTGGTTAAAATGACCTAATAATATAATTTACTGGGTCAGTATGATTACCTAACATATACAGTTGTTTTTTTTAAGTGGTTAAAACAAATTTGTAAATTTGCAAAAATCTTTGTGTTGCCATTTGCATAGACCCATGTTTTTTTTTATGTTTCCATCTATGGACCTATGCGAGGACTTATTTTTTTTCCGAACTGATATTTATATTGATACCATTTTGTGATTCATATGACATTTTTATCACCTTTCATTGCACTTTTGGGGAAATTGCCATAGCTGAAATATGCCAGTTTTGATTGATTTCTGTTTTCCCATTTTATCATTCACCATATGGGATCAATATTTTTATATTTTATTAGTTTAGGAAATAACACACACACCAATGCCAAACTTGTTCATCTTTTTCATTTTTGTATTTCGCTATTTACATTTGAAGAAAATTGGGTGATATTAAACTTTTATATTTTGCTTTATTTTTCATTTATTTTGAAAAAATATTTTGCAAAGTTTATATTTTTCATTTTTAAACAGTCTCCTGGAGGACTTGAACTCTCTTATGAAGCCCAGCCACAGTCTGTAGATGTTCTCACATAGCAAACAAAGAAGGCCTTTAATGCCATTGTGCTCGGTGTTGGTGACCATCAAAAGTGAAGGCCACAAGCTTAAAGAGTTTTAGACTATGTTCCCACAATGAGCTTTAGGTGAGCTTTTGATGTTGCAGGATTTCTGCACTATTTCTACCCCTATTATGTAAATTGGGTTACTTGCATTTTTCAATTTTTCATTGTGTTTTTAAGTGTTAAGCGCGTTGTGGGCTCATGTGGCTTTTGTCTGTTATTGGTGGGTCATATTTTAAATAAAACTGCTTTGTTTTTGCTAACTGCTGGCATTTGGCTTTGACAAAACTTTATTGACACAATAATCTGTGGATTACATGCGTTTTTGATGATTTTTGTCAGAAATGCACTGAAAACGTTTTTTTACATGCGTCTTTACTTTACCATCTAATGATGGGAAAAATTTGCACATGAATTTAGCTTTAGAAAAATTGGAATGTTGTTGATTTAGAAAATCACTGCAGTCAGTTCACTGAGGTAAAAAAGAAACACCATTAGCAGGAATTCATTTTATCTATAAATCCCATCCACTTTGTTGGAACTGTAAGACGATACGTTTTGACACAGTGAAAATGTGCAGAGTCAAAAATTAGCAAAAAACTCCTTGTGGATGTAGCTATCATGCTGCACAGTGGTATTTAATAGGTTTAACTGATGCGACCAAAACTAGCTTTGATAACATCAGTCACTGCTGATGGTGCACTATGTCACACAGCAGATATCTATGCTGCTTTTGGCCAAAGGTAATTGTGAAAGGAGGAGTAAAAGATGAGCTGTAATATCTCCTGGTGGAAATATTGAATCCTGTGTCATCTGCTGTATGCAGATGAGCTAACTTTCAATGTAATTCTGCCTGTGATGATGATGAGACTGCTGAAAAGTCATCTGTAAAGAAGAGGATGTATGAATCTAATATAAATCCAATTGGTCATTGTAAAAAGTGCAATATTTCATTTTTTTATATAGATACTGTGGAGAAATGGGGTCATTGGGTGCTCTCTTCTGCTGGCCCGGCTGCCTTTAGCAAGACTGCATGGACCAGGGCTCATATCACTGAATGCCCGCTCTATCTCCCGGTGAGCAATACACTATACAAACAACACAGGGTTAGGGTAAAACAGTGTGGCAATACTTTATTGAACCACAACACCCAATAGCAAACAGATCAATCCCAGCAATTACCCCAAGATGGTGCACATTACAGGGTCTCACCCTTCCGTTGACTCACCGAGATAATGGTAGATGTTATATCCGAGCTCCCAGAGTCGCTACTCCACCTGTGATACACATGCAGAGAGGAGGTAACGACAAGCATAGGAAGATAACTGTGAGCAGTCCTGTGTCCTTTCAGCTGGATCTGCTGTACCCTCAGCTGAAATCCTGAAGAGTGACCCAACCAGAAGTCTCTTTTATACCCGAGACAGGTAATCTATTTTTAGATTTACCCAGTGTCCTTCAGTCCACCCTCACACTACCTTCAAAGTCAACAAACTGGTTATAGAATACAATACACAATTAGCATATCAGCACACAATAAACAAAGATAAACACACACTATGTACAAGTCACTATTACAGACTTAACAGTATGTTAAATGGTATGCAAGTCTGTCTTCTTGACCCACCAGACATAAACACTTAAGTCCACAAGCCAATATACAGATAAAAAGTGAATTCTTCTTGGTTTGCAAAAACATGGTTGTCTGGGAAATTAAGATAAAATCTGGTTTCTTCACAGATACTGTCATGGAGGATTGAATAATAATAAAAATTATTTAAAAAAATTGAAAACTCATGTAGCTTAAAATCTGATTTAAATATTAGTTCTGATGAAGTATCCCATGAGTAAGGATGGATATGTTAGGAAGTTGGGTAACAATCTCAACATTTTTGTATCTTTCTTGTATTTAATTAAAGGCATATGTTAATAATTGCTATCATAGTACTGAAATATTAAACTTATGTGATATAAATATGTTTTTCTGTGATGTTTGATCACTGGCAACTTTACTACCCAATAGAGTATAAAGCACTACACACTTTATATGTAAAAGAAATATATTCATGTATAAGCCGAGTTTTTCAGCCCCTTTTTTGGCTGAAAAATACCCTGTCGGCTTATCCATGAGTCACACGCAAGAAAGCCGGCAGGGGAGGGGAAGCGGGTGAGAAGGAGACATCATACTCACCCTCCTGGTGTCTGCATATCAGGCTCTGCTACATCTCAGTCCCGGCATCTCTCTTCCTGTCTTCTTCCTGTGCGGTCACATGGTACAGCTCATTAAAGTAATGAATATGGACTCCTATGGGAGTGGAGAGCATATTCATTACTTTAATGAGCGGTACCATGTGACCGCACAGGAAGAAAGCAGGAAGAGAGATGCCGAGACTGAGATGTAGCAGAGCCTGATATGCAGACGCCAGGAGGGTGAGTAGCACTGGGGGAGGGTGACCCATGCCATATTCACCTGTCCCCGTTCCACTGCTGCACTCAGTCTCCCGGGTCCTCTGGCTGTGACGTTCAGGTCAGAGGGCTGAGGAGCAGTGGGCAGCGACGAGAGGTATGTCATTTTTTTTTTAATCGCAGCAGCAGCAGCATTATATGGGGCATATATTAAAATGGAGCATGTTATGGGGCCACCATTAACCTTTGTGCAGCATTATATGTGGCATATATTAATATGGAGCATGTTATGGGGCCACCATTAACCTTTGTGCAGCATTATATGAGACATATATTAATGTGGAGCATGTTATGGGGCCACCATTAACCTTTGTGCAGCATTATATGGGACATATATTAGTATGGAACATCTTATAGGGCCATGATAAGCCTTTGTGCAGCATTATATGGGACATATATTAATATGGAGCATGTTATGGGACCACCATTAACCTTTCTGCAGCATTATATGGGGTGTATTTTAATATGGAGCATCTTAAGGGGCCAACATTTTACTTTTATTAGTATCTATTTTTTTTTTTAAATTTACCAGTAGCTGCTGCATTTCCCCTCCTCGGCTTATACTCGAGTCAATAAGTTTTCCCATTTTTGTGGCAAAATTAGGGGTCACTGCTTATACTCGGGTCGGCTTATACACCAGTATATATGGTAATTGCAAAGTTGTTGGAAGTTAAAAGCTAAAAGAGTTATCCAGGACTAGGAATGAGCAGACCTGTGATGTTAATCAGTATCACATTGGCAGTCACGCCCTGTCGACAGACCATAGTGGAAGAGATGCTACTGCTCTGTGATTACTAAGAACTATCAGGCAGGCAGCTAGCATCTACTTGACTGTTAGTCCTTACGCCCACAGTAAAAAAAAAATATAGTCCTGGATAAATCCTTTAAAGAATGTACAAGTGTTTACATAATAAATGTATATCATTCCTTCAATCTATTAAGTTAGAGTCTAAAAATATCCTTATAAACAGACAAGTATAAAAATGCTCTCTCTACAGAATGTCAAAGCAATAAAACATACAGAAACATACAGAATATGAAGTATAAACATGCAACATGACTACCAATGTGAGTACCATAATACAAAAAAATGAAAAACATTTTGTATAGCATATATAGAAACATAAATCAACACTCATAAAAGTATCAGTCATAAATAAATTATGTGAACCGCTAAGTAGGGGGAAAATACTAAACCATACAGACAATAACAGAAAACAAAATCCTTGGGCTCTGTGGAATCCTATTTCATAATAACCCCGGTAGCAGGCATATCAGCATTTAAAGGTCCCAGCCAGCAGCTAAAGGGGCTCAGAAGCCTCAAATATGGGGGTATGGAAAGCAAAGGGGGTAAAGCAGTAATTCTGAGCTCATGAAAAGTAAAAAAAAACTTAAATGTATAGCAATTAAAATTCAATTTCTCATGGGTTTTCTATGGTGGTCATCAGGGCCGCCATCAGGGCATGAGAACCCTTACTGCTGTATGGGGCCCGGTCATTAGGGGGGGCCCGCCGCCCGAGCACGCAGGTCTGCGCTCGGGCCCGGGGGCCCCCAACATTTTGAGGCTCCCCCTGCACCTCAAGGGGCCCCCAGCTAGCGGCACATCACGCAGCCGCTATGGGGGCCCCTGTGTGGCAGGGGGGCCCGCCTGCCCCAGCGCCGACTCCCCCCGCCGCTGCATTGAACTATACCGGCGTCTGCCAGTACAGTTCAAAGCGATGATGGAGGAGAGAGCGTCAGCTGACGCTCCCTCTCCCATCATTCCCTGCTCTGCCTCTGACACAGCGCGCTCACTGTGTGCCGGGCAGAGCAGGAGACAGGAGCTGGGAGCAGCGCTGGCACGAGGATGAGGTGAGGAGTGTTTTTTTTTTTTTTATAAATCTGTCCTGCTGTGTGGACATTCCTGGGGGGGGAGGAGAGATGAGGGCTGTAAAATGGGGGCCCTGCTGTCTATTATAGGGGCCCTGCTGTATACTATGGGGGCCCTGCTATACTCCAATGGGGGCCCTGCTGATATAGCTATGGGGGCCCTGTCGGCTGCTAAAATGGGGGCCCTGCTTAATATTATGTGGGCCCTGCTATACACTATGGGGGCCCTGCTATATACAATGGGGGCCCTGCTATATACTATGTGGGCCCTGCTGTATACTATGTGGGCCCTGCTATATACTATGTGGGCCCTGCTGTATACAATGTGGGCCCTGCTATATACAATGTGGGCCCTGCTATATACTATGTGGGCCCTGCTGTATACTATTGGGGGCCCTGCTATATACAATGTGGGCCCTGCTATATACTATGTGGGCCCTGCTATATACTATGTGGGCACTGCTGTATACTACAGGTGCCCTGCTATATACAATTTGGGCCCTGCTATATACTGTGGGCCCTGCTATATACTATGTGGGCCCTGCTGTATACTATTGGGGGCCCTGCTATATACAATGTGGGCCCTGCTATATACTATGTGGGCCCTGCTATATACTATGTGGGCACTGCTGTATACTACAGGTGCCCTGCTATATACAATTTGGGCCCTGCTATATACTGTGGGCCCTGCTATATACTATGTGGACACTGCTATATACTATGTGGGCCCTGCTATATACTATGTGGGCCCTGCTATATACAATTTGGGCCCTGCTATATACTGTGGGCCCTGCTATATACTATGTGGGCCCTGCTGTATACAATGTGGGCCCTGCTATATACAATGTGGGCCCTGCTATATACTATGTGGGCCCTGCTATATACTATGTGGGCCCTGCTGTATACAATGTGGGCCCTGCTATATACAATGTGGGCCCTGCTATATACTATGTGGGCCCTGCTATATACTATGTGGGCCCTGCTATATACTATGTGGGCACTGCTGTATACTACGGGGGCCCTGCTATATACAATTTGGGCCCTGCTATATACTGTGGGCCCTGCTATATACTATGTGGGCCCTGCTGTATACAATGTGGGCCCTGCTATATACTATATGTGCCCTGCTATATACTATGTGGGCCCTGTTGTATATATTGTGGGCCCTGCTGTATACTATGGGGGCCCTGCTGTATACTATGGGGGCCCTGCTATATCCAATGTGGGCCCTGCAATATACAATGGGGGCCCTGCTGTATACTATGGGGGCCCTGCTGTCTACTATAGGGGCCCTGCTGTAAAATGGGGGCCTTGCTATATACTATGTGGGCCCTGCTATATACAATGTGGGCCCTGCTATATACTATGTGGGCCCTGCTGTATACTATGTGGGCTGTGTTATATACTATGGGGGGATATATTATATTTTATAGGGTGGCTGTGTTATACAATATATGTGGCTGTGTTATATACTTTGTGGCTGTGTTATATACTATGGGGGGCTACGTTATATTCCTTTGGGGAGGCAGGCTGTATGATATTCTATTCGGGGATACATTATATTCTATGGGGGGCTGTATTATATTTATTATATTCTATGAGGGGTGATTGCATCTTACTCTATGAGGTGGCTACATTGTATTCTATGAGGGGCTAGATTATATTGTATGGGGGCTTTATTATACTTTATGAGGGGGCTACATTATATTCTATGGGGGCTGCATTATACTATATGAGTAGGGCTACATTGTATTTTATGGAGGGGCTACATTATACTATATAAGGGGGCTCAATTATATTCTATGGGGGTTTAGATTATAATCTGTGGGGTGGTTGCATTATACTCTGTGGGGTAGCTGCATTATGCTCTGGGGTGGCTGCATTATGCTCTATAGGGTGACTGCATTATACTATATGTGGGCTGCATTATACTGTATCGAGGACTATGGGGAATACATTATACCATATGAAGAACTATGGGGTGCATTATACTATGGGAAGTGAATTGTACTACATGGATGACTATGGCGGTGCATTATACTATATGGAGCACTATGAGGAGTGTATTATACTATATGGATGACTGAGTGTATTTTAATATATTGAGGGCTATTAGGAGTGTATTATACTATATGGAGGACTATGGATACATTATATTATATGGAGGACTATGTGGTGTGCACTTTACAATATGGAGGACTGTGGTGCACATTATAATATATGGAGGACTATGGGGTGTATTATACTAAACAAGCAAAATGGTGCATATTCATCGAGTGATTGGTGTTAGGCTAAGTGCACACGTTCAGGAATGTTTGCAGAATTTTCCTGAGCAAAAACGGACTTTTTCCGCGGTAAACTTTCTAGGTCAATAATATAGCGGGAAAAAGGCTAGAATTCCGCAAAATTAATGAACATGTTGGTTCTTTTTCCGAGATGTGTTTTTTTCGCGGAAAAAAACGCACCATGTGCACAAAAATTGCGGACTTCATTCTAAATGATAGGATGCTTAATTCATGCGTTTTTGACGCGTTTTTTCCCGCAAAAAAAACGCAAATAATCCTGAACGTGTGCACATAGCCTGAATGTGTCATTGGTGAGGGCATGGTGCAGAAGTGAAGTTTTTCCATGAAAGGGCGGAGGGATTTTGGAAGGTTTGCGTGGTGGAGGAGGAGCTAGGGTGGATGCGGAACTGGGGGGTGGAGCCTGGGCAGAGTCTCAAGGGGGGCCCCATAAATTTTGCCAGTATGGGGCCCCGAAATTCCTAGTGGCAGCCCTGGTGGTCATAATGTAATCAACCCTTTCCCTAGTTTCTTTATAGGGCAGCAAAGGTATATGATCACCTTAGTACTTCTTCATCTACCCCATTATTGCAAAACTCCATAATAATGGGCCCAGAAATCACGAATCCTCCACTCAATGTGGTGGGTGGCAACTCAGCTGTCCAATCTGAAACAATGGCATGCTGAGCTATGAGTATTGTGATAGCTCAGTAGTCCAATCTGAGGCTTTGGCATGCTAAGTTGTCAATGTCATGAGTGACAGTCCAGTCGTGCAATCAGGATTGGGGCATGCTGGGTTTCCTACAGGTGTCTCCTGTTCGGAGTTATTCCTAGGCTATTTACCAGGCTGCCTGCCTCTATTCTCTGTTAGTTGTAGCTTTCAGCTCTGTGTGGATTGTCCTCTGTGCCTTTATCTTTGACCTCTGATAATTTGTTTACCCTGAATTTTTCCTACTGACTATCCAATAGTATTACCCCTTTTGCCTTGACGCACTATGACCTTGGAATTCTGACTCTCGATTGTGATCTGACTATGCCTTTTGCTTTACTCCTTTGTATATGATGAGCCCTCCTGATATCTGACCCTGGACCTCTTGACTACCATAGCCTCACAACTTGTCTATGAATAGTGACTAGTGTCACACCAGGGATGTGAAAAAAAATTGGTAGTCACCTCCTAGATTGGTACCGGGTCTTCAGTACTGGGTCCCCTGTAAGTCTGTGAGATCCGTCATGTGAGTACTGCAGCCAATCAGCAGTCACTAATCAGCAAGCCATGTATTGTATGGAATGAGGAATTGTCACATGATGAGCATGGACAATACTTTTAAATCCATTTTTCATGGAAAATAAAGTTTCCAAAATTTTTTTTTCTAAAAAGGGTGCATTTTGGTGCAAACCTCCATCTGGTGACGGCATCACTCCAGAAAGCAAAAAAACAAAATCCCTTTCAAACCCAAGTGGACCAATAGAAACAAAACCATAACATTTAATTTGGACGCTTCACTCAGTGTGTGATGTCATAACCAAGTGACTGCAGTTCCGAACACATGAAGCATCACACAATAGATGTCAGTGTCAAATGATTGTACTATGCACTGATATAAGTCTATAAAATGCCCCATTACTCACCTCATAGTGACACACACAGAATAAAGTCCTTTTATTTGAAATAATGACAAAGGCTCCTTTAATGAATCTACATTTAAAAAAACACGTATATTCACGTCAACACCCAATCGACTCAAGCCAATGTCTACTGTAACAGAATTAAAATAATAAACAACCATATTCCTCATCTGTCCGCTGAGAAAAAAATAATTAATTTGTCCCACAATGTGTATAGCTCTGCTACATGTAGATGGCAGGCTGCATTGTTGCATAATGCGACTATGCAGCCTGCCATCCAGCAGAGACACTGTGCTGCGTGTGTTTGCTCAGCTCAGTAACTTTTACCTCACTGACGTCACACAAGTGTAAGAAAGTTTTCTGGTTGTTCAGAGCCAATGAACTCAGTACAACTCACTGACGGCGCTCACGCTGACCTGTTTTTTATACAATATCACTATAGAGTTAGTAATGGGAGCATCTTATAGACGCCTCTCCATTGCTAACCTCTGGGCTTGATGTCAGTTGACAAATAGAAAGGTGACATCAGCCCCACAATTATCACCCCACTTGCCACCGTACCAGGGAAAGTGGGAAGAGCGAGGCTAAATGCCAAGGTTTAGATTATATAACGCGTGCACAGCCGGATATAGTGGTGCCAAGTTAGGTTCCCAAACCAGAATATATAGAAAAGTAAAACTAGGCACTCAACTTAATGCTTAGTAAAGAAGAACAAATTTATTGTGATCCAAAAATGGATGGTTTTCAAATGTGTATGGCAAAACGTTTCGGCTAAACCATAGCCTTCATCAGTTGCCAGTTGCATACATCAGTTAAAAAACATTTCAGATATATATAAGAGAAAACCAAGGTCAACAAAATTTACACAAAGAAAGTATATACAGGCATTTCATCGATATGATATGGTAGTGTGATAACATATGATATAAATAAATGGAATAATATGTCTCAGCACAATCCAAAATACTCATAAGTACTGAAAAAAGAAACATACCGTCATTATTGGAAGTCAAAACCAATGTATATTCATAATAGATCAAAGAGAGGAAGAACACCTAGGGAATGTAAATGCGCATAGGTAGGTGAATACATAGGTGAATGTGACGCCTCGTTAGTGATAACATAGGAAGATGCATACCCTTGCGATGGAATAGATATGCTCGTGGTTTAGGTGCTAGCTCAGTCTGGATATGCAGCCTGGGGATAATTATCCCATTAGAAAGAAATAGCATAATAGAAGGCAGACTATATACATAAGTGGCTGGTGCGCTTACCGCTTTGCGGTGGAGTAGATATGTTCGTGGTCTAGGTGCTAGCGCAGTTTGAATATGCAGCCTGGAGATAATTGTCCAGTTAGAAATAGCATAATGAGAGACAAACTATGCACATAAATGACCTGTGCGCTTACCGCCTGGTGCTGCTGACGCGAGATCCGCCGCTTGTCAGGAGAGCAGCGGTAATGCCGGACGTATATAGTGGAGCTACAGGGGCTGTGTTTACCCGGCGGTGTGACGTGCCCGGAAATGGAGGGCACGAGATATGTGGTTCACCTGTGTATTTCCGGTGTGGTGGTTTCTGGGACCGGAAGTCCCTGTGCGTTCCAGGACCTTGCGTTTCACCCGATTACACTAGGGGCTGAAGCCCCGCCTCATGCTGATGATGAGCACAGAGTTAATGCTCAGATAGAAGATGGTGATCTTTAGCTTATAGTGGCTATATTGTGAGTATAGATTTTTCAGGTGTTTCGAGGTGATCAGTGCCAGTGAAGTAGAAGAAGATCAATATAAGCGGCTCTGAAAGAAATACAAAAACAATAGTTAGCCGCATAGTATGAGCATTTAAATAAAAGACAATAAATCAAAGTCCCTATTTAACCCTTTAGGCGCTAGAGTCTCTAGGGTATGGATCCAAAAGGACTCCCGTTGTTTTAGTAGAGAAATTCTATTGCCCCCCCGTCTAGGTTGAGGGATAGTCTCAATTACTTGAAATTTAAGCTGGGAGATAGTATGACCCAGTGAGTGGAAATTATGGGGGATGGGGAGAAGTAAATTTTTACAGCGGATGGTGGACTTATGCTTTGAAATTCTGTCACGCACTGGTTGGGTAGTCTCACCTATATATAACAGGCCGCAGGGACATTTAATCGAATATACAGCAAATGAAGATTCACAAGTATGGTATCCCTTGATATGAAAACTCTTGCCTGTATGTGTTAGGGTTCGATTTCCCGCTGCTGCACAAGGGGAGTCTCGAACCCGTCCCGCTGCGGTCTCCCATTCATCTCCGGCCGCAGTGGAGCCTGCTCAGCAGAGGCGTCGGTCCAGGCGTCTTGCCCACTCCACTACTGGGCAGTGACTTGTTGCTGCCTTTGATGGATCTGCTATTATAGCCAATGCTGGAGCAGACGTCTTTGGGACAAAGTACTGCATTTTCCCTTCTGAGCATGCCCAGAGTGAGATCTCTCATTGGAGATCAGGGGTCACATGCTCAGGTACTGCAGCAGCTCCTATTGGTCTGCCAGGAAGGCCCTGTTACTACGAGTCTTCTGGAACAGGTTTCTCATTGGTCCTTGTTCCTGGAAGGTCCTGTAGCTGTTGCTATAAAAGGGTAGCATGGCTGGGCCGCCATGCGCTAATATCAACCATTGTATGCTATGCGCCAGTGTGGTCATGCGTGTGTGTGGTTAGGGACCCGGCTGAAATAAGCCACTAGAATACCGACTTAATCGGTGAGGAGTTTGGTGTGCTAGCTGGTCAGGGTCGGTGTCCTAGATGCCCTAGATTACCGGCATAACCGGTGAGGAGTTTGATTGCCGTATTCAGGGTCTGGCGTTCAGACGCCATAGATTGCGGGTGACTCCCGCGAGGACATTAGCGCATGACCACGTATTATGCTCGCTTAGCAATTATCCGTGTACCTGAGAGCCTGACAGGACACGGTACTTTTTCTCAGCGGCTCTGTGACGTAACAGGGTTCGCTTTTGACGCTAGACAGCGCCCTAGCGTTTTACTTTGCGGCTCACTGAAGTTAAGTGAGTTCGCACCTATCGCCATATAGCGCTGTGGCATCCCGTTAGCGGCTCTGGGATTAACAGCATTCGCACTTACTGCCACAACGCGCTACGGCGTTTATTTTTGCGACTCTGCGGGATAACAGAGTTTGCTACTTTCGCCATCTTATTAGCAGCAGGCTTCGCCTGCACGGTGGACCCCGGGCTGCGAACGCACCTCTCTATTATATCTATTAGGTGCGTTCCGCAGACCCTAACAGTATGTGGGATGGATAATGGAGCCCTTTTGAACGTTGCCACATTGGGCACAATGAAGGCAGGGAAATGTTACTGAACGAGGATGGGATAGGAACAATTGTTTTCTCATATGAGTGGAACCCAAGTCTGCCATACAAGGCCATCCCTGAGGTTAGGGGGTCGTTTGAAGCAAGGCAGAAAAGCTTCTGCAAACTCAGGTATGTCCGGGTGTGCTTGGGACAACAGTGGCCAATGTCGTCTAATTGCCCTGTGGAGAATAAAAGCATAAGGGTGAAACGTGTGAACAAACGGAATTCGTTTGTTGGTGTTTCTGAGACAATTGTTTGGTCGGTAATTTTTAGCGTCAGAGAGAAGGGGTGGGGGGTAGCCCCTATTCAAAAATTTATTAGTCATCTCTGTATGTCTGAGATCACGAAGTGTTTCGTCAGTGACTATTCGTGTTACTCGTTGATATTGGGAAATGGGGATAGCACGTTTGACCGATGGTGGGTGGAAACTCTGGAAGTGTAATAAACTGTTACGGTCTGTAGTTTTTCTATACAGGTCAGTGGTTAGATGGCCGTTGAGATCTTTAAGGACAACAGTGTCCAAAAAATTAACCGTAGAGGGGTCTGATGTTATGGTAAATTTAATACCCGGCCATGATACGTTCAGAAATGAATGGAAATCATGTAGCGACTCAAGAGTGCCAGTCCATAGGCAAAATACATCATCTATGTATCGTTTCCATAGAAGTACATTTTGGATATACAGAGGGTGTTTATAAATTGTCGTAGTTTCAAATTCTGACATGTACGTGTTGGCATATGGGGGCGCTACGTTGGAACCCATAGCTGTTCCGCGTACTTGTAAAAAATAAGTATCCTGAAATAGAAAGTAGTTGTTGAATAAAATGATAGATAACAAATCGATACACAAGTTAGTCTGATTAGTTTCCATCCCTGTGCTCGTGAGTAAATGATGTACAGCATTAATCCCTTCGATATGTGGGATGGATGTGTACAAGTCCCTGACATCTAGAGTGACTAATATAGTATTAGATGGTACTGTATCCAGTTCTTTAATAATTTGTAAGAAGGCATCGGTATCTAGGAGGAAAGATGGTGACGTTTGTGTTAATGGTGTAAGAATCGTCTCCAAGAACTTGGAGATTGGAGATAGAATAGAATCAGTGGAGGCCACAATTGGCCTCCCTGGAGGATTCTCCAAGTTCTTGTGTACTTTGGGTAAAGTATAAAACACAGGCGTTATGGGGTGGGCCTTATGTAGATATTCGCAAGTTTTTGTATCCAAGACTCCCAATCCAGAGTATTTCTGTAATACGGAGTTTATTTTGAGAGAAATTTCATGTATAGGGTCTCTGGTTAGTTTCAGATAGACAGTTTGATCATTCAACTGTCTTTGTATCTCATTTATGTACTGGGTTTTGTCCATTATGACCAATGCTCCGCCTTTATCAGCGGGCTTGAAAATCAAATTGGTATCACTGCGTAGTGATGATAACGCCTGTTTTTCTCTGGGTGAAAGATTGGATGGGAAAAATAATCTCCCTTTCTCAATGTCACTCCTAATAGAAGAAAATGATTTCTGTATAAAGTCAATAAAGGTTTCGACCGCGTGTGAGCCGGGAGGAGGACTGAAATTACTCTTATTGAATAAACCCATGGATTTAGCAGACAGTGTATTACTGGGATTGCTATTCTCCAAGGTGGTGTTAATGGGGTTTGCGAAATATACCTTCAAACGTAGAGAACGAAAAAAACGTTGTAAATCCATTTCTAGGTCAAATGTTTTACACTTATAAGCGGGACAGAAGGATAGGCCCTTTTGTAACACGTTAAGTTCGGCCACCCCTAAGGTCCTTGATGAGATATTGATGACCAGAGATTCCGTACCTGGGATCTCGTGATACGGGAGAGATTCGGGTTGTTGCCTCCTCTGGCCGCCCCTTCTCATCTTCTTCTTGGAAAACATCTTTGTTGTCCTAAAAAATTCCCTGATGTGGAAGGGAGACTGCCTCTTTCTTGTTCCGATTCGGATGTTGAATATTCTGTTGATGATTTCTGGAAGCGGGTTTGACGTCTGGAGGAAGAGTGCTCCTGCCATTTATACACTCTATTTAGTTCATAATAGGTGGCGTTCCTAGAGAATTTGCTCCGTTTGCGGCTCTCGGTGTCGCTCCTATGTTGGTCTATCCGAACTTGAATCTGGGATTTAAGGGTTGACAGTTCATCGGCGGTACCTGTAGTGGCTAATTGAGACTCGATATTCTTGATCAGGATACTGTTCTTCTCGATAGCTTGATGGAGATGCTCTAGGGTAAGTATCATTAGGTCAAAGGAACATTTATTAAGAATTTGTTCGTAACGGGAGCAAAATTCAGGAGAGTCGTGAAAGAGAGTGGGGCGCAGTGGTACCGCAAACCCCTAGGGATCCTTTTTACCCGTAGATATTCCGAGAGTGTGGCACTATGTAATTCAAGATTAGTGTGATTTCTGAGGGTCCGTTCCAGATCACGCCCACGTGTTTCGCGTGGGGGTGCTTTAAGAAAGTCACTCGAGAATTTGGATTGTGCCAAGATCGCTGTGTATTCCTCAGGATTATAAGAAAAAGTGGAAGACATTACCACTTCAGCGTGGTTGGCACATCTTATGGATGGGCCATTCCTGTGGTGGCTGAAAGCTGATGTTTTTAGTTTGGGTGGGCCTATATCTATGGCCCCTTCCTAGGTTATTAATATCAATCTGCAGCTGTCTGCCTAGCCTTTGCTGGATATTAATTATAGGTGGACCCTGCGTTTCATTTTTTTGGGGGCCCATCATTTTAATAATCAGGAAAGGGTAATTATACAGCTGTAAGCTGATATTAATAGCCTGGGAAGCTCCATGGGTCTTACACCCTTTCAAGGTTATAAACATATGCCCCCAGCTGTCCGCTTTCCCTCTGCTGGTTAACAAAATGTTGGGGATTCCCATGCCACTTTTTTAAGACAATAAATTAATAAGTAAAAAAATAAAAGTACAGTAAGCCCTACACAAGTACTGTACTAATTATATATGTGACTGACATCTTCATATCTATCTATTCTATGTGTATATATCTATTCTATCTATTCTATTCTGTTGGTTCCCACTGTGATTTTACTGTACGAATTATAAATGAACTGCTGGTTTTTTCAAAGGACATGGGTATGTAAAAATCGAACGCACTCGAATGGTCCGAGTGCTGTGCAATGTTTTTCTCGCACCCATTGACTTTTGCATATAATCGTAGCATGTGGCAGTTTCTTTCCAGTCTGATCGTGATCCAAGCCTAGGTGGAAAAAATATTGCACATAAACACACACTGATATAATAACATTGGTTTGAATGCAATCCAATTTTGCATTTGTGGAGCCCAGCTGCGACTGGATCCATATCTTCCAGAAGGGTGCACTGAAAGAATATCCCACTAGAGGTCATTATACACATGCACACGCGTTCACTTATCCCAAAGACCACCAGAGGGAGCTGTGTAAGACATATAAAAGACAGTTACACAGGAAGCTGGGGCTCAGTCTAGTTTAGTTTAGTTCAGTGCAGCCATCTCAGAGGGCTCAGTCAGTCAGTCTGCAGGAAGGTGAAGTGCAGAGCTGAGATTGAGAGGTTGCAGAGCTATTCATTTCTCAAGCAAGTGGAGTCTAGTAAAGAGTGAAACAGCAATCACTCCAGCCTAGTCAGAGCTGAATCTAGGAGTGTAGCTCAGTAGAAAGCGTGCCGACGCTTAGAGAGTGGCAAAGAGGCAGCCCACCAACTGCCAGTGTGTGATCGTGTGAGGATCCGGGTAGGCCGAAGGCGAGTGGAAAGAGCAGCAACAGGGGTAGAAAAGCCTTTAGAGCTTACCTCAGCAAGTATTCACCGGACACCGGGGTCCGAGCCTATAGGGATCTCCACGACCCATTAGGAGAACACCGGAGTTCCTGGAGGACTACAATCCCAGGAGTACCACAGAGCTGATACGTAGCTGGATCAGGAGGACGGAGTCTAGCAGTGCACTGCAAATAGAGATTGTGTACTTCAATAGAGGTCCAACCACAAGATCAGCCAGGTACAAGACGGAGACCAAGTTAGACCTAGCTACACGCAGGCCAAGACTCATTACAAAAAGGCTTAACATTTTAGCAAAAAGGCTTGTGGAAGCTTAACATCTAGCTGCACAATATTAGCCCTTCAGTGGATCTGCATAGCAGCGCTGGTCATCCTGACCAGATACCACAAGTGGCGTCACGAATCCCCATATCAATGTACAATTCACCTGTAAATATCCCCCATTTTCAGTGAGCGCCCAGGGCAATGGACCGAGCTGTGCTACCCGTGACATTCCCCATAGAAATCAACGGGCTCGGTGCCGAGTACCCCACGGCCCTGGCGGACGGCTCATCTGTTCTTGGCGTCACAAACAGGATTGCGTGCCCTGCAGCAACGGAGTAACTTGTGCCCGTTGCCACCGGTACTGTGTCCTCACTAAAAGACTGTGTTTTGTATGTGGTGAAGATTTCCCGCTATTTGCCCGCCATTGCCCGCCATTTACAGCGCCACGGCGCGAAAACTAGTGGGCGTACCTGCAAAAGCGCGCTGAGACCAGGACACGCCCCCAACGCTGACGCGGCGGCAGGTCCTGTGGAGAGCTTCAGTGAACGCTCTGACGTCAGAGCGCCAGCGACGCAGGTCCTTCTACATCGCTGTGCCTGCAGAGCTGCAGCCTTCAGAGAAGGTAGGCCACGCTTAACTAGGGGGCGCAGACATGTCGCAGCCGCAAGCTGACAGCGCGGCCGAGGGCGACCGCCCTAATGACTTACCAACCGGCGCTGCCCACAGGCTGGAAACGCTGGCCCCTCACCTGGTCCTGTGGCCCCGATAGTACCGCTAACGCTGCCATACATGCCTGGAGCGAAGTGGCTCCCTCAGTACAGCGTAAGCCAGACACCCTGTCAGGGTTCAAGCGAAAAATATGCAGCATAATGGACATGTACCCTGTGACAGAAAAGCAGAGAGTTGCAGTGGTAGTAGGACAATTGACTGGTGCTGCAGAAGGGAAGTAGAGACTTGGATAGCTGCAGAACAGGAGTCAGTGCTTGCAATTTTCTTAAAGCTACAGACTATCTTTGAGGATGGCACTGAAACAGATCTCCGGATGAGGTTTTACCAATGCTCCCAGAAACCAGATGATAGCATTAGGGACTATGCCTGCCGACTACAAGGGGTCCTGCGAGCTCTCAAACAAGTTAACCCCATAAGTGTTATCAATGAAAATAAAATGTTAAAGGAACAGTTTGTACGGGGACTTAGGTCCCAAGCTGAAAGCAGGACTGTGCACTGGTGGTCCTTGGATCATCCTGATGCTACCTTTGATGCCCTTAAGGATATGGCTATAAAAGGACTGCGACCCCTGGAAACACCTGAGATGGCAACCCAGTGTCACCCGAGTGAAGCCACCTAAAGCCAGCAGCATCCACCTTTTCCCCGCTGGTTGCGGAAGCCAAAACGCAAGTGGCGCCCCTACTGAGCTGGACTGTCTGCGCTCAGAAGTGCGCCAGCTGACCAAAAACCTGGCCACTGTAATGAGTGCCCTGCAACTGCCGACGGAGGAAGAAGGAAAGATCCTGCTAGCTGACTGCCCAGAGGATGTCCCTTGGATGCGCCGGAGGAGAGGGAAGACGTCGCCCCACCGGAGGAGGACAATGCCACCCCCAGGAAGGACCCGCGACCAGCATCATCCTCGCTGAGAGATCATCTGATACCGCTGCTACAGAGAAGGTCACCCAGCACGTCGGTGTCCTTTAAACGAGCAAATCCTGGGTCCGAGGGCCAACACCCAGGAATAGACTCCTCAGGCCCCTCAGACTGGAACGCAGGTTCGTGGGAGGAAGACCATACCTGTCCATCATACTGGACGGGATTGCAATCCCTGCCCTGCTGGACACTGGATCTCAGGTAACCGTCATACCTGATGTTCTTTACAATAGATACTGGTCCAGTGACGGTCTCCAACCCCCAAACCCTGACTTTGCCGTATACGCCTCTAATGGCCTCCCTCTTGACTTACTGGGGGCTAAAAACGTAGACGTAAAAGTGGGGAGAGTGGGGCTAAAAGATCAGGGACTTCTTGTAGTGAAGACTGTTAATGAGGAAAATGGGTTGAATGTGGTTTTAGGCACTAACATTATTAGTAACTGTTTGCAGGAGGTTGTGTTTTTACTCCAACAGCTCGCCGATGTTGCCAGACCAAGGCAAAAGGGAGTGATCCAGAAGGAGATCCAGACCCTGATGTGCCAGCAGCAAGTGAAACTGACCGGTGGTGAGATTGGTAATGTACGGGTAACAGACCCGAACCCCATTGTGATACCCCCAATGAGTGAAATGCTTATTTGGTGTAGAGCAGCAATAGGTCTGAGAGGACAGAACTACCAAGCAGTAGTAGAGCCCCATTGTTCAGAACACAGACCTACACTCTTGACTGCCAGAGGGGTAGTGGAGGTACATAATGGGAGGGTGCCAGTGCGTCTTCTCAACTGGGGAGAGGATGAAGTCAAATTACCACGTTATGCCACTGTTGCTAAGTTACATGCTGTGGATAATAACTCCATTCACACGACGGAGCCCTTAACCTCCCCACAACCAGTGGAGGATAACGGCCCGACTACCCAGGTGGAGGATTGGTGTCAGCAGCTCCATGTCGAGACAGACACCACTCCAGCCCACCAGAAACAAGGAGTATATCGAGTAGTTCAGGAGTATGCACAGGTATTCAGCAAACACCCACTCGACTTTGGGAAAATTAAAGGGGTTCAACATCACATCCCACAGGCAATCATCCTCCCATTAAAGAACGGTACAGGCCTATACCACCAGCACACTACCAGAAAGCCAAGGAAATGTTGCGTGATATGAAGGAAGCAGGGGTGATAAGGGATAGTTGCAGTCCCTGGGCAGCACCTCTAGTCCTAGTCAGGAAAAAGGATGGAAGTGTGTAGCCCAGCTTTGTAAGGCACACATAAAATCCTGGAGTCTGCACAGAAAGGTAACAGTTAAAGCTTTACATCATTCATTCACACTTTAGACACACCCACTAGGGGTATAAGTAGTGTCACGCAGCCTGCGTAGGGGAAGTTCCTGTCTCAGGATAGAGAGAGAGTTCCTGTCTCAGGACAGTGCGGAGAGTTGAGTTCCTGTTAGAGCTCTGTGAGAGTTGAGTGCCAGAGTAGCTCATCTGACCAAAAGTGGAGGCTAGTACGGGTGAGCCAGTTCATCCTAGCCTAGTCGAAACTACCTCTTAACCAGCTGGACTTAGAGGATACTAAGAGACTGCTCATTGAGCTCAAGGAAAAACTGACTTTTTTACATCCACGCTGCAGTGCTACGTTAAGAGCAGAAGCAGGGCGAAGGGACAGTGGAGAAGACAGAGCAGTGCCTTAGGTAGTGAATTACCTGCACTAATTAATCCGGTCACTGGGACCGAGGAGTTGCTATTGTTTCAGCATAGTAACGAGAAAACCAGAGTCTCGCTGGACTATAAGTCGCAGGAGCAAGCCTTAGTGTCGGTACGTAACGGAGTCAGGGGAACAAGGACTTTGAGTTAAGCGCTTGACAAAAGTAAGGACTTAGTTTCACCATTTAGAAGGCTCCGTCACAAAGCCGGCCGGGCCAGTACAGCTATAAAGAAGCTGGAGTTTAGAGTTAACTACGCTTCAAGCAAGTTGGACTCACATTATATGGAAGTTAAGGAGGCTCTAACCTGCTCAGCTGTTACCTAGACGTGCATTCTCCACCCGACCAGTCCCGGGACCTGCCTAAACATCTGACAAGTAAAGGTATGGAAAGACGCTGGTTTGGTGTGAGACTGATTCATTTAACTGCACCTACATCATTATAACCATAGACTCAGAGGGACAGTCCCACTGTGGGGGACCCAACACTAGCTGCTATAACATCCCTCAGAGTTCTATTCAGCAGCGCTGGTCTTTAGTGACTAGAAAACTACAGGTGGCGTCACGAACTGTTATCTACCAAATCCCCTGTAAATAAACCCTCTAACGCCTTGACCGCCAGGGTCACGACCGAGCCACGCTACCAGTGACATTCCTATAGAAATCTACAGGCTCGGTGCCGATTTACCCCATAGCCCTGGTAAACCACATTGTGGTGCGGTGTCAAACAGAAGCATGAGAATGTGTGTAGATTACAGACAAGTGAATCGCATTACACATAAAGATGCATACCCTTTACCACGCATTGAGGAATCCTAGCTGCCTTAAAGTCTGCTAATTACTTTTCCACCCTTGACCTCACTAGTGGGTACTGGCAAGTAGCTGTGGCTGAGGAGGATCGGGAGAAGACGGCTTTCACCACCCGATGGGACTCTGTGAGTTTGACAGGATGCCGTTTGGACTCAGCAGTGCCCCTGGAACGTTCCAGAGAGTGATGGAGAGCTGCCTGGGGCATCTCAACTTTGAAACTGTGTTGCTGTACCTGGACGACGTAATTGTGTACTCCAAGACGTATGAAGATCACTTGAAGCACCTGGCGGAGGTATTTGAGTCACTGTCCAAGTATGGGATGAAACTGAAGCCTTCAAAGTGCCATCTGCTCAAACAAAAGGTACAGTATCTGGGACATATTGTCAGCTCAGAAGGAGTAGCGCCAGACCCGAGAAGATCACCGCCATCCAGAAATGGCCGGAGCCGAAAAATCTCAAGGAGGTGCGACAGTTCCTGGGACTGACAGGATACTACCGGAGGTTTGTGAAGGATTACACCAAGAAAGCAGCGCCTCTGCAAGACCTCCTGGTGGGACAGTCCCTCAAGAGCAGAAATTCTCCATTCCACTGGGGTAAAGAACAGGCTGAGGCATTCAAGGAAATGAAGAGATCCTGACAGGTGACGAGATCCTAGCCTATCCTGACTACAGCCAGCCGTTCCTGCTGTATACTGATGCCAGCAATGAAGGATTGGGAGCTGTCCTCAGTCAGAAGCAAAATGGCCTGGAGAAAGTCATCGCCTATGCAAGCAGGAAGCTCCGCCCGACCGAGAGGAACCCAGAGAACTATAGCAGCTTCAAGTTGGAGTTCCTGGCACTGGTCTGGGCCATCACGGAAAGGTTTAAACACTACCTAGCCTCCACAAGTTCACTGCCTGCACTGACAATAACCCCTTGACGCATCTTGAAACAGCTAAGCTGGGAGCCATGGAACAACGCTGGATGGCTCGGCTGTCCAATTACCAATTCACAATCAAGTACCGAGCGGGCCACAAGAATGCCAACGCTGATGCCCTATCCAGGATGCCTCATGAATCGGACACAGAAGAAGAAGTGGATGATCTGGAAGAGATTGAACTACCTGCCTTTCACAGGAATGGGATGATCCACGAGCAACAAGCCTGCAGGAGGTCGCGTGGTAAGACGTTAAATCCTTTACCTCACCACAGCTGTAAGGAGACTCAGGACAGCGATCCAGTTGTCAGCCGTAAACAAGGAGCTGATAACTCAGGAAGGTTCCTCCTTGGAGAAGGATGCGTCTCGCAAGCAAAGCAGCTGTGGATGAAAGGAGCCGGCTGTTCATCTACCGTGAGAAGCTGTGCCGGAGGTACGTCAACCCAGGACCCATGAGATGGTATGGCAGATAGTAGTCCCCAGAGCAGACATCCAGATGGTGTTAGAAGCCTACCACGATCAAGCGGGACACTTTGGCTGGAAGAAACTGGAGACCCTGTTGAAGTGTCGTTTCTATTGGGTGGGAATGCGCAGCTCCATTGAGAGGTGGTGCCAGAACTGTGGACCCTGTGGCCTCAGAAGAAAAGACTACAGCAGTCAGAAGGCACCCCTGCAACCCATCAAGACGACTCGTCCCTTGGAGATCGTGGCCCTGGATCATGTCAGTTGTTACCCAGCCGGTCAGGATACTCCTATGCCCTGACTATGGTGGATCACTACTCCAGGTTCCTGGTGGTCGCCCCTGTCAAAGATCTGATGGCAGAGACAGCAGCAAAGACGTTCCAAGCATATTTCTGCAGACCACACGGATATCCTGAGCAAGTGCTAACTGACCAAGGCCCAGCCTTCGAGGCCGAATTGTTCAAAGAGTTCTGTCATTTGTATGGGTGTAAGAAGATAAGAACCACACCGTGCCACCCCCAAACCAATGGTCGCTGTGAGAAGATGAATCACATCGTCATTGACCTGCTGAAGACTGTACCACTCGAGGAGAGAAATCGGTGGCCAGACCTACTACCTGACCTGGTAGATCTGTACAATCACATACCTGTGAGTTCCACCAATTGCACCCCAGCCTACCTCATGCGGGCAAGACCAGGAAAGCTGCCCATGGATCTGGAGCTTGGTGTTGTAGAACCAGAAGCAGATGTGACTACTGAAGACTGGGACACAAACAGACAGGAACAGTACAGAAAAGTACAGGCCTGCGTTGAAGATAGTCTCAATCGAGTAAGGAACAAACAAGAAGAACGCTACAACAAAAGTGCGCCAGCTGAATCCTTCGCACCTGGTCAAGTCGTACTGAAAAGAAAGAGGAGAATACACAAACTTGACGATCAATGAGAAAGAGAACCCTACATCGTACAGAATTCAAGGTTTGACAACAAGAAAACGTGCATAATTAGCAAGGATGGAGGAAGAACGACTGCAACTGTATCCAGAGATCACCTAAAGTTGTGTCCGGATCCGTTAAAGCTTCAGGAAGAAGAACCTGTTGTCAATCAGGAAGAGCATGATGAAGCAGTCATACATAAGACTTAGGAGATTTCCCCGCAGATTGGCCCAGAATTGGAGAAGCCGTAATCATCCCCGTACTTCAATTCTATCAACCACAAGGAGAACCTCTACATTCAGTTGCACCGGTTGTTGCAGTAGAGTCAGTTCCAGAGGAACCTGCCCCAGCAGAACCCCAACAAGTGGAATCCCAAGAAGCAGATTCTCAAGAAGCTGAATCTCAGGAAGAAGGATCCCCTGCAGAAGTCGAGCCAGTTCACCCAGCTCACAGTATACTTGCCAGATCCCTAGAGAGGCTAAGGCAGTACTACAACCTACCTGCACGCAGGAATAACAGGGTAACTGACACCTCACCTACCACTACACCACGTAGGTCAGTACGCATAACAAGGGGGCAATTATGTGTTAGGTACAGAGAGTAGGACCTAACACATGTAAATAATTATCTAGAACCACTGTATATAAATGTATATATTGTTGTTATAATATGCCTTAATATGCCGGTATTTCTTAACCTATGTTTTCCTTTTAAAATTGAAACAAGTGAATGGACATTATTTTTACTTGTTTTCCCTACCTTTTTTGAGCATCCTTTTTCCAAAAGAGACTGGGACTTTTATGGTTGCTCAATTCCTCAATTCCTCATTGTACTAATGTATATAGTTGTTAATTTACCATTATGCAACAGTTCAAGAGTGCCTTACCTCCTGTAAAGGAAGAGTTATTTATACAATGTTTATTGTTCTTTGTTTTGTATTTCAGCCCCGGAGTGCTGAGTTCTACTAGGGGGGAATGTGGAGCCCAGCTGCGACTGGATCCATATCTTCCAGAAGGGTGCACTGAAAGAATATCCCACTAGAGGTCATTATACACATGCACACACGTTCACTTATCCCAAAGACCACCAGAGGGAGCTGTGTAAGACATATAAAAGACAGTTACACAGGAAGTTGGGGCTCAGTCTAGTTTAGTTTAGTTCAGTGCAGCCATCTCAGAGGGCTCAGTCAGTCAGTCTGCAGGAAGGTGAAGTGCAGAGCTGAGATTGAGAGGCTGTAGAGCTATTCAGTTCTCAAGCAAGTGGAGTCTAGTAAAGAGTGAAACAGCAATCACTCCAGCCTAGTCAGAGCTGAATCTAGGAGTGTAGCTCAGTAGAAAGCGTGCCGACGCTTAGAGAGCGGCGAAGAGGCAGCCCACCAACTGCCAGTGTGTGATCGTGTGAGGATTCGGGTAGGCCGAAGGCAAGTGGAAAGAGCAGCAACAGGGGTAGAAAAGCCTTTAGAGCTTACCTCAGCAAGTATTCACCGGACACCGGGGTCCGAGCCTATAGGGATCTCCACGACCCATTAGGAGAACACCGGAGTTCCTGGAGGACTACAAGTCCCAGGAGTACCACAGAGCTGATACGTAGCTGGATCAGGAGGACGGAGTCTAGCAGTGCACTGCAAATAGAGACTGTGTACTTCAAGAGGAGGTCCAATCACAAGATCAGCCAGGTGCAAGACGGAGACCAAGTTAGACCTAGCTACAAGCAGGTCAGGACTTTATCACATAAAGGCAAGGAACAGGAGGCCACACACCTACTCTGTGGAGGAATCTGGATGTGCACCCTTCACCCTACAGTGCTCCGGGGAACGCCTGCAACATCTTCAGTAAAGGTACCAAAGTGACTTATGTGTGTGTCTCCCTTACTACTCCTGACTGCCGGGTCCCCGTCTGTCCTGCATCCCTACACATCCATCTGCCCTGGAGGAATCAGCCTTACTTGTGGGAGGCTTAACATCTAGCTGCACAATATTAACCCTCCAGTGGATCTGCATAGCAGCGCTGGTCATCCTGACCAGGCACCACAAGTGGCGTCACGAATCCCCATACCAATATTCAATTCACCTGTAAATATCCCCCATTTCAGTGAGCCCCAGGGCCACGGACCGAGCCGTGTGCTGCCCGTGACATCCCCCATAGAAGTCGACGGGCTCGGTGCCGAGTACCCCACGGCCCTGGCGGGCGGCTCACATTCGTTCGATTTCATCACAAGTGGCAGCAAGCCCTTAGTTTGAATCTACAATGTGCACATTACAATAGGAAAAATGAAAATTATTGCATGAACAAGCATCTCCAAAACTTGACAGGTAGTGTATGTATGACATTGTTGGTCAGTATAATCTATTTGGTATGATTAGTTATTCATATGTTTGACTATAATCTTACAAAATTCCTTTCTTTGTGCCAATGTATCTAGAAGAATTGTTGAAAAATTGATTGATTACAGTCATGGAACTGTTTGGAATGTCATGGAATTGGTCAAAGATCATCCACTCCCTCATCATTCTTCACCGATGTAAAGTCCCTCACATGTTCGCTTACTCTTACCTTGAGTTCTCTAGTGGTGAGTTATATGTATGTACAGTATTTGGATATGAACAGGTGGCATAGTAATTATGGCTTGGAAAGTACAAGAGATGGAATGGGTGATAATATTAAATAAATTCATGGCTTGCTCAATATTATGGCAATCCACACATTTCCCACACCGAGTGCACCTGTACATCCCCACTTGGGGCTCTGTGAACCAAAAAGTGTTTTCTGGTTATATAATCAATGGCAGCTTTTCACCAAATGATCACTTAAATTCCATGTGCTCTTATACTGGGTTGAGGTTATAAATATTTCTCCAGGTTGAAATCAGCTAGTAGAAATTGCCCTCTTCAGTCCAGAACAGAGTACCGGTTGGCTGGAACAGATAACTGTAATGCAGCTCTTTGGCAGTACTGCATCTTATTAACCCCTTAACCCCCAAGGGTGGTTTGCACGTTAATGACCGGGCCAGTTTTTATAATTATATTATTATTATTATTATTATTTATTTATATAGCACCATTGATTTCATGGTCCCTTACATGAGAAGGGGCTACATGCAAATTACAGATGTCACTTACAGTAAACAAACTAACAAGCATAGGCTGGTACAGAGGGGAGAGGACCCTGCCCTTTCGGGCTTACATTCTACAGGATGGGGGACGGAGACAGCAGGTTGGGGGATTGCAACAGTTCCGGTGTTGGTTGAGGCGATATCTCTGGTAGTGGTGAGGAGGCAGCGGGGTCATTGCAGGCTGTAGGCTTTCCTGAAGAGATGGGTTTTCAGGTTACGTCTGAAGGATCCGAGAGTGGTTGATAGTCGGACGTGTTGGGGCAAAGAATTCCAGAGAATGGGGGATATTCGGGAGAAGTCTTGGAGGCGGTTGGGTGAGGAGCGAATAAGTGTGGAGGAGAGAAGGAGGTCTTGGGAGGACCGGAGATTACGTGGGGAAAGGTATCGGGAGATTAGTTCAGAGATATATGGAGGAGACAGGTTATAGATGGCCTTGTAGGTCAGTATTAGTAATTTGAATTGGATTCGCTGAGGGAATGGGAGCCAGTGAAGAGATTTGCAGAGGGGAGATGCGGAGGAGTAGTGAGGAGAGAGATGAATTAGTCGGGCAGCAGAGTTAAGGATGGACTGGAGAGGTGCGAGGGTGTTAGCAGGGAGGCCAGAGAAAAGGATGTTGCAGTAGTCGAGGCGGGAGATTGTTGTGAATGTGCTAGAAATGAATTCTGAGCAGAAGCTCCCTCTGGTGGTTACAACAGTACTGAACTATCCAATGAAGATTGTGAAGATTGGCGATCAGGTGTTACTGACTGGTCTTATATAAGGGAGGTTCCCTCCCATCAGGGTTGCCGGTGATCAATTGTTCTGGTCTCATCTTTGATTGCTGTTCACTTTGTAGCTTGCTGTTTCATGCCTGCATCTTCTGCTAACAGATAAGACATTTTCTTCTTTTAGTTTTTTGTGCTTGCTTTTTGCATTTTGTCCTGCACTTCTGTGGGGGTCTGCCGGGTCCCCTCCGGGGGCTTGTGCTCCTCTCAGTTTAGTTCAGCCACTGTTGTTTTGTTCATTTGCCTTTTCCAGTTTTTTCAGTGGCTGCTGTTTAGTTTTGTTACACCAGAGAACTAATTTAGGTGGTAGAGGTCGTGTGATCTCAGGTGTTTTTGTAATTAGTAGAGTTGGTACTTTTCAGGGGTTTTTGGGATTGCAGTAAGTGACCTTCCTATTTTTTCTATTTAGGAAGTTTGGGCCCCAACGTTTGCTCATACTATTTTCTGTCTGTGTCTGTATTTTCCTCTTGTCTAACCGCCATTACATGTTTGGGGGCTTTCTATGTTCTTTGGGGATCTGCTCCGGGGCAGATAGTTTTCCTCTTTCTGTCTTTGGGTGTAGTTAGCTTCTCAGGCTGTGACGAGGCGTCTAGGACCAACGTAGGTACGCTCCACGGCTGCCTTTAGTGTTGGTGGTTAGTCAGGGTACTGCAATCCCATAGATTCCAACCTCTCTGGTGTATTTCCTTTTTTGCCTGCTCTCCTCAGCTACCAAATCATAACAGTATCACCGGCCCAAAAACTAATATTTGTATGGTACTCACAGAAGGGAAAAATAGTGTTAAAGAAAGAAGATTGTCAGAGTTGTCAGAGATTTTTTTTTTTTCCCTCTGTTTCTCTGAATGCTGAGGAGGATTTGTTTTTTTCTCTCAATGAGTTTGCACAGTTGTCTGGCCGTGTGGATCAGCTTACCACTGAAGTTCGGAGTATTGCTATTTATCTTGCGAGGTTGCCTGTTGTGGAATCTAGGATTCCCATGCCAGATTTGTTTTTAGGGGATCGAGCTAAATTTCTGAATTTCAAAAATAACTGTAAGTTGTTTTTTGCCTTGAAATCTAAGTCCTCAGGGAACGCAGCACAGCAGGTTCAAATTGTCATCTCTCTCCTGCGCGGCGATCCTCAGGATTGGGCTTTTTCCCTAACACCTGGGGATCCTGTTTTGAGTAATGTTGATGCATTTTTTCAGGCTCTGGGGTTATTGTACGATGAGCCTAATGTCACTGATCAAGCTGAAAAAGCCTTGTTGGCATTAAATCAGGGGCTTGAGGACGCTGAGTTACACTGTCAGAGATTCCGAAGGTGGGCAGTCCTGACCAAATGGAATGACGATGCTTTGGCAGCCCTTTTTCGGAAGGGTCTGTCAGAGAATGTAAATGATGTTATGGTGGGATTCCCTGTCCCCTCTGGTCTCAATGATTCTATGTCATTAGCGATTCAAATTGACAGACGTTTGCGTGAGCGTAGAGGTATGCGTGGAACAGTGTTGCCTTGTGAACCAGCTTCTGAACCCATGCAGTGTGATAGAGTGGCTTCTGGGGCACAGCGTCATGAGTTTCGAAAACGCAATGGGTTGTGCTTCTACTGTGGTGATGCCTCTCATGCTATTTCAGTCTGCCCTAAGCGGGGAAGACGTTTTGCACGTTCAGTTGTCTTGGGTAGTGTTCAGACTAAATTTTTGTTGACTGTTACCCTGATTTGCTCCCTGTCCACATTTTCTGCTCAGGATTTTGTTGATTCGGGAGCAGCTATTAACCTGATGGATTTTGATTTTGCTAAACGTTGTGGGTTTCCCTTGATACCCCTACGGAAGTCTATTCCCCTACTGGGGATCGATTCTACCCCTTTGGCTGAGAATAAACCTCAGTTCTCTACTCAGGTGATAATAAGGGTTGAACCTGATCATCAGGAGAGTTGCAAATTTTTGGTGCTGTATAATCTGCATGACATTATCGTACTGGGTTTCCCTTGGTTACAGTCTCATAATCCTGTTTTGGATTGGAAATCTGTGTCTGTAACCAGTTGGGGCTGCCAATGTGTTAATACTAACACTCCTGTTTTTTCTGCCTCCCCCCAGGCTCAGGATGTTCCTGACTTTTTGACTGATTTTTCTGATGTGTTTAGCGAAAGTAAATCTGCATCCTTGCCCCCCCATAGGAGCTATGACTGCGCTATTGAATTAGTGCCTGGTTGTAAATTCCCTAAAGGTCGCCTTTTTAACTTGTCTGTACCTGAACATGACGCTATGCGGTCTTATATCAAGGAGTCATTGGAGAAGGGTCATATCAGACCATCCTCTTCACCCTTGGGTGCCGATTTTTTCTTTGTGGCCAAAAAGGATGGTTCATTAAGGCCATGTATTGATTATCGTCTCTTGAACAATATCACTGTGAAATATCAATATCCGTTACCCTTGATTTCTGACCTGTTTTCTAGGGTGAAAAGTGCTACTTGGTTTGCCAAGCTTGACCTCAGGGGGGCATATAACCTTATTCGCATTAAGCACAGGGATGAATGGAAGACGGCATTTAATACCCCAGAGGGGCATTTTGAGTACCTAGTGATGCCCTTTGGGCTCACTAATGCTCCTTCTGTCTTCCAGTCCTTCATGAATGACATTTTCAGGGATTTTGTGGATAAATTTCTGATTGTTTATTTGGATGATATCTTGATTTTTTCCAATGACTGGGACTCTCATGTGAAACATGTTCGGACTGTGTTCCAGATTTTGAGAGAGAATGCTCTGTATGTGAAGGGATCAAAGTGTCTTTTTGGCGTACAGAGGATCTCATTTCTGGGATTCATTTTGTCCCCATCTGTTATTGAAATGGACCCGGTCAAGGTTCAGGCCATCTGTGATTGGGTCCAACCTACTTCATTAAAGTTTCTTCAAAGATTCTTGGGTTTTGCCAATTTTTATCGTAAATTTATTGGTAATTTCTCTGTTATTGTTAAACCATTGACTGATTTGACCAAAAAGGGTTCTGATGTGGTGAATTGGCCTCCTGAGGCAGTCTCTGCGTTTCAGGAACTTAAGCAGAGATTCACTTCTGCTCCTGTTCTACGGCAGCCTGATGTTTCTCTGCCATTTCAGGTGGAGGTTGATGCCTCTGAAATTGGGGCAGGTGCTGTTTTGTCCCAAAGAGATCCAGAGACCTCTAAAAGTAACCCTTGTGCCTTTTTCTCTCGAAAATTTTCTCCAACTGAACGTAATTATGACGTGGGTAATCGGGAGTTATTGGCCATGAAGTGGGCTTTTGAAGAGTGGAGACATTGGCTGGAGGGAGCCAAACATCAGGTGGTGGTCCTCACGGACCATAAGAATCTGGTTTATCTGGAATCAGCCAAGCGACTTAATCCTAGACAGGCCAGGTGGGCCTTGTTTTTCACACGTTTTAATTTTGTGGTTTCCTTTCTTCCTGGCACTAAGAATGTTAAGGCGGATGCCCTCTCGAGGAGTTTCCTTGCGGACTCTCCTGAGTTATCTGATCCTGCTGTTATTTTGAAAGAGGGTGTAGTTCTTTCCGCCATCTCGCCCAATTTGAGACTGGCTCTGGAAGGGTGTCAGGAGGATAAACCCGAGCGCTGCCCTATTGGGAAATTGTTTGTCCCAGACCGGTGGAAAAAGAGTGTGATGTCTGAGATTCATTGTTCCGCGTTGGCCGGTCATCCCGAATTTTTGGTACCAGAGACTTGGTTAGTCGGTCCTTTTGGTGGCCTACTTTGTCTCGTGACGTCAGGGAATTTGTGCAGTCCTGCGGGACTTGCTCTCGCTCCAAGCCTTGCTCTCGCTCTAGTGGTTTGTTGATGCCATTGCCTGTGCCCAAGAGACCATGGACCCATATCTCTATGGATTTCATTTCCGACCTCCCTGTTTCTCAGAGAATGACCGTTATCTGGGTGATTTGTGATAGGTTTTCCAAAATGATACATCTTGTGCCATTACCTAAGTTGCCTTCCTCCTCTGAATTGGTGCCTTTGTTCCTTCAGCACGTGGTTCGGTTACACGGCATTCCTGAGAACATTGTGTCTGACAGAGGAGTCCAGTTTGTTTCCAGATTTTGGAGGACTTTTTGTTCTAAACTTGGTGTTCAATTGTCTTTCTCCTCGGCTTTTCATCCTCAGACCAATGGACAAACTGAGAGAACAAACCAGACATTGGAGACTTATCTGAGATGCTTTGTGTCTGCTGATCAGGATGACTGGGTCTCTTTTTTGCCTTTGGCTGAGTTTGCTCTTAATAATAGGGCTAGCTCTGCCACTTTGATGTCTCCATTTTTCTGCAATTTTGGGTTTCACCCTCGATTTTCTTCAGGACAGACGGAGGCTTCTGTCTGTCCAGGTGTTGACTCTGTTGTGGAGCGTATGCAGCAGATTTGGGATCAGGTAGTGGAGAGGTTGTCCCTCTCTCAGGAGAGGGCCCAGCGGTTTGCCAACCGGCATAGGACTGATGGTCCTCGGTTTGAAGTGGGGGACTTGGTCTGGTTGTCCTCAAGAAATATCCCTATGAGAGTTGCATCTCCTAAGTTTAAGCCTAGGTTCATTGGACCTTATAAGATCATGGAGATTCTTAATCCTGTTTCCTTTCGTTTACTTCTTCCAGGGACATTTAAGATCCATAACGTGTTCCACAAGTCCTTATTGAAGAGGTTTGTCGAGCCAGTGGTTCCTATGGCTGTGCCTCCTGACCCTGTTTTGGTTGAGGGCAATCTGGAGTATGTGGTTGAGAAAATATTGAATTCTCGTTTTTCTAGACGGAAACTCCAGTATTTGGTTAAGTGGAGAGGTTATGGTCAGGAGGACAATTATTGGGTGTTTGCTTCGGACATCCATGCTAGGAGACTCATCCGTGCGTATCACAGAGCTCATCCTGACCGACCTGGTTGCTCAAATGAGGGTTCGGTGACCCCTCCTCAAGGGGGGGTACTGTTGTGAATGTGCTAGAAATGAATTCTGAGCAGAAGCTCCCTCTGGTGGTTACAAACAGTACTGAACTATCCAATGAAGATTGTGAAGATTGGCGATCAGGTGTTACTGGCTGGTCTTATATAAGGGAGGTTCCCTCCCATCAGGGTTGCCGGTTATCAATTTTTCTGGTCTCATCTTTGATTCCTGTTCACTTTGTAGCTTGCTGTTTCGTGCCTGCATCTTCTGCTAACAGATAAGTCTTTTTCTTCTTTTAGTTTTTTGTGCTTGCTTTTTGCATTTTGTCCTGCACTTCTGTGGGGGTCTGCCAGGTCCCCTCCGGGGGCTTGTGCTCCTCTCAGTTTACTTCAGCCACTGTTGTTTGTTTGTTTGCCTTTTCCAGTTTTTTCAGTGGCTGCTGTTTAGTTTTGTTACACCAGAGAACTAATTTAGGTGGTAGAGGTCGTGTGATCTCAGGTGTTTTTGTAATTAGTAGAGTTGGTACTTTTCAGGGTTTTTTGGGATTGCAGTAAGTGTCCTTTCTATCCTTTTCTATTTAGGAAGTTTGAGCCCCAATGTTTGCTCATACTATTTTCTGTCTGTGTCTGTATAACTTCTTGTCTAACCGCCATTACATGTTTGGGGGCTTTCTATGTTCTTTGGGGATCTGCTCCGGGGCAGATAGTTTTCCTCTTTCTGTCTTTAGGTGTAGTTAGTTTCTCAGGCTGTGACGAGGCGTCTAGGACCAACGTAGGTACGCTCCACAGCTGCCTTTAGTGTTGGTGGTTAGTCAGTGTACTGCAATCCCATAGATTCCAACCTCTCTGGTGTATTTCCTTTTTTGCCTGCTCTCATCAGCTACCAAATCATAACACCTAAGTGTTTCACTAAAGTTTATAATGCCTGGGTGTGAAAAAAAAATTTCCACAAAAATAATTTTTTAGTCCCCAATTTTTTATTTTTCCCAAGGTTTGGACCCCAAAAGTTGTTTTCCAATTTGTCCTGAGTACACTGATACCCCATATATGGGGGGAAAAACTGTTTTGGCGCACGGCAGGGCTCAGAAGGGAAGTAATGACGTTTTGGAATGCAGACTTTGATGGGTGTCATGTTCAGTTTGTAGAGCCCCTGATGTGCCTAAACAGTGGAAACCCCCCACAAGTGACCCCATTTTGGAAACTATACCCCATAAGAACTTATCTAGAAGTGTGGTGAGGTCCTTGAATCCCCAAGTACTTCACATAAGTTTATAATGCCCGCCCATGAAAATAAAAAATACTATTTTTTTCCAACAAAAATGATATTTAAGTCACCAATTTTTTACTTTCACAAGGGTAACAGGAGAAATTGGACCACAAAAGTTGTTGTCCAATTTCTCCTGAGTACGCTGATACCCCATATGTGGGGGGAACCACTGTTTGGGCGCATGGCAGAGCTCAGAAGGGAAGGAGCATCATTTGACTTTTTCAAACTAATATTGGCTGGAATCGAGATACGACGCCAGGTCGCATTTGGATAGCCCTTGATGTGCCTAAACAGTGGAAACCCCCACAAGTGACCCCATTTTAGAAACTGGACCCACTAAGGAACTTATCTAGATCTTTGGTGAGCACTTTGAACCCCCAAGTGCTTTAAACAAGTTTTTAACGAAGAGCCGTAAAATAAAAAAAAATCATATTTACTCCAAAAAAATGATCTTTTCGCCCCAATTTTTATTTTCCAAGGGTAACAATACCTCAAAAGTTATTGTGCAATTTGTCATGAGTACGCTGATACTCAATATGTGGGGGTAAACCACTGTTTGGGTGCATGGCAGAGCTCGGAAGGGAAGGAGCGCCGTTTGACTTTTTCAACACAGAATTGGCTGGACGCCATGTCGCTTTTGGAGAGCCCCTGATGTGCCTAAACAGTGGAAACCCCCAACAAGTGACACCATTTTGGAAACTAGACCCCCTAAGGTACTTATCTAGATCTGTTGTGAGCACGTTCACCCGCCAAGTGTTTCACTAAAGTTTATAAGGCCTGGGTGTGAAAAAAAAATTTCCACAAAAATGATTTTTAGTCCCCAATTTTTTATTTTTCCAAGGAAATTTGACCCCAAAAGTTGTGGTCCAATTTGCCCTGAGTACGCTGATACCCCATAAGTGGGGGGGAAATACTGTTTGGGTGCACGGCAGGGCTCGGAAAGGAAGTAATGACGTTTTGGAATGCAGACTTTGATGGGTGTCATGTTCAGTTTGCAGAGCCCCTGATGTGCCTAAGCAGTGGAAACCCCCACATGTGACCCCATTTTGAAAACTAGACCCCCTAAGGAACATATCTAGATATGTGGTGAGCACTTTGAACCCCGAAGTGTTTCACACAAGTTTATAATGCCCGGGCATGAAAATAAAAAATCCCATTTTTTTCCCACAAAAATAATATTTTAGTCACCAATTGTTTATTTTCCCAAGGGTAGCAGGAGAAATTGGACCCCAAAAGTTGTTGTCCAATTTGTCCTAAGTACATTGATACCTCATATGTGGGAGAAAACTACTGTGTGGGCCCGTCGGGGCTTGGAATAAAGTAGTGATGTTTTGTAATGCAGACTTTGATGGATTGGTCTGCGGGTGTCATGTCGCGTTTGGAGAGCCCCTGATGTGTCTAAACAGTGGAAACCTCTCACAATTGACCCCATTTTGGAAAATAGACCCCAAAAGGAATTTATCTAGATGTGTGGTGAGCACTTTGAACCCCCAAGTGCTTCACAGAAGTTTATAACACCCGGGTGTGAAAATAAAGGAATCATATTTTTTCTACAAACATGATATTTTAGTCCCCAGTTTTTTATTTTCCCAAAGGTAACAGGAGAAATTGGACACCAAAAGTTGTTGTTCAATTTGTCCTGAGTACAATGATACCCTATATGTGGGAAAAAACTACTGTATGGGCACACGTCGGGGCTCGGAAGTGAAGTAGTGACGTTTTGCATTGCAGACTTTGATGGAATAGTCTGCGGACATCATGTCGCGTTTGGAGAGCCCCTGATGTGCCTAAACAGTGGAAACCCCCCATAAGTGATGCCATTTTGGAAACTAGACCCCCAAAGGAATATATCTAGATGTGTGGTGAGAACTTTGAACCCCCAAGTGCTTCACAGAAGTTTATAACGTCGAGCCATAAAAATAAAAAAGCATATTTTTTTCCACAAAAATGATATTTTCATCCCCAACTTTTTATTTTCCCAAGGGTAACAGAAGAAATTGGACCCCAAGAGTTATTGTGCAATTTGTCCTGAGTACGCTGATACCCCATATGTGATGGTAAACTACTGTTTGGGTGCATGGCAGAGCTCAGAAGGGAAGGAGCACCGTTTGACTTTTTCAACTCAGAATTGGCTGGAATTGAGATCAGACGCCATGTCACGGTTGGAAAATCAGTGGAAACCCCCCAATTCTTACTACAACCCTAACCCCAACACACCCCTAACCCTAATCCCAACCCTAACCATAACCCTAACCACAAACCTAACCCTAACACACCCCTAACCCTAATCCCAACCCCTACCCTAATCCTAACTTTAGCCCCAACGCTAACTCTAACTTTAACCCCAACACTAACCTTAAACCTAACCCTAATGGGAAAGTGTAAATAATACATTTTTTTAATTTTATTATTTTTCCCTAACTAAGGGGATGATAAAGGGGGTTGATTTACTATTTATAGCGGGTTTTTGTGTTTGGCAGCTGTCACACGCTAAAAGTTGCTTTTTGTTGCAAAAAATAGTTTTTGCATCATCACATTTTGAGAGCTATAATTTTTTCTTATTTTGGCCAACAGAGTCATGTGTGGTCTTATTTTTTGCAGGACGAGTTGACGTTTTTATTGGTACCATATTCGGACACATGACATTTTTTGATCGCTTTTTATTACAATTTTTGGGAGGCAGAATGAACAAAAACCAGCAATTCATGAATTTCTTTTGGGGAGGACATTTATTCCGTTCCGTGTGTGGTAAAATTGATAAAGCAGTTTATTCTTCGGGTTAGCACGATTACAGCGATACCTCATTTATATTTTTTTTATGTTTTGGCGCTTTTATACAATAAAAACAATTATGTATAAAAAATAATTATTTTTGCATGTCTTCATTCTGCGAGCTATAACTTTTTATTTTTTCACTGATGATGCTGTATGGTGGTTCGTTTTTTGCGGGACAAGATTAAGTTTTCAGCAGTAGTATGTTTTTTTTATATCTGTCTTTTTGATCACGTGTTATTCAACTTTTTGTTCGGCGGATTGATGATAAATCATTGTTTTTTTTGCCTTGGTTTTTTTTAAGGGGTTCACTAAAGGGGTTACCTAGTGGGACCGTTTTATAGGGCGAGTTGTTACGGATGCAGCGATACTAAATATGTGTACTTATATTGTTTTTTTTTTTATTTCCATATAGAAATGAATTTATTGGGGAACATTTTTTTTGTCTTTATTTAGGATTTTTTTTACATATGTTATTTTTACTTTTTTTACTTTTTTACTTTGTCCCAGGGTGAGACATCACTGTATAGTGTCAGATCACCGATCTAAGACTGTGCACAGCACTGTGTCAGATCGGCGATCTGACAGGCAGTGCAGGAGGCTTTCTCATCGCCTAATCTCAGCAGGCACTGAGAAAGCCACCTCCCTGCAGGACCCGGAAGGACCCCGTGGCCATCTTGGATCCGGGGTCCTGAAGATGGGAGGCCCTCGGAACAGCGCGATCACATCGGCATGTTCTTAGGGTCTCATGGAAGCATGCAGGGAGCCCCCTTCCTGCGCGATGCTTCCCTATACCGCCGAAACACTGCGATCATGTCTGATCGCAGTGTGCTGGGGTTTTATGTGCTGGGAGCGGTCCGTGACCGCTCCTGGCACATAGTGCCGGGTGTCAGCTGTGATAATCAGTTGACACCCGGCTCGCTATCAGCTGCGCTCCCCCAGTGAGCACGGCTGATCACATATGACATACTATTCCGTCCTTGGGAATTAAGTCCCAGGGCACATGGACGGAATAGTACGTCAGATAGAAGAAAGGGGTTAAAGGGATTGTGCAGTCCAAAATTAGAAGTCTGCAGTCACTCTATGTGACTGCAGACTTGTGAATCCTCACATTGTGCACACTCCGCGCTGTGAGGGTTATCCATTGTCTGCACCAGGAACAGTGGTCATGTGACTGCAAGTATGCGATATACAACTAGATAGGTACGGCCTCCCTGAATGCAAGTGTATTGAGCAAGGCCATAAACAGTCTAGATGGTTTGTGGCCGGGAGTATTCATATTGCATACTTCCAGTTTCTATCAATGGAAAATCCTCACAGTGCGCAATGTGTATGATGCGAAGATTCACAAGTCTGCAGTCACATAGAGTGATTGCAGACTTGTAGTTTTAGACCGGACAACCCCTTTACGGAAATTTAGTCTGTGTATGGAAACTTAGTACAGGCAATGTTCAATGAAAAACAAGCATGTAAATGAGATCTCTGACAGAAGAAAGAAAACTCTAAAATTTGCCAAACCAGATACCAATCTGTGCTGCTTTGGATTCTTGCCCATCATCAGGACAAAGTAATGTACAACATTTTTTTTAAATTAAAAAAAATATATATTTTCTTAAACTAGTGAAGTACAATTTAGCCTTTATTGTGAGTTTTTGTTACGAAATTGGTGAAGGATTATGAGTTATCTGACGGTAATTTAATTTGCTCAGTGGCAAAGTTCTTAGATCTATTGATTCTATCTCAAACATTCATCTCTACACAACCGTTTTACTTCCCGTTCATGGCTCGCTAATTTGCAGGTAGAACTCCACTTAAGTGGTTGATCATTTCATTTAATCTGTCACTCTATATCCATTAACCTCAGATTCTGCTGTTGCACAAACACGATTTCCTACAGATCACTGGCTCAAACAAGAAGCCTAAATGAAATACCTCAAATTAACTTTCCATTGATTTACATCTGAAACCAATGAAGCGGGAACAGTTCTGGAGTGCTGGACTATGTACAAAACAAACACTGCCGGCGTAATGAGGGATGAAACACAAACTGAGAGCCAATGAGCGAGACTTGTCTGTGCTCATTAATGAAGCCAGGATTTCAATAAATTTGTTAATAATGCTACCTGTACAATTGGAGGATAAAGTATTTAAGGTGGCTCTTTGAGTTGCCTATTTGTGATGGTTGTGTTTCCTTATTAACATTGAATTTCTCTAGAATATGATGCAAAACCTAACTTCTTTTTTTTCATTTCAACAACTATGCTTAGATTTAGCCATTACATACTCGTTATGAATTATGGATAAAAATACTGAGCTTTCAGCGCTTCTGGTTGTGGAAGTCCAGAACACAAAGTGGATCCGGCAGTGTGTAATTTAAATGAGCATTTTAAGGATAGCAAGTACTTAAAAATAAAAAATAAAAAGGATTAAAGTGGGAGTTAAAAAGTCCGGACACCTGTGTAGAGAAAAACTGGAATTACAATAAAAGCAATAGGGTCTTAGAAAGAGGATTTGCTCACCCCGGGAGGGGGTTGTGAAAGTCACAACCCTTTTATTAGCTTGTAAGTAAAAATGGCTGCTGCAGATCCACCAAGTAGATAATCAGCAAACTTGGAGATAAAAGTGGATGTAAAACTGCGCTGCCGAGAATGGAATATACAATAGGAGACCAGAGGTGGTATGGAAGCGGTCTTAAATGTCAACGCGTTTTGAGGTGATCATACCTCTTCATCAGGATAAACCACAATGATAGTTTGTGTCCGGACAGGCATATTCATCAGTCATTACTTAACCTAGTCCTTGGTTGCAATATAAACACTAGGAAGACAGGAGGCTTGTTAAATGCAGTAACACCTGACTTATAATTGATGTGTTATTCATTTTCCTTTTTGTAAGTTTAAAAATGTAAAAGATGAAAATATACATATATTTTTTGCCTAAAATGCGAAGGAAATCTGTCATCTTTAACTTGAGGCCTTGTCGAGACTATTTCATCTTCAACTTGCTTAACTGTTCACAATAACAGTAATTTTGATCAGGGGTTCCTAAACTATTAAAGGATGTTTGGTAATGCTATAATTAGTCTGATGTGAACAATGAGGTTATCAGGTCATTCTTACCATATAATAAACGCCGTAAAAATGAAAGACCCCAAAAAATGTTGGAATTGCCTTTTTTCATCATTTCGTCACTTCTGTAATTTTTTTTCTATTTTTCAGTACGCTGCAGGGTAAAAAAAAATGGTGCCATTCAAAACTATAAATCGGCTCGCAGAAAAACAAGACTTAATAAGGCTATGTTCACGAAAAAATAAAAAAGTTATGGCTCTTGAAAGAATTGAAAGAAAACAAAGAAAAAACAAAAGCACAAAAGTGAAAAATAGTCAAAAACAGAAATCAAAAAAGTCTCGAGTAAACTAAAATTAGACATAAAACATATAACAACAATAGAAATGACAAATAGGCAGTAAAAAATAAATAATTTGTACACAGAGTGTTGGAAACCGCATGTTAAGAGAGAATGGCTGTGAATGACTGGATCACTGCATGCCATGGGGGTGTGATGGAGGGAAGCTTATCTTGAACTTAGCGCACTACGAGGCATCTTGTTTCTCTCTTGTTCTCTCCCTAACCTCTTTTACATACTTTTACAGCGTCCCTTACTGGCCTTTTTAATGTCTTCTCAGAATGTTCAAGTAAGAAGTCCAATGCCAGTGGACAGGTAGCACAATTCTACTGTGCAGTTCTACTGTACTGTGCAGATCCTTTTGAAGATGGAACACAGTACTTTTTTGGCTATTGTACAGGTCATCAAATATCTGTGACATTTTCACTTGCAATGAACACATTTTTTGTACATTTTTGAGAAGGGAATTAAAAGAACACTTGGGTTGGCAGGGGTGCCATCATGTGAAAGTCGATTGGACATCATCCTCCTGCCCTAATTGTTGATCAGGCTGATGAATTTAAGAACCCTTTACCTATTTATTAAAGAGGTTTCTATTCTCAGACAACCCCTTTTTAATTATTGTATTCCCCAATGTAAATAAAAAAGGACAGATGCATCGTTCCAGCGATGTGGGGGGTGGGTATTACCTCAATTCACAGGCACTGGCTCTCACGAGGGCACCGTGAGACCCAAAATGATGAGCGGTGACGTATCTCGCACTGTACTCTGTGAGAACCTGCGGCTGTGAACTCAGGTTACCTTAATGAAGTTCCCTCAGTTCACAGCGGCCGGGTCACCATTGACTTATATGGAGTTTGGGTCTTTGATCAAATTTGGGTCAAGTTTGGGTACCTGAACCAAACTTTGGACTCAAGTTTGGCCAAACCCAACGAACCCGAACTTCTATGGGTTCACTCATCCCTACTGATGACCTACATGTGCATCTCACAAATTAGAATATCTTCAAAAAGTTTATTTATTTCAGTTCTTCAATACAAAAAGTGAAACTCATATATTATATAGAGTCATTACAAACAGAGTGATGTATTTCAAGTGTTTATTTCTGTTAATGGCTTATAGCCAGTGAAAACTTAAATGTCATTATCTCAGTAAATTAGAATACTTTATAACACCAGCTTGAAAAAATGATTTTAAAATCCAAAATGTTGTCCTACTGAAATGTATGATCAGTAAATGCACTCAATACTTGGTTGGGGCTCATTTGGCATCAATTACTGCATCAATGCAGAGTGGCATGGAGGCGATCAGTCTGTTGCACTGCTGAGGTGTAAGCAGGTTGCAAGATGCAGTGAAGCAAGGAAGGCAGAGCAAGGGTTAACAATTTAATTAACAGTAAAGGTACTCCTCGCAGGGAGATAAACAGTTAAATCAGGGTATACAAAAGAGAATGGTAAAATTAGCAACAGTTCACTCAGCAAACTTATCGTGTCGTGACTTCCTCAGCCACAAATGAGCTGATGAGGGTTGTAGTCCCAGTAGCGGCTGGCGTGATGTCCTCCGATGGGGATCCTCAGCTCCCGATCCGCTTCTGGCAGCAGCGAGCGGTCTCCGGTCTCACTCGTTGGGCTCCTAGTCCATAAGCTCGTGCAGCAAAATTTACATGTGCTGCCGAAGTCCCGTATCACATGAGGTCTCTGGTACTCTGAACAGCAAGGGGAACCACAGCGCCAGGTCCTGTACACAGCCAATGACTCTACGCCCGAGCGTGGCCCTCAACTTAATGGAGCCCACGGGCCTGCCTCTACTCTCAGTCCCGATGCTGTGCCCATGGGATATCAGTTGTAGTCCACCGCGCCTCTGCTTCCTGACAGCCGGAGCACGGCAGGAAACTTAATGAAGCTGCGTGTGCTTCTGATTTCTACCTTCCAAAAGGTGGCACTAGAGTTCTAGCTCTCTTCCTCTCTGAAGAGACAATTTGCATAATTAGCATATTTCCCAGAGGAGCATTGCGGCTTTAAGTCTCCTCATCTCGGCATGCTTAGCATGTTGATCTCCGCAAGGAGTGACGATATTTCTTGGACTTCTGATTTTGACACACCCACTCTTCCCGGGGTCAATGGGCCCATCCAGTTCCCTATTTCTTACCCCAGGCAACATGGGATGCAGCCTCAATAGTTCCGGACCTGGCTCGGTACAGTTACTTGCAGCCCGGTCTTCTTCCTTACAGAGATGTTAAGGAAGCCCAGGTTGCTTTAATAGCAGCATTCAGCTTGTCTGCATTGTGGGGTCTGGTGTCCCTCATCTTCCTCTTTACAATACCCCATAGATTCTCTATGGGGTTAAGGTCAGGCGAGTTTGCTGGTCAATCAAGCATAGTGATACTGTTGTTTTTAAACCAGATATTGGTACTTTTGGCAGTGTGGACAGGTGCCAAGTCCTACTGGAGAATTAAATTTCCATCTCCAAAAAGCTTGTCGGCAGAGGGAAGCATGACATGCTTTAAAATTTCCTGGTAGATGGCTGAGCTGACTTTGGTCTTGATAAAACACAGTGGACCTACACCAGCAGATGACATGGCTCCCCAAACCATCACTGATTGCTGAAACTTCACACTAGCCATAAGCAGCTTGGATTGTGTGCCTCTCCACTCTTCCTCCAGGCTCTGGGACCTTGATTTCCAAGGTCTAGTGTGAAGTATCCACAATCAATGATGGTTTCGGGAGCCATGTCATCTACTAGTATAGGTCCACTGCGTTTTATTAAGACTAAAGTCAACGCAGCCATCTACCAGGAAATTTTAGAGCACTTCATGCTTCCCTTTGCCGAAAAGCTTATTGGAGATGGAAATTTCATTCTCCAGCAGGACTTGGCACCTGTCCACACTGCCAAAATGCCAATTCTTGGTGTAAAAACAACAGTATCACTGTGCTTGATTGGCGAGCAAACTCGTCTGAAATTAACCCCATACAGAATCTATGGGGGATTGTTGAGAGGAAGATGAGAGACACCAGACCCAACAATGCAGATTAGCTGAAGGATGCTATCAAAGCAACCTGGGCTTCCATAACACCTCAGCAGTGTCACAGGCTGATCTCCTCCATGTCACATCGCATTGATGCAGTAATTGATGCCAAAGGAGTCCCGACCAAGTATTGAGTGCATTTACTGGAACACATATTTCAATAGGCCAACATTGTGGATTTTAAAATCATTTTTTCAAGCTGGTGTTATAAAGTATTCTAATTTACTGAGAGAATCACTTTTGGGTTTTCATTGGCTGTAAGCCATAATCATCAACATTAACAGAAATAAGCACTTGAAATAGATCACTCTGTTTATAATGACTCTATATAATATATGAGTTTCACTTTTTATGTTGAAGAACTGAAATAAATTTACTTTTTGATG